>CM065636.1:39974435-40475217 GCA_033220585.1 Dipteronia sinensis
ATATGGCATTAGCGCTAGTGATAGCTGCAAGAAAATTAAGACCCTACTTTCAAGCTCAAAGAATTAAGGTTTATACATATTGTCCATTAAAGCAGATTTTTTCCAAACCAGAAGTGTCAGAGAGGTTGACGAAGTGGCCAGTTGAGCTAAGCGAATTTGATATCACTAACCTACCCAAGGCCGCAATAAAAGGTCAAGCAGTAGTGGATCTGATCGATGAGTTCACTGAACCAAACAGTGACATAATCAGAATGCTCAAAGAAAAAGAGAGGAAGGTTTTCAGTTGGAAGTTGCATGTTGATAGGTCATCAAACACACATGGTAGCAGGGTAGGCATAGTGGTAACCACCCCAGAAGGTGACCAATTAGAAGATGCCTTGCAATTTGACTTCAAAGCTACCAATAACATGGCTGAATATGAGGCACTGTTGGCAGAGCTCAGAGTTTGTACAACACTTAGGGCAGATGAAATAAAGATATTCAATGACTCACAAGTCATTGTCAACTAGGTCTTAGACTTGTACCGGGCAAAGGACAACAACATGGAAGTTTATCTCGAGATAGCTAAGGCACTCCTTGGGAGATTCAAATCTTACATAATCACTCAGATCCCAAGAGAAAAGAATGATAAAGCTAACGCTCTGTCAAGATTGGCATCAGCAACCACTGGTATCTGGCCCATAACGATCACAATAACTCATCTCAGAAAGCCCAATATTAAAAAGTTAGCAGTGGAAACAGTAGAAGAAGAGCAGTTTACCTGGATCACCCCGATCAAGCAGTACTTAGAAGACCGCACGCTCCCTGAAGATAAGACTAAAACAAAACGTATCAGGTACAGAGCAGCCCAGTATACAATAGTAGAATGAGAGCTTTACAGAAGAGAGTTTTCAAAAGCCCTACAGAGATGTGTCAGTCAAGCCAAGGGAGATAAGATTTTGGCAAGTATACATAGATGTCTATATGGGAATCACACAGGGGGAAAAAGCTTGGCTTATAAAACCATCAGGCAGAGCTTCTATTGGCCAACCATGTTTCAGAATGCTAAATCGGCGGTTGGAAAATGATGTACTTGTCAAAGAATTGCAAATGACATTAAGCAGCCACCTGAGCACTTGAAGAATCTGACCTCGCCCTGGCCGTTTGCAATGTAGGGACTAGATCTGATCGGCCCAATGCCAATAACAACTAAAGGAGGAGCTAAGCATGCGATTCAGTAGATTATTTCATGAAGTGAGCGGAAGCGAAAGCAATGGTACATATAACCGAAGCTAATTCCACCAGCTTCGTAAAGAAGAATATCATCTATTGATTTGGGATCCTAGATATAATTGTCACTGATAATGGGACTCAATTCGATAGCGATAACTTCAGGGATATATACCGAAAATACCGCATTAAAAACTACTGTGCTACGCCAGCTCATCCTTAGACCAATGGTCAAACTAAAGTTGTCGACAAGATCATCAAGCATACTTTGAAGGCTAGAATGGATAACAGAAAAGGAAATTGGGCGGACAAGTTGCACGAAGTACTCTGGGCATACTAGACCACCCAAAAAACGTCAATAGGAGAAATGCCCTATTTTGTAGCATTCGGGACCGAAGCTGTTATCTCGGTCGAAATAACTCACACTTCTCCCAGAGTCCAGCTATACCAACCCGATGCAAATATATGGATGCTAAGGAAAAAAATGGATGAGTTGGAAGAGAAAAGGGACATGGCGAGAGTGAGAAATGCAGCCTATCAACAACGGATTGCTAGATATTACAACTTACATGTCCAGATAAGAAAATTCCAGTTCAGAGATTTGGTCCTTAGAAGGGTATCCCCAAACACAAGGGAGACGGCAGCTGGATCTTTATCAGATAAGTGGGAAGGACCTTATCAGATGGTCGGGTTAGCTGGGCATGGGGCATATAGCCTTATCCGACCAAAAGGAGGAGAGTTACCTAGGCCATGCAACGCTCAATACTTGAAGATATTCTACCCTTCGGGGGTTTTCTTTTTCTACTTTCCTTCAGTTTTTTTATATATTCTGTCAAGTTTAGAATTGTCGCAGATTTTATTCCAGATCATTTGTTGTTTTTTATAGTTTTTTAAAGATATTAATAAAAGCCTTTTGGGGGAAGTATAGTTCAAGAAAAAGTGTTCTAATATTGCTTTTGTTTACAAAAGCAACTCTCGTTAAGCCTTGAACGGGTTCTCGAGAGACACAGTGATGGGGCCAAAAGCATGTGTCATAAAGACAATACACTTTCACAGAAACTAAATGGGTGTATATAAACACTGTTAAAATGCCTTCAGGTTAGAGATACTTGATGGGATGCGTAGAAAGTTGAATAGGATGATTCGGCTCTCATACTTGAATACCGATTAGCCAAATACTCGGTTAAGATAAGCTAAAGCTAATGGGATACAGATCATCCCTATTGCAACAAATCTTGAGCAACAGACTATTGGGAGACGTCCTAGTGACTTAGTTGACAGATAAAAGACAAGCGTCTATAAATTAGATACCATGTGAATGGTCCATCGAAAGAACACTACTTGACAAAATGCACAACACAAACACAAATGGCTATTGCAAGCAGAACTAAAAATTATTTGCACAACAAACCACGTTTGGTCAGCTAGTCAGAAAACCGACTAGGACAGCTAATGGTTAGTTAATGACAAAAACAACTAGTCCAAAGCTTATTCAGTCAATAAGCTGATCGACCGGGTCAATAACGAGCAGTTAAAAAGATAACTGAGCGAATCAAAGATGGTCGATTCAAAACAAAATTTATTTAAGCCAAGTTCGACTAGATAGCAATATGACTGGTTGGGTTAATAATTAATTGAGTTTGATCGATTAAGCACATGATCAATCGGATCAATCACAGTCAGTCAACAAGATAGCTGATTAAATTAAAAGTGACGATTAGCAAAAATGGCTGGCTATATTAAAAGAATCCACATGAGTGAATAAAGATCTGCGACATTTAAAAAATAATCGTTTATACAATGATTTAGAAAAAATTTACAAGATCTGTGATAAAACAAAAATAATATAAGGCTTCAGGAGCGTTCGAGGGATCGCCGAGACCGGAGTTGCCAGTGGGATTGTTTTCCTCTTCATAACCCTTGGTCAGATCTCTAAAATCCGGCCAGCAAATGTCATTTTCTAGGTCGTCAGACATGAAAGGGAAATAATCGGCCTCAGTTAAGGGCCCAGCGTCAAAACCCTTGGTCGATGTACCACCTTCTTAGCCTGTATGGAAAGTCACCAGGGAAGATTTGAAGGGAAGCTCTAAATGAATTACATGGGGATCCTTCCCAATATATTTGCAATAAGCCTTCATCTCTTCCTCTGGTTCCTTATCTCGTTTAGAGACTCAGCCTTGTGCTTTTCAATTATCCGATCCCATTTTCGGCGAGCCTCTCCACAAGATCTCTCCTTGCCTCCGAAGAACATGTGAGCAGTGGCAAGCCCTCGTTCCAGCTCTCTTAGCATGACAGCTTTGAAAGCAGGAGACCTCTTGTATCTATCAACGCTCTTGACCTCAAGGGTTAGTTTGGCTTTTTGGGAAAACACCTCCACGCTGACCTTTTGCTGTTTAAAATCTTTAACCAGCCTCTCATAATGAAGCTTGGCCTCTTCAGATCCTTGCTAGACCTCAAGCCTAGATTGTTGGGAAGCAGTCAGAGTCTCCTTGGTAGCTCAAGCTTTTACCTCCTGACTAGCAACAGCTTGTTCGGCCAGGGTCAGCTTCTATTCCAATTATGTGCACCGCTGCTTAGCCTTAGCCTTAGCCAGATTTGCTTCAAGCTAGGTGCTCTTCACAGCGAGTTCAGTTAAACTGATTGTGGCATTGTCAGCTCGGGTCTCGGCATTGGACACAACTTTCCTCAGAACCGTTTCAGTCACGTCGCGCTGCCTCAGCTTCTCTTCAAATGACACTTTTAGCTTTGATTCACTGGCTGAGGCAGAAATTATTGCTTCATTTCTCTTTTCGAGCTCATTTTTTAGCTGAGAGATTTCAGAAGCCTGTCTCTTCTAAACGATCATAGCCCTAGTGATTTCCTCCAAGGCCTAAAAAAGAGGAAACGAGTTATGATTGTAAAACCTGAAACAAAAAGAATTGATAAAGAAGTAAGAAGCACATACGTATACACCATTATTATAAATCGCGCAGACTCGCTTTGAGTCACTAGCATTTCGAAAGTCAGTCTAATAGCCTTTCCCAACATAGCCCCTTCCAGCAGACAGGGTCTTCAACATGTCAAAGGGGTCGACCGATGCCTCCTCCGAGCCAATAGTGTCAACCGTAGCAGGAGGTACTGTCACCTTTAGACCGTGAGGCTGTTGGTCGGTTGGGATTGAATTCGGAACAGGATGAGTGGCCTCGGGAGCAGTCACCAGGGGCGTGGCAGCAGTTTGCTCTTGACTAGCAGCTTCCGATGGACCTGTTTCAACACCGCCTACAAAGGGGGTTATTACAACGTTGGGTAGAGGCCCAGAAGGATGGCCCAACCGTACGGAAACTTTATCAACATGATCGACCCCTTGGTCACCCAGATTATCTTCAAGAGCAGGTGGACCAGCTGATACCTCACCAGGTTTGTCTTGTTCTTCGTTAGAATCTGAGTCAGTGAAGACTATCTAATTTTTAACAGAAAATTGCATCGGGGCCTTGCCAGCATGCCGCATTGGAAAATTAATGGGAACCTGACCGGCTGGACAATCAGTTTGAAGGACAGCTGGCTCAGCTAGTAGTGGAGATTGAGTTTGTTGAGAGGTAGCATGTTTGCTGACCCCCGCAGTATCCTGATCATTCACTTTGAGTTGATCATGTGATAGAATGAAAGATGGAGCAGATGCACGATCATTTCCTTTCTTTCTTCCACTACTCCATAGATCAAATCAGTCAGTGTGTCCTGGTCCTCATCTTCTTCTTCTAGAATAATTGGCTTGACTCCAGCCTGATAAGCTTCCGAGCTTTTTGCTGGTTTAATTCCTTTCATTTTACGAGCGGCTTCAGAAGCGGAAGACCCTTCAGTCGTTTTGGTCACCTTCCTGACTAGGGACCTTTCAGAAGGTCTGGCCAACTTTCGAGCAGCTGTTTCCTTGGTGAATCTCCTCTTTAAACCTATAGGAGATTTCTTTTGTCATTATCCCGATCGGATGGTATGTTTTCTCTGTCCTGAACAGGGACACTTGAAGATGTTTTGGGGTCAAGCTCATAAGTATGCTCGACCATGAGCTCTTAGGGGGGAGCAATCCCCTGAGCCAGCTGGGCAGTAGCTTCTACTCAGCTAACTTTGTCAAGATTCCTAACCTTCTCGGCCTGCTCGCCCAGTATGATGTCCATCTTGTATACTGAGCAATTGAAAAAACATCAGAACGAGTAAAACTTAACTCAGAAAAATCAAGGTTTGGAAAAAGTAGTACTTACAGCGTTTACGTCGACCCGAGATAGGAGGAAACAATCCTAGAACCACAAGTTCCATCTCGGCAAACAACACACGCCAATCTTTGGCCTCCCAAGTTGTCTGAGTGACCTTGGTCACATTTTTGGCCTGATCCACTATAAGCATTGCAGGAGTCTTGTTCCATAGCTTAGGACTATAAAAGTGTCTGGGAACGGTGTTCCTGGCAAGTTCCTGACGAGGGTCAGCAACCACTGTTTTGCCTCACTCGCCTCTGACAAAGAACTAGCTGTTCTTCCAGTATTTATTTGAGGTAGGAAAACCCCAAAGAAAACCCCAAATAAAGCCCTTATGATCCTTGTTGGATAAGGGAGTGGGTCGCTGATTATATCCCTATAGAATCCAATGATTAATAGAAATTGATTGGAGGTGAAAAGTACCTCCATTGTCTGACCGACCCAAAGTGTAGAAGTTGTGAATTTCTTGTGGGGTCAGGGGGTACTTGGAACCGATCTGTTTCCATAGGTGCCACAAGCTCATTAGCACCCAGTAAGAATTCGGTGAGAGTTTTGAGGGAGCAATCCCAGCTTCAGCTAGGTATCGAGTAATGAAAGGTTGTAGGGGCAGCTTGACTCCAGACGTGAGAATTGCCCCGTTGACGGCCACAACACCTCGAGTGGGATTCCAAATTGCGTGTTGTCCGTTCAGGAAAAGTTCAGCAGACGGAGGGAGATTAAATCCCTTGCTATACTTCACTAACTCTGGTACATCTACCACATTCACCTCTAAATCAAATGCGCTGGGGTGTTCTGTAAAAAACTTCAGTAAATAGGCTCGAAGCCTTTTTGGAACTTCTTCCATCTTTAGTAGTTGGGAAGGGATCCTTAAATCAATCGCATATGAGTCCTTAGAGCTTGGTATGTTTCCCTGACCAGATCCTCTAGTCTTCGACATATCTGGGCATGTATTGGCAGAAGAAATATTGGGGTTAGCATAATTTGAATCAAAAGATGGAGGCTGAAATTCAAGATGAGCAACCGAATAATCAATGTTGAAGGCTACAGGTTGAACATGAGGGGAGAAATTTTAGAAACGCCCCCCCAAAATAAATTCAATCCTAGCAGCATTTTCTTTATCACTGGTTTCAATGGCACGCATCAATAACTCAACAAATCGGTGATGGGTAATAGGGTCCATCCTTGATATTTAAAATGAGCAGATGAAAACATTGACACCAAACGAGGTTGAAGATCTGGAAAAAATGAAGAACTCTGAGAGAACGTTGGAGCAAAGAAGAATTTCAGAAGAGGAAGAGTTTTGCAGTTTGAAGGAAAAAATTGCATAAGAGGGAAAATGAAGGGTTTGAAAAAATATATATAGGCAAAGATGACGTCATGCGAGAGTGGTGGTTGGTGTGCGAATCCCCCAAGATCACGCTCCATTCGAAATTTGAACTACCGTCAGTTACGTCAAACGCGTCAAATCACCTAGGCAAATCAAACTTTCGCTGTTAGAATTTATAGACATGCTGTTAAACATTAACTAGCATTAATGAGCTACACGACAAAGGACTCTCGATTTAAACATATCTCACCGAGCGAGCCTTCCTTGTTGAGCAAGATGCTCGGCTTGAATGTTTAAGGGGGTATTGTTATTGGTAAAATCCGGAAAGATGACACGACAGCATAAACGCTGTATTTCATGGAGATCAAGTAATGATATGTCAATGAATGTTGACTAGGTCCAACCAACCTAAGATGACCATAATACGACTCCCATAATATCTTATCAGGGTTACTTAGATGGTTATGTGGAAAGTACTTAGCCAAAGTAATTATGCTGATCAAGATAAAGAATATGATCGAGGGTACCCAAAATGGTCGGGTTTTAGTTATCCAATCGGGTTTAGATCCCTGGTTAGAGGAGAAGGAAATTTGGTCGGGTTTGGAAGACGATCGGCTGAGCAACATGTATATAGTTTTGAGATACGCTCGGGGTTATGACATGTCAACAACAATGAGTTCAATAAAATCACAACTCAAAATACGTGAAGGAACAATCTTCCTCAAATAAGGTTTTCATGAAGCATACTCTGATAAGGAAACAGGTCTCCTTAAAGATATCAGAGTCCAGAATAAGCAAAAGACCTGATTTATCTAAAACACAAACAATGCAAAACGGGAAAGAAGAGTAAAACGTCCTCGATAAGTCAGAGTTTCATTAAACCTCTACCACCTTTTCCTTTTCTTTGTATTCCAAAAATTAGGGTTCTATGCATGTATAAATAGACCCTAAAAATACCCAATACAGGTTCACAAATGATAGAACATTCAAGAGAGCAAGTGAGACTAAGAATTGTAACGACTTTGTCATAGTGAATTGCTTTCTCGCAGTCATCGGCAACCGTGGTTTTTTCCCTTTAGGGTTTTCCACGAAAAATCTTTTCTTGCATGATATTGATTGTTTCTTTTTATTCACAAAGTAATTCGTTATTTGATAGATTTTGTGTGATGTGCGATCGAGTTTACATAATCCCAAAAATCACCGTCAACAAATGCAAACAACCAAGCAAAGAAAACAAGAAAGATGACCAAATGCAAGACACTCATATAAGAGCAAGGGATCTCTTAATTATGTTAAGGAACACGCTCAGATACCAATTGAAAATACACAAAGTGTGTCTAACTAACCTAAAGGGGGGAGGGGGTGAATAGGTTTTAACCAATTTAATCGCCATCTTTTTGGTTACTCAAAATTGATCTAAAAAACCCCTAACCACTAAAACAAACAATCATTGTAACAATAAGTGCGGAATATAAAAGAAAGACACAATGATTTGTTTTACGTGAGAAAACCCCAAAATGGTAAAAAAAAAAACTCACTGGCCTAATTGCCAATAGAACCTTTAAATCCACTATTTGCAAAAATGATTACAACCTAAGTTGACCGCATCACACCCAATCGGTTACTAATTCGTTCTTGCTACCCGCAAACCTTAATAGTGATTTTAAGCTCTTGCTTGTATACTACCCACTGTACATTCAAGACTTAACTCTTAAAAGAAGAAATATGCAACCTAATGTGAATATCAAGAATATTCTAAATGCATAAATGTTAGGTCAACACATTTAATGTTTATCTAGCCATGGATGAGTAAGTCAAAGACCATAGATATCATGTTGCTATATGATATACATATAACTTAGCTATTTGAAACAAATGCAAACCTAGATGCAATAGCTATCACAGTACAAAACTCAACAATCAACACAAAATCTCAATCTGGAGATAAAAAAAAAACAATCTTGAAGCAAACAAGTCATACAAGGGATATCTTGTTAAGCAAGAACACAAAAATAAATGAAGATATGGTGTTCTACTTACCAAGTCATGTGTATTGATGAAGACCCATGCAAGAACACATCCTAAATGAAGCTAGATGATGTTTGATTCAAGAATGAAAGATGGGTATTTAGGTTTTGGTCAAGAAAGATTGAATCTTGATGGAGTTTCTTGCACGACACTCTTGAGCTTTACCAAGTAATCTGAAATCTACAGCTCTAAAAGGACCAAGAAAATGAAATGATCTATTTATATGAAACCTAGACGAAATGACGTCGTTTTGAACTAGGGCAACAAAATCCCAGCAGTACCACTATGTGTAACGCAGTTCGGGCAAGTTGTCTAGACCGTGGTGAACACAGCGTGTCACTTCTAGAGAACATCGCGGTTAGAACCGCTTGACAAACATCGCGGTTAGAACATGGCACTAGCCACGATGCAATCAGCGAGAGACCTACTGGAGAAGACCGTGGTAGGAACCGATGTGCAGACATGGCAGCAACTGCGGTACCCTACACATGAAGCAAGCTGGAACCAACCGATGTTGGGACCGCGGTTTAGGCTGGCGCATGGATAGCGACTTGTACCGCGATGAAGAGATAAAATCTCTTTTTCCAGGCATTCAAACACACTTTCAAACAACCTATCCTTTATGAATGATGTGCAAGTGTGAAGTGTGAACATAGAAGCACATTTCAAGGGTACTCAAATATAAGATAACAAAATATACATCCAAGTGTGTGTGTGTGTACAACTAAATCTCTTCAATTTAAAGTAGAGTCAAGTTAACTACTTTCCTTGAAGCACTTGATGTCCAAAGGCATTTGATGATGGAAGAACTTTGAATCTAGGTTACCCTTACACATTGAAACCCCGTTATGATTTTGTCAACGAAATATGCCAATCATAAAGTGATGCACTTATAGAGGCAATTCTCTAAGCACAACCAAAAAATCATTTGATCTAAGAAGATCATCATAAATATTATTTTGATCCGACAAATCAATGAATATATTTGCTCAGGTTTTTATCCCATTTGGTTTTTCCTAGAAAAGTTTAAATGTGAGAAATGTTTTGAAGAAAACAATAATTCTGGGCATATGTGCATTATACTCTTTTTCCCTTCGATCAAATTTTTCTCCCACTGGATTTTCTTGACAAAGTTTTTAACGAGACAAGTTTGAGAACGTCCAACACCACAAAATTCAAAAGATCATTGTATATATTTTACAGAGGTTTTTATCCTACTGGATTTTTTCTAATAAATTCTAATACAATGATAAATGGTGAAAATCTAAGGGGGTGTTATGACATGTGGATTTCCACCACTTGCCCACTTTATAGGCCAACACAATTTCCACCGATTGATGACACACGTGGAGAAGAATAAAGCTTTTACTTTAACTTAATGACCAAGGCTTATAAGACTTAAGAGACAGTGAGTTTACCTATATATATGGCCTTTATACTGTTAATGGATCTGAACCTTTTGATACACAAATAAATCTAGTCCTATTCTTCCTCTGACATCTCTCTCATCTCTATTTCTTTGTTTGGTTATTTCATTTATTCACAACAAGATGAAATTGCTAACATTATTCCTTTAAAATTATGAATTTTTGTTTTTAAAAATATACATTGTTTCTCATGTTTATAACGAGAAATAAAAGCTTTAATAGACAATAACGTTAATACCCTCTCATCATCTCCTTCAATGTTTTTTCTATCTCTCTTTACATTCAAAATATGGGGTATATACAACCATTTACATCATTTCTCAATGAAATATATCACAAATTCTAAAAATTCTCAACGGATTCATGTCAAATATGAACACAATATAATTTATAACGAGAAAACAATGTAAAGCTGAGAGAAAAGAATAATAGATGGGATTTTGAGATTTTCGAAATTATGATTGAAATGTCGACTTGTTTCATGCCGGAAGTGTTTACAAATTACAATGGAAAACAAGTGCCCCTCTCTTCCCAAATTTTTTTTTTTAAGTCTCTTCTGAAAAATTTAAAATTTTATTAGTTTAATGTAAAGTTGCGCTTCGTTTACAATAATATTGAATTATTGATAAGGTGCCATTTCCGACTTTGAAGAATTACTATTTATAAAATACGTAGAACAATCAACTCTTAAAATCAGAGTGGTGCAGTGGAAGTGTGGTGAGCCCATAACCCACAGGTCCCAGAATCGAAACCTGGCTCTGATATAGAGTGGCTTCAGATATTCCCTTTAGGGCTTTTTCCCTATCATGTCGTTTTGACATCCTTTTGCATGTTGAGTTGTTGTAAAACAATGATTTCATGCCATGCCCTTTTTAACCTTTTCATGTCGTTTTAATATTTAATTTCACACTGTGAGTATTAGGAAATTATATCCTGCATTTGAATGGTTTATCCATTTTGTACTGGTTTGGTCCCTTAAAGTTTTTAAAAACCTATCAATTTGGTCCCTCCGACCAGATTTTTAAAGGTTAACTCTCACAGAATTGGTAAAATGACCTTTTTACTCTTAAAAAAACTTAAAATAATAAATAAAAGAAAATGGTAAAAATATATTAAAATTAATGAAAATTGTAAAAAGAGCTAATTACACCAAACTCCCATAAGGTTTGCTCTTTTACATGTGGAAGCAATTTTATCATTAATTGACACTCACCTCCTCTGCTATTTGTCAAACTTAACCGTTGACCGAGTTCGACTATCAAAATACGAAACTGCCCTTGAAATTCTTATTTAGATTTAAAAAAAAAACTGTTTTTTAATGGAGAAAAATATCTGGAATAAAACCAAAATGATTGTTTTGAAAATTAAAAGAAATTGATGGAGATCCATTTAAATTCCAAAATTTGTTTCAAAAAAAACTTCCAAAAAAAATCACAAATCAATTCCTATATATATATATATATATATATATATCGACAAATCAATCCCAAAATCAAAATCCAAAAATCTCATCCGAAACCTCTAGACGCCCGTGCGTGCGCGCGTGCGTGCGTTGCGTGCGTGTGTGCGGTGCGCGCGTGCGTGCGTGCATGCGTGAGTGTGTGCGTCCGTGCGTCCGTGCATGCGTGCGTGCACCGCGTGCGTGCGTGCGCACGCGCTCGTGCATCGCGTGCGGTGCGTGCGTGCGTGCGGTGCGTTGCGTGCGTGCGTGCGTGCGTTGCGTGCATGCGTTCGGTGCATGCATGCGTGCGCGCGCGCGCACGCGTGCGTTGTGCGTGTGCGTGCGGTGCGGTGCGTACGTGCGGTGCGTGCATGCGTGCGTGCGTGCGTGCGTGCTTGCGTACGTTGCGCACGCGTGCACCGCGTGCGTGCGTGCTTGCGTTGCCTGCGTGAGCGTGCGTGCGTGCTTGCGTTGCCTGCGTGAGCGCGCGCGCGTGCTTGCGTGCGTGCGCGCGTGCGTGAGTGTGTGTGTGGATCTCTTTCTCTTCCGCAGATCCACATATCCACATATCAATTCCATCGATCCACAAGCGAAGGACCTGAGGTGTGTGTGTGTGTGTGTGTGTGTATGTGTGTGTGTGTGTGTATATGTGTGATGGAATTGATATGTGGATCTGTGGATCTGCGGAAGAGAAAGAGATCCACACACACACACGTGCGTGCGTGCGTGCGTGTGTGGCGTGTGTGTGTGTGTGTGGACCTCTTTCTCTTCCGCAGATCCACAGATCCACATATCAATTCCATCGATCCACAAGTGAAGGACCTGTGGACCTCTTTCTCTTCCGCAGATCCACAGATCCACATATCAATTCCATCGATCTACAAGTGAAGGACCTGAGGGGGGTGTGTGTGTGTGTGTGTGTGTGTGTGTGTGTGTAGTGTGTATTTGTGTGTGTGTGTGTGTGTGTGTGTAGTGTGTGTGTGTAGTGAAGGACCTGTGGACCTCTTTCTCTTCCGCAGACCTGTGGACCTCTTTCTCTTCCGCAGATCCATAGATCCACAGATCCACATATCAATTCCATCGATCCACAAGTGAAGGACCTGAGGGGTGTGTGTGTGTGTGTGTGTCTCTTCTGCAGACCTGTGGACCTCTTTCTCTTCCGCAGATCCACAGATCCACATATCAATTCCATCGATCCACAAGTGAAGGACCTGAGGGGTGTGTGTGTGTGTGTGTGTGTGTGTGTCTCTTCCGCAGACCTGTGGACCTCTTTCTCTTCCGCAGATCCACAGATCCACAGATCCACATATCAATTCCATCGATCCACAAGTGAAGGACCTGAGGGGTGTCTGTGTGTGCTTGTGTGATCCACAAGTGAAGGACCTGAGGGGTGTGTGTGTGTGTGTGTGTGTGTGTGTGTGTGTGTGTGTGTGTGTGTGTGTGTGTGTGTGTGTGGAGAGAGAGAGAGAGATAGATGAAGGTGATGTGTGTGTGTGTGTGTGTGTGTAGAGAGAGAGAGAGAGATGAAGGTGATATGTGTGTGTGTGTGTGTGTGTGTGTGTGTGTGTGTGTGTGTGTGTGTGTGTGTGTGTGTGTGTGTGTGTGTGTGTGTGTGTGTGTGTGTGTGTGTGTGTGTGTGTGTGTGTGTGTGTGTGTGTGTGTGTGTGTGTGTGTGTGTGTGTGTGTGTGTGTGTGTGTGTGTGTGTGTGTGTGTGTGTGTGTGTGTGTGTGTGTGTGTAGAGAGAGAGATAGAGATGAAGGTGATTTGGGAAAATCTGGGTTGGGGAGATTTTGGATTGATGGGGAAAAATTTGGGTAAAGAACTGGAGATGGGGAAAATCTAGAGATTTAGAGATTTGGGTTGAGATAGGGAAAATTTGGGTTAGAGAGATTTGGGTAAAGATGGGGAAAATCTGGGTTGGACTTGGGTAATGGACTAATGGATGATATAATATAATTATATAACTCATATTGAGTTTAAAAAAAAAAAAAGGAATCGAACTGCCTAGAACCGGGGAACCAGATCGAAACCGAAACCTCTTTTCAGGCGGTTCCGGTTCCAAGTTCCCTTGGAACTAGAACTGGTGGTTCGGAACCGAAACCTAACTGCGATCATCTCTAGTTGGAAAGAGATCTGAAAATTTCCAAATCTCTTCCGAATTTTGTTTTTCTTTTTGTTTTTTTGTTAATTTTGTTTTTGTTTTGATATTGACAAGACGATGAACATGTTTAAATTATTTTATTTAGTTTTTAAATATTTATTTATTTTTTTAAAATAAGCTTGAAATAAAGAAAATACCCTTAGTTTTGACAGTCAAACTTGATCGTTAGTTAAGTTTAACTAAGTTAGACTAATAACAAGGGAGGTGTGTGTCAATTAACGTTAAATGTGTTTCTGTGTGTAAAAGAGAAAACCTCAGGGGAGTTTAGTGTAATTAGCTCTTGTAAAAATATGAATGAAATCGGGAATTTTTTTTAAATAAAATAATTAAATAGAGAAAAAAAAAACTTTACAAGAAAATAATCTGATATTTAAAAAAACTAAAAATGAAAAGAAAATCACAAATAAATAAATTCGAAGACAAAAAATAAAAAAAAATGAAAACAAAAGTTAGAAAATGAAAAAAAAAAAATTTAAGGTGGAGATCCAATGGATCTGCCCACCTTCCACGGAGATCTGAACGACGAGATCTCCATCATCGATTGGATCCTCCATCGAGATATATATGGGTCTCCATAGAGGTGGAGATCCTCTTGTTGTTTTTGTTTTTATAATTATTTTGTTTTGATTTGATCACCACTGTCCATATCTGAGATGGATAGTAGAGATCCATCTACCAATTTTTTTTCATATAAATTAATTTTTTAGAAAATAAATAAATCTTCACTGTCCATCTAAGATTTGGTTGGTGGAGATTTAAAACTTTTTTTATTTTTTGTATTATAAAAACATTTTCTTAAAAAATTCAATTTTTTGGTGTTGACACTTGGTATGTTCTTGGTTGAAGGACAAAATTATCCTTAAAACCGTTAAAGTTGACTAACGGTTTACTAACTGAGAGACCAAATTGATGGGTTTTTGAAAATATAGGGACCAAGCCAGTGAAAAATGGACAAGCAATTAAATACAAATAATTAAAAAAAAATAGGAACCTAAATGATAATCCCCCTAAATTTATTCATATAAAAAAGAATTCAAATACTTTGATGTGCTAGTAGGGATGGCAGTCATACCCGGTCGGGCTAGGTATTCAGCCATACTTGGTCCGAATTTGCTTGGTAAAACCCGAGTTGTTTTTACCTAGCCAGAGTTTTTACCATCCATATGTGTTAGTCTTTGTACTGATCTCAATCAGTTAAAGATAATACAATGTATTTAAAGATAATGAAAGTGAATAAAATAAAACAATAAATATGGATGGTGACGATATATATCAAGATAAACCATTTTTACAATTAATCTAAACATGAATTTTAATCGCTGCTAAAATACAATAAAGCAATATAATCAGATAAAGATATTGATTTTAGAGTTGTACCTCAACCTGCATACGAATATATATCGTGACAATTAGTAATTTGATAGACATTAATATGATTTAATTAGCTTGTCACATGTGATATGAGTCCAATTTTCCAATCATAAATTGAGATACAATTTAAATATATACGTAGAATGTCTAACATTATTCTTATTTGTGTAAAGGTGTAACATCTAATATTAATAATAATCGGATAATTGAACAAACTGCCCTGACATTTGATGTAATTTTACACACGTGTAATGTTTTCGTATAATTGCATGTACGTCCTCTTTCGTTAATTTACTTTTGTCAACTTTAGCGTTTGCCACCCTTTAATGCAATTGATTAAAATACCCCTAAATTATTATTTAATCTATTTTTTTATTCAAACTAAAGAAAAATTAAAAGAAAAAGAAGATGTTTTATATAACTCTCTCAAATCTCAATACACGCATTTGTATTATAAGTAGTCAAAAGATGTTTTACCTATTAAATCAGACATTTTAACCATGTAATTCATTAAAAATTCAAGTTAAATATATCTTCAAATATAGGAACGTCATTAACTATTTTGGATAAAAATAGATGAATCTAGAATGACTAATTTTGAAACATTAAATTGTAAACATACATTATGGAAATCAGATGTAAACATACAATAAGGGTACCTAGTGTATTTTGTCATGACAGAACAATGGATGACGTTAGCATTCCGTCAACTTTTACCAATTTCCGATAATTCAAGAGGTTTAGTGCCTAAAAAAAAATTCAGGGGGCAACATACGAATTCGGGTATATTCTGGAGGATCTGTGACAATTAGCCAATAAATAAACAAAGTCCTTTTGAAAACATTACTAAAAAAATAATTTTTATTCCTCCAAAGCATAAAATTTAGCCAAATTTGGAGTCAATAAGATTCCTAATACAATTCTCATTGAGAGCAATCTTTCCTCTCAATGTATGCTGTAATCTAATCTATTCAAAATTTTGAAAAGCTATTGCAATAGTTGAACACAATCAAATTAAATGTATTGGCCATAAGATGTTCTTGGAATTGCTTGACAAATTTTAGAATAAATTTCAATTTACATCACATAAGAACTCCAAGAGTCTAATGTACTATACTTCTAGAAATATTTGATATATATATATATATATATATAAAAAAGAATAACCTGTTTATGAAGTGTGTCATTGAAGACCATAAACAAGCAATGCTCCAACACCAGCAACACCAGCAACCAGCCCTATTATGACACCAATTGGAGGCAGTCCCCCACCAGTTGCTCTTCCGGTGTTCACATCATATCCGGCAAACCTCTTTTTCGGTGCTTGGCATTGCGGACATGCATACGCATCCGGCTGCACAACATAAATATAAAACCCTTCAATAACATTTTGTTTGCTTAGTATGTACTTCAGCCTATCGTCACTTGAATGTATATATATAAGTATGTGTTAAGCTATGATTGGTTTTAAAACAGAAGCATAATTAATACATTCGATTTTTTTTTTCGAAGAATTTTTTTAGAAAGAAGAGATGCTTGCCTGCTCATCGAAAGGTTTCTGCAAGGTGTATATGTATCCACAGTCAAGGCATATGTGAGTGGCTCTAGTCTGCAAAAAGTCACGCTATTAGCAAGTGAAATTTAAGGATAGTGCATATTTCTCATATTTCCAACAAATTTCATCTTGACACCAATTAAATACACAAATCGATCAAGTACGAGAAGATGCTTGCCTTTTGAGCATCAGTTAACTTCCTTCCAAATCGAGGAGGAGCTGGACGCTTTGGTAGTCTTTTGACATCTACTGTTGCACCTCTGCATTAAATATAGTTAGACCAGCTGTCAGTCCTGCCTTCTCTAGAAACCAAAACAATTTCAAAGAAAAAAGAAACTACATAACTTCATATTGGAGACTTCAATTTTTGTTTCTTAAATCAAAATTTCATTTTCTTTTCTGCAAGAAAGTATTAGATTATAAATGGAATCAAGTAAGGAACCTAATGGAGAAGAAAATGACAGAAAACAATTATGAAGTATCTACTGTTTCCATTTACAAATGTTGTATTCACATTTAAGCTGCAATTCCACATTAGAGGAAGAGTGATGAAAAGAATAATGCACCTCTTCATACAACTAGTTCAATGCTGAAAAGTTTAATTTTCTTTGCTCGGTGTAAACAAGATTTACAGACAAAAATCGTCTTCGTACAACTACTAAGGTTGCAGGGTTCTGTCTTAGTCCCCAATTGATCAAAACCTGCTAAATCTTGCCATTCTAATAGAGACTTTCTCCTAATGGCACCATCAAGTTTATCTTCATTGGACGTCTTAACATTGTTACAAATTGTATCTTCTAAAACTTGTAGTAGTAAAGCAAAATCCTTAATCTCATTTAATCTCTAATATGCTCCCTCACATGTGAGGATGCATTTCTTCAACAACATTGCAGACGAACTACCTGACTTGATCTACAGAGCAACTTAACGAAAGGTTGTGTTGGTAGATAAGATTTTTGAACAAGTATCTTCTTCATAACTCTATCTTGGCATTAACCTAAAGCAAAGCATGGCCTTATTATATAAAAGAAAGAGCTATTAGCCCATTTCGACTTTTGACAATCCCCTACGGACAGCAATTACTTATGTTCTTACTTGTCGATCTGAGTCACCAACTGATAGCATATGATATATAACATTCAAGAAATTCCATTGTCAAATTGTTAATGAAACATCACAAAGTCCAAGAACTATCTACATTAGTCACGAGTGAAGCTAAAACCATGATTTAAACATACAATTAACATATAGAAAAGATGAGAATCAAGAGTAAAGAAACAAGGCACAGGAAGAAAACCTGCTAACAACAAAGTAGACAGAATCGGGCTTCGCTTGGATAGCAGTTTTGGTAAATCCCAGTTTATCTGCGGGCCAAAGTTCATCCCCGAAGAAGCTGCTGGTGTAGAGTACCTGGTCCCCTGCCTTCAGCCCTGCCCTAGCTGCATTTCCTCCGTTCTCTACGGCCTATATCAAACTCAGAACAAAAAAAATAACACAGTATTAACCTAACCAATATTTTTGAGCAAATTATTGAAGATTCTTGTTAAAATACTACCTTTAAAGATCCAATTAACAAAATTTGGTAAGCAAAGATAAAAAGAATAGAACTTACAGTGATGACAACACCACCACCAGACTTTTGACCCAAAGTGAGGCCTAAAGGCTTGTCAACATCAACCTCAATATTCTTTGAAGCCCCAGCAGTTCTGGCTGTAATGTCAAGGCCTCTAATTACATAGTTGAAACTGCTCTTTTTCTCAGCTACGAAAAGATCTGAGACATCCCTTTTAGCTTCTTGAAGAGATAGGCCTTGGAATGTGGTTTTCTAGAAAGAAATCACGTAATTGCATAATTGAAATGAAAGCAAAATCAACATACTTGGAAAGGAAAGCCTCAACATTACTATTAAGCAACAAGATAGATAGGCTTTGTTATACAATATGTTAAAGTTATTATTTAACCCCATTAAGATAAAATAGAAAATTATATAGATAGATATACCTGTGATTGAGAAAGTAAAAAAGCTTTTGGGGTTATTTTGATGGAGTTGTTTCTGGAGGAGAAGGTGGCAGAGCAAGAAGAGGAGGCAGCTGCAAGCACAGCTGAAGACATGTTTGACACCTCAAGCCTCAAACTTAGAGAGAGAGATTTCGTAAGTGTGTTAGTGTAAGTGAGTAATTGTGCAAGTGCGTGAACCAGAAGAAGTGCATAAGTAGATAAGCTTTTAGTGGCAGTGGAAGGTGGACCTACACAGGGAGAGTGTGAATGCCGCGCGCATGCAACTCTCTTTATTTGCCACCAACTTTTTCAAGGTGACAAAACAACACAGCGACAACCCAACATTACAAATTTACAATTTACAAGTACAATTCTTTCCGAGGGACTTTAGATATTAGCAGACTAAATGATCGCCTCTTATATCCGGTCATATTAGACCGTGGTCATTCTAATCTTTCATTTTATTTCAAGGTTTCTGCTAATCGTATAACTGTATATAGTTAAATTTCATTGCAAATCTTTATTAAAATAATTTTAATTTATTCATGAATTTAATGTTGATTATTAGCCAAACCACCCATTTTGGTTTTGATTGTTTGACTACTGGTGTATATTATTAACTGATTTAATTTATGTATCCATTGTTCATTAAGAAATGTCAAACAGAAAAGCTATCACAAAGAGAATAAATTATGACATCTAATACATGCAAAAAGAATATAGCGGGCGTCGGTTCAAGGCTTAAGGATCAGGCCAGTGAGACAAAAGCTTAAGGCCTTACTTGCCTAGACTTTGATAAGGCCTTATTTATTTATTTTTTAATTATATTTTTCATATATATTTTTATGTATTCTTATAATAAAAAAATATTATTTATCTAATTCATTATAATTCTTTGGGTGAAATTCATTTTCGTCCCTCTAGTTTGACCTAATAGCTGACTAGTCCCCCGGTTTTCGGTATTATGTTGATAGGTTCCTTTAGATTCTAAAAATTTGTTTTTTGGTCCCTACCGTCCAATTCCGTTAGGATTTCTCAAAATTCCGTCAGGTCAACAAGAGTAAAAGAGTAAAAAGCAACAGAGGTTCTAGAATCTTATTTGACCAAATGTTATAATGGTATTTTAATTTAATAAATAATAAATATTATTAAATAATAAAAATTATTAAATAATAAAATGATAAATATTAAAATATTAAATAATAAATTTTTACAGAAATTAAAAAAAGAATATTAAGAAAATAAAAAAATTCAAAGCAACAAAAATTTGTATACCATCAAAAATGATTTACAGAAAAAAAAAACAGAATTAAAAAAATAATATTAAAAAAAATTCAAAGCAAACAAAAATCTGTATACCACCAAAAATGAATTTCATTTTTTTTATTAGGTCAAACAAAAATGAATTTCACCAGCACCATCAAACCAAACCACCATTATCATCACCAAACCGCTATTATTGTCAAATTCCAGTTATCAACATCGAATTCCAGTCTCCAACACCAAACCATTACCATCATCAACCATTGAAGCCCAATCGAAAAACCTCAATCGAGAACCCAAAATCGAAATCAACCCATGGTTCATCTATTAAAGATTGTGAGTCATAGCCAATCAAGAGATTTGATTGAGCAAAGTTTCCAAATATACAAATGTGGAAATGGTGAGATATGTCATCTTTTTCAACTGGCATTGTACCAACGTCACTACTTTAATAACTTATGTTTAAAAGGCACCTATTATGGTGAACTACCAAAATTGCCTTTAAATATTCATTTTTTTATTGGCTTTGTACTTCCATCTCCACACTTGGAACACTAAACTCAGTAACTCCTCTATTTCTCTCTCTACAACAACCTTGTCTTAAAATAAACTTCTCGACGTTCTTCAGCAGAACAAGGAAATATATTTCTGAAATACTTCTTTTTTAATCCTGCATTTCTGAGTCTTGTAACACTTTAACCGTTCCTTTTGTAAACATGGAGCTGGTTTTGTTAAGTTTGAATCTGTGAAGTTTGAATCTCCGAGACTTTGAATATAGTCTCCAAGCCTTTTAATATAGTCTCCGAGACTTTTGGTGAATCTGTGAAGTTTGAATCTCTGAGACTTTTGGTGAATCTGTGAAGTTTGAATCTCCGAGACTTTTAATATTGATGCAGCGGGTCCCCCACAACTCAGAGGCAACGCACTGCATGGAAGGGGGATGTCAACCCAATCCGGCTCTAAGGCGGCGCACCGCATGGCCTGGGCCTAGACCCCGCCACAACAGGCCTGCAGACCAAGCTCCCCAACCCATCATGTGTGCATTTCCACGCACACATAGGTTGTTCATACCAAGGATTGAACCCTTGATATGCTTTGATGCCCAATTGGCATCAACCATTGGGCCGAGACTGATGTAGGACAATTGGCTTTGGACTTTGAAGAAGAGATGGATAGGAAATTGTCCAAAAGAGGTGCTTTAAAGAAACGGGCATAACTTTTAGCTCGGTTGTCAGATTTCCTATTATAATATGTTTTTGGAAAGGGTTTTCAGAGCTCCATAACAAGTAAATTGGGGCTTGCCCGGTTGACGACATTTACTTCCTCAACGGAGCTGTTTAAGTTAGGTTATCGGGCAACCGAAGATTTTCGTGTTTTTATTTGTTTTCCGTTTTTTTTATTTAGATGAGGATATTTTAGTCTTTTCTGTTTTTAGGGTTTTCTGAGCCTATTTAAGGCTTTTGTTATCAGTTTCTAATTATTCAATAAATTTTACAGTTTGGTTTCTATTCTTTTTCTGGTGGATTCCAGTTTATGTTCTGTTAGGGTTACGCTTGTGATCCTAGAACTTCCGTTCTGCGTCAAATATAGTCTCCGAGCCTTTTACCAAAGGCTCCGAGACTTTAGCCAAAGGCTCCGAGACTTTTGGTGAATTTGTGAAGTTTGAATCTCCGAGACTTTTAATATAGTCTCCGAGACTTTTGCCAAAGGCTTCGAGACTTTTGCCAAAGGCTCCGAGACTTTTGATGATGTCCGAAACTTTTACATAAGTCCTCGAGAATTTTAATTGGTTAAGTGTTCGAGCCTTTTGGTAAAGTGTCCGATACTTTTACATAAGTTTTCAAGAATTTTAATTGGTTGACTGTTCGAGCCTTTTGGTGAAGCATCCGAGACTTTTAGAATAGTCTCCGAGTTTTTTTATGGAGCGTCCGAGACTTTTTAAATAGTCTCTGAGCCTTTTAAATACCTGACTCGAGCCTTTTGTTAAATTAGTCTCCGAGCTTTTTACATAAGGCTCTGAGCCTTTGTAGTACTTCTGTTGGTGGGTTGGGATTGAATTCGGAACAGGATGAGTGGCCTCGGGAGTAGTCACCAGGGGCGTGGCAGCAGTTTGCTCTTAACTGGTAGCAGTTTGCTCTTAACTAGCAGCTTTCGATGGACCTGTTTCAACACCGCCTACAAATGGGGTTATTACAACGTTGGGTAGAGGCCCAGAAGGATGGCCCAACCGTACGGAAACTTTATCAACATGATCGACCCCTTGGTCACCCAGATTATCTTCAAGAGCAGATGGGCCAGCTGATACCTCACCAGGTTTGTCTTGTTCTTCGTCAGAATCTAAGTCAGTGAAGACTATCTGATTTTTAACAGAAAATTGCATCGGGGCCTTGCCAGCATGCCGCATTGGAAAATTAATGGGAACCTGACCGGCTGGACAATCAGTTTGAAGGACAGCTGGCTCAGCTAGTAGTGGAGATTGAGTTTGTTGAGAGGTAGCATGTTTGCTGACCCCCGCAGTATCCTGATCATTCACTTTGAGTTGATCATGTGATAGAATGGAAGATGGAGCAGATGCACGATCATTTCCTTTCTTTCTTCCACTACTCCCTAGATCAAATCAGTCAGCGTGTCCTGGTCCTCATCTTCTTCTTCTAGAATAATTGGCTTGACTCTAGCCTGATAAGCTTCTGAGCTTTTTGCTGGTTTAATTCCTTTCATTTTATGAGCGGCTTCAGAAGCGGAAGACCCTTCAGTCGTTTTGGTCACCTTCCTGACTAGGGACCTTTCAGAAGGTCTGGCCAACTTTCGAGCAGCTGTTTCCTTGGTGAATCTCCTCTTTAAACCTATAAGAGATTTCTTTTGTCATTATCCCGATCGGATGGTATGTTTTCTCTATCCTGAACAGGGACACTTGAAGATGTGTTGGGGTCAAGCTCATAAGTATGCTCGACCATGAGCTCTTAGGGGGGAGCAATCCCCTGAGCCAGCTGGGCAGTAGCTTCTGCTCAGCTAACTTTGTCAAGATTCCTAACCTTCTCGGCCTGCTCGCCCAGTATGATATCCATCTCGTATACTGAGCAATTGAAAAAACATCAGAATGAGTAAAACTTAACTCAGAAAAATCAAGGTTTGGAAAAAGTAGTACTTACAGCGTTTACGTCGACCCGAGATAGGAGGAAACAATCCTAGAACCACAAGTTCCATCTCGACAAACAACACACGCCGATCTTTGGCCTCCCTAGTTTTCTGAGTGACCTTGGTCACATTTTTGGCCTGATCCACTATAAGCATTGCAGGAGTCTTGTTCTATAGCTAGGACTATAAAAGTGTCTGGGAACGGTGTTCCTGGCAAGTTCCTGACGAGGGTTAGCAACCACTGTTTTGCCTCACTCGCCTCTGACAAAGAACTAGCTGTTCTTCCAGTATTTATTTGATGTAGGAAAACCCAAAAGAAAACCCCAAATAAAGCCCTTATGATCCTTGTTGGATAAGGGAGTGGGTCACTGATTATATCCCTCTAGAATCCAATGATTAATAGAAATGGATTGGAGGTGAAAAGTACCCCCATTGTCTGACCGACCCAAAGTGTAGAAGTTGTGAATTTCTTGTAGGGTCAGGGGGTACTTGGCACCGATCTGTTTCCATAGGTGCCACAAGCTCATTAGTACCCGGTAAGAATTCGGTGAGAGTTTTGAGGGAGCAATCCCAGCTTCAGCTAGGAATCGAGTAATGAAAGGTTGTAGGGGCAGCGTGACCCCAGACGTGAGAATTGCCCCGTTGACGGCCACAACACCTCGAGTGGGATTCCAAATTGTTTGTTTTCCGTTCAGGAAAAGTTCAGCAGACCAAGGGAGATTAAATCCCTTGCTATACTTCACTAACTCTGGTACATCTACCACATTCACCTCTAAATCAAATGCGCTGGGGTGTTCTGTAAAAAACTTCAGTAAATAGGCTCGAAGCCTTTTTGGAACTTCTTCCATCTTTAGTAGTTGGGAAGGGATCCTCAAATCAATCGCATATGAGTCCTTAGAGCTTGGTATGTTTCCCTGACCGGATCCTGTAGTCTTCGACATATCTAGGCATGTATTGGCAGAAGAAATATTGGGGTTAGCATAATTTGAATCAAAAGATGGAGGTTAAAATTCAGGATGAGCAACCGAATAATCAATGTTGAAGGCTACAGGTTAAACATGAGGGGAGAAATTTTAGAAACGCCCCCTAAAATAAATTCAATCCTAGCAGCATTTTCTTTATCACTGGTTTCAATGGCACGCATCAATAACTCAACAAATCGGTGATGGGTAATAGGGTCCATCCTTGATATTTAAAATGAGCAGATGAAAAAGTTGACACCAAACGAGGTTGAAGATCTTGAAAAAATGAAGAACTCTGAGAGAACGTTGGAGCAAAGAAGAATTTCAGAAGAGTAAGAGTTTTGCAGTTTGAAGGAAAAAATTGCATAAGAGGGAAAATGAAGGGTTTGAAAAAATATATATAGGCAAAGATGACGTCATGCGAGAGTGGTGGTTGGTGTGCGAATCCCCCAAGATCACGCTCCATTCGAAATTTGAACTGCCGTCAGTTACGTCAAACTCGTCAAATCACCTAGGCAAATCAAACTTTCGCTGTTAGAATTTATAGACATGCTGTTAAACATTAACTAGCATTAATGAGCTACACGACAAAGACTCTCGATTTAAACATATCTAACCGAGCGAGCCTTCCTTGTTGAGCAAGATGCTCGGCTTGAATGTTTTAGGGGGTATTGTTATTGGTAAAATCCGGAAAGATGACACGACATCATAAACGCTGTATTTCGTGGAGATCAAGTAATGATATGTCAATGAATGTTGACTAGGTCCAACCAACCTAAGATGACCATAATACGACTCCCATAATATCTTATCATGGTTACTTAGATGGTTATGTGGAAAGTACTTAGCCAAAGTAATTATGCTGACCAGGCAGCTCGACCACCGCGAGCAGAGCTCGACCCTAGAATGCATCTGTGTAGTACCATTCCGTCACCGTTCGAGTGATTACCTGGGTTTCAACCGGACTTTCTCTCTCTACTTCACACCTTTGTCACTGTAAACTTAATGAAAGAAATCTGATGTGGAACAACTAATGAGGGTATTTTTGTCCGTTCACCATAATATGTGCCTTTTAAACATAAGTTATTAAAGCAGTGACATTGTTGAAATGCCACCTCCAAAAAATGCTATTTATTTTTTGAGCCCCATATACCCACATCATCACCATCATCTATAGGTTGCATAGCAAAGCAGAAAACACCCTCCAATGTTGGAACGAATGTGCTTGTTTGAATTAATGGCACCTTACCACCACCATCAAAATGGGCTGTTAATATTGGTGCATCAATATCAATAACACTTTGGCTTTTATAGCAAAGTTGTGTCCCAAATTGAGGGTCTTGATATGGTTTTAGTTTGATTGCACCGCTCACTTCATCTGCCAATCTCTTGTAAAAATCTTTACATAAAAGTGTCGGAGGCGTCCCCGAGTCAATTAACATGTTACCTTTCGAAATAGGTTGCGATGAGTTATAAGGGATAAACTTATCTCCGACGCTGATTCCTTCCAATGTCACAAAATAGAACATGATCTTTCCGTCTTTAGGAACCAAATGGGTTGAATCCACCCCAGGTCCTGAAACTTTGCTATTACTTCCAAAATACATCTTGCTTGTCAGGCTAGGATCAGTGTGAAATGGCACCAAGCAATGAGAAAAAAAATTTGTTCCAAATTTGGAGCAAACTTGAGAGACAAGCGATGAATTCCTTCCTCCTAACCCTATTAAACCCATTTCATTTTCATTGAATATTTCTGTGTTGTTGTGACCGCATCCAAAAACAATGTTATTGAAAGATATAGAATTTCCTGAACTAGAACCAAAGGTGATTGTTTCTGTGGATAGAACACCTTTAGCTAATGAACTGTCGGTAAGTGTAGTTACAGATTTGCTAAGAAGAACAAGATACATAATCGAGTAGATGTGGAAGCTGTGGGGTTATAAATAGGTTTAACTTGATTGCAACATTGTTCACACAGTAGACATTGTGTCTGTTAACGGAAATTTTGCTCGAGATGAGAAATCTCAGTTAACACTCTCGAGACCACTACCACGTAGGTGGTGGCCAAGATTGATCGTATATGTAACAATGTTTTATAAAATAACAAGGAATAATGATATAATTCACCACCTAAAAGAAAGCAAAAATATTTTCTTATTGAACGTGTATGGTATATAAATTTCTCTCAAATTGCTCTGAATTCTCTCTAGGGTATGGTCGAGTACTTGTCGTATGCCTGTCGAATAGTAGTCTCTCTTTCTGAAGGAGGAAGTCCCTTTCTTCATACAATGTCTTCATAGGTGTCAACTCATTGATTTCCCCTTGATTTTCTCATCCCCCTCTTATCGGACGGAATTTTTCCCTTGAAATGTAGTTGACTTTGAGTTAATTGCTCTGTTGAGGGTATCTTGGAAATCAATTTGTTTCCCATTCAAACTCTATTAATTGTTCTGCATGTGTATAATATCTGTGGGTGTGATGCTGTGTATCTCTAGGTCTGGCATGATTCCCATGGGGATCGCTGAATGTATCATGGTGTGGTGCATCAACTAGTGAGGTTGATCAGTGTTCCGACCTCAATATCTAAGAAGTTTCATCCAGCTAGGAGCCAGATCTGGCTTCCCTTGACCTTTTCAAAGTTAGGTGCGGCTTCCCTTGACCTTTCGAAGCTAGGTGCGGCTTCCTAGGGACATTCTCATGTGTCAGTGAGGTATAGGTAAGTCTCTGGAGTCATTGCGAGGTGACCTCGACTTCAGGGAATTTCTAGTTTTGGTGATGCGGGCTAGATCTGATCGTTCCGGGCTCTATCTCGGATGTTTCCGGAGCCCGTCCTTGTTCCTGCGGGGTGGTATCGTAGCTCGGCTCTGGATAGAATTGTCTCCTGGTGGAAACTCTCGGGTATGGAGCCAGGTCTGGGAGGTAGAAAATTTTCCTTTGGTCCTTAGCCAATTTTGGCTATTAACAGAAGTCCCCTCTGACTTGAACACCAGACATCGAGCTTGGGGTTGGGGTCAGATTTTTACTTTATTTAGGAAATCTTCCCCTTTTTACCGTTACCGAAATATTGGGGAAATCTCCTCATTAGAGTGACGTGATGCGAACCGACTAATTTATCTCTGAATTAATCTGATTGCGTTACGGCAGTCCCTGAGATTTTTTACCGTTACCAGAATCTTGGGGAGATCTCCATCTTAACTACGTAAGTGATGTGGCGTGAGATGATTAGCCTGCTTCTGAGTTAATCCGGTTACGTTGTGGTAGTCCCCGAGATTCTTTACCGTTACCAAACGTGGATCTCGATAGCTTGTGCTGTTGCTCTCCTGCCTATATATATATATATATATATATATATATATATATATCTATTTTTCTCCTCGTCTTCCTCACATCTCTCGAAATAAAATTTTTGCTAAGAAATATTTTCTCTCATAGCCTTTCCTCCAAGCTTGCCTTATTCTTCATTCCTCATCTTTATTGGCTTTTACTATGTCGAAAACCAGTCGCAATTCAGTTGACTCCATAGTTGACGGCGAGAAGGTCGTCAGTCTTACTCTGGGGAAACGGGCCAGGAGGAGTTCTGACGGCGACGATTCCCTACCCACCCCGCAACGTCGGCGGTCAAGTAGGAATGTATCCATTGGGACTAGGTTCTCCAACCATCCTGACCATCCTTTGGATATCGTTGACGAAGATTCCGATAAAGAAGCGGGCAGTGACGCCGCGGGAGAACATCGGGTCTCGGCTCCTGGTCTTCTTTTGGAGAGGTTCCCTCTTTATGATTTCCGGGTTGTCCCAGATTCCATCGTCGACCCGGTCTTGATTGACCGCTTGAGGTCGAAGTTTGGCATCCCCGACAACGTATCCATCTCGGTGCCTCCCAAAAATTACGAGTTATTCAACCCCCCCTAAAGGCGTGTTTCCGATTCATGTGGCAGCTCTCGAGAACGGGGTCAGGCTTCCCCTTCATCCGACTCTTCGGCGGGCTCTTAACGCCATCCAGATCGCTCCCTTCCAGTTGACGCCTGGCTTCTGGAGGTATCTGATTGGTTTCCTTGTACTATGGAGGGAACAATGTCAGTTGAGTAAGGTGTCGAGGGAGCCAGGTGCAGAGGAGCTGGCTTATCTCTGCCAGATTGGGAGCCTGTCTGGCGCTCCTCGAGGCCAGTTCTATGCTAAGGCCAAGAACAAGCTTAACTTTATTATTCCTGGTGCTTCGAAGAAGGACCCCGCTTGGAAAGAAGAATGGATCCTTACGGGGGATGACTGGGGGAGCTCGATTTTCATTGGAGGGCATGAATTCGAGGTTCCCACGGCTTTCAGTGACAAACCCTCATGGGACCCGGACTCCCTGCCTTCTGAGTCCGAAGCCATCTTGAAGACTATTTTAGCCCGGAATTATATGAACCTGAAGTTCCCTACTGCTGAAGCCTTTGATCCTCTTAGGGTGAACAAATACTTGCGGATCTCAGACGCTACTCCTCGTAAGTGTCATTGAGTTGCTTTCCCTTATTACTCAGCTTGGTTCTAACATTTTTCTTTTGAATCTGCTTATTCACAGTTTTTGTCGTTGAACCGACCACCCGCCACGTCTCATGCTCTCCTTAAGGTAGAGTTTCTCTTCCCTCCACTGAGGTCGAACCTGCTCTTGCTTCATCTATCTCTCCGGTTGGGTCCAAGATGGCCACTCTTGCTTCACGGGCTTTCCGAGCTTTGGGTAAAGCTCCCCAGGTGGTTGGTCTGGCTGCTTCTGTCCCTTCGGCTGTGGTCGCTAAAGTTGATACCCCCTCGACTCAACCTCCTGATTCCGCTGCGCTTCCAACAACCAAAGCTTCGGAGGTTTCTGGGAAAGGTGTCGTGAGGGTTCCTTCCAGCCGCTCCCGGCCTCAGTCGAGCTCGACAGGGCGGGATGAAGTCCTGGAACAATTCATAGCGTCTTGTCCGGGCGGTGGGATCTCTAAGATGGCTTCCATGCCTGTGGACGTCCTTATTACCAATGGTTCTGCTATTTTAGCTGAGGTAATTGTATTTCCTTCGTGCTACTCTTGTTGTTAATTCGTTCAGTTTCTAACTCTGGTTCTGTATTTTGTAGGCCTTCAAGTTTAATGTTGCGATGGGCCAGCAGGTAGCCCTCCTCCGCGACCGGGCTGCAAAATCCGAAGTTGAAGCCGAGAAAGCCAGGGAATTGCTCAAGCAAGCTCAGTCTTTAGTGGAAGAGATGACTTCCAACCAGGGAAAGGTCGAGGTCGAGATGGCTAAGCTTCGCTGCGATCATGAGAGGATGAAGCAATCTTATGATCAGGAGCTTCTTCAATCTCTCCGGTGGGCTAGACAACGGGATTCCTGGAGATCTGAGGCTAAAAAGTTGGACCTCGAGAATCAGTCTCTGATTACTCAGGTGACCAAGCTGCAAGCTGACGCGGAGACCTCCTTCAGCGACAAATATTTCTATGCTTCCTTTCAGGCCGCGGAAGCTTTTCCTCCTCCCTTTGATTTGTCATCTATTGCCGGATGGGATAGACAGGAAATAATGCTCAAGGCTGCCGAGCTATCTCGCCCTGAAGGTGACGAGGTGGTTCCTTCGAGCCAAGCAGGAGCTGGGAAACAGCCCGCCCAGACAGATCCTCCACTCCCTCTTCCTACCTTTACTACCTCAGGTTTCGGGGAGTCTTCCAGTAAAGTGTTGTCCTCTCGATCCGAGGAGGACCAGTCGGGAGCTGGTGAAGAGGTTAGGAGCCCGTCTGAGGATCCTCCTTTAACAGAGATGGAGGTCGACAGGAGCCAGACGGGGTCCATGGCTGCCCTTCTTGATGCGGCTATCCCGCCTGAGGTTATGGACGTGATTAATGAGGTCTTGGAGGAAGATCCTGCTGATCAACCGATGAAGCCTCTAAATGGAGGAGCGGTCGGCGAGGATAACCAAGATGGACAGCTATTTGTAGAGGGGGTTGATGTCGAAGATCAGCAAGAAGGAGGAGGGCCAGCGGAGGAGAGCCAAGAGAGTCCCAAAGCTTGAAGCAGTTCATCATGACTTGTTTTTGATTGCCCGGAAAAAGGGGGTGGGCACCCCGTTCTGCCCATATTAGCTTTCTTTTTTTTTCTTTTTTTTTATAGCCCGAGCTCAGGGGTTGGGCTCCCCGTTTGGTGGATGTAGCCTTATCGGGGGATAGGCTCCCCTCATCCTTAATGAGAAATCGAATCACTTTTGAGAATTCTTGTTTCATTTTTGGTCTTGAATAGGGACCAGAGTGGCATCTGTAGTAACAATTAAGACTCGTGTAGGGAATTATGATGATTTTGATCCTGCACACGAAAACAAACATTTATTTATTAGTTTATTTTTTTTTTATTTTTTTTGGGGCGATAGCCCGACCAAGGCATCAGGAGGGCTACTTAGCTATTTCCTGGTCTTCGAGATCTGGAGGGCAACTATGCTCTTACACTCAGACCCTTCTTGGGGTGGTAGCCCGACCAAGGCATCAGGAGGGCTACTGAGCTATTTCCTAGTCTCGAGATCTGGAGGACAACTATGCTCTTACACTCAGACCCTTCTTGGGGGTGGTAGCCTGACCAAGGCATCAGGAGGGCTATTGAGCTATTTCCTGGTCTCAAAATCTAGAGGGCAACTATGCTCTTACACTCAGATCCTTCTTGGGGGTGGTAGCCCGACCAAGGCATCAGGAGGGCTATTGAGCTATTTCCTGGTCTCGAAATTTGGAGGGAAACTATGCTCTTACACTCAGACCCTTCTTGGGGGTGGTAGCCCGACCAAGGCATCAGGAGGGCTATTGAGCTATTTCCTGGCCTCAAAGTGTTTATGTTGAGTTTCCCACACAAGGGTATAGTCACAAATGTTGAACATAATTGGAGACAAAGATGGAAGAGATAAGGAAAATGACTTTATTAATGATCGAGATGTAGTACATCTTTATTAGGGTCTGTAATGAAAACTAAATAGGGGTAGTCTGCTTGAGAATTCCCTTCAAGAGTAGAATTTCCTCAAATGATCTGCATTCCAAGTGTGGTCGATGGATCGTCCGTCCATGTCTTCGAGTTTATAAGCTCCATTGCGAACAACTAGCTTTATCAAATATGGCCCTTCCCAATTGGGATTTAAGACTCCATCCGACCTTTTCCGAGTGTTCAGGGTCACTTTCCTAAGTACCAGATCCCCTTCTTTGAATTCCCGGGCTCTGACCTTTTGGTTGAAGTATCTAGCGATCTTGCTCTAGTAGATAGCTACTTTCTCTGCTACCCGGTCTTGTTTTTCTTCTAAGAGGTCTAGATTAGCCCGGAGCTTGACTTCGTTACTTTCGGGCTCAAAGTGATGTACCCTGAACGAGGTCAATTTATGCTCGATGGGGAGGGCTACTTCAACCCCGAAAGCCAGGGAGTAAGGTGTCTCCCAGGTAGCTGTTCTCTTTGTAGTCCGGTATGCCCAGAGGACTTCTGGTAGCTCTTCGGCCCATTTACCTTTCTTCTGCTGTAGCTTCTTCTTCAAAAGTTTCTTGATAGTCTTGTTGGTGGATTCTACCAGCCCGTTAGTCTGGGGATGAGCCACTGAAGCGAGCCTGAGGTCGATCCCCAATCCCTTGCAGAAGTCTTTGAATCGGGCGTTGTCGAATTGTTTCTCTAGGTCAGCTATAATGCTGAGAGGGGTCCCAAATCTGCATACCACGTTAGTCTTGATGAACTTGGTTGTATTCTTTTCTGATATTCGAGAAAGAGGCCCTGCTTCGACCTATCTTGTGAAGTAGTCGATAGCCACGATAAAATGTTTCATCTGTCCGGGAGCGGTAGGGAGTGGCCCAATTAGATCGATTCCCCACATGGCAAATGGGTAAGGTGAACTGAGGGACGACAGTCGCTCGGGTGGCTGGTGGTTCAAGTTTGAAGTTCTTTGACAAGGCTCGCAAGATTGCACAAAACTCTTTGCGTCTTGGTGGATAGTCGGCCAATAGTACCCCATACGAAGCACCTGATAGGCTAGAGCTTCCCCACCTATGTGGTTCCCACAGTCCCCAGAGTGGACCTCTCTCAATGCCCACTTAGCATCATCGGGATGCAAGCACCTAAGTAAAGGGAGGGATCTGCCCCTCCTGTAGAGGTACCCGTCCACCATACATTATTGGACTGAGAGTCTCTTAATTCTTCGGGCTTGGTCGGGCCCTTCGGGAAGCTCTCCTTCAAGGAGGTAAGCGACAATTGGGTCCATCCAGCAAGGCAGGCGATCTAGGGAGCAAATTTCTCCATTTGTGGCTATGCTTGGTTGGGTGATCACTTGGAGGGGAATTCCCCGTGGTAGGGATTGGCCTCCGTTCGCCGCTATTTTAGCCAGAACATCTGCGCGATGGTTTTGGTGTCGAGGCACCTGATCGATCTTGAGCCTTTTAAATTTACTTTTTAGCAGCTGAGCTAGCTTTAGATAGACAGCCATATTATCTCCCTTTGCCTGATAGACCCCAGTCACCTAGTTTACAACAAGCAATGAATCGCTATTGATTTGTAGGTAATCAGCCTTTAGTTCAATGGCTACCTTCATCCCATCTAGGAGGGCTTCATACTCCCCTTCATTATTGGTAGCTTTAAACTCGAATTTGAAACAGTGACAGAATTCAGTCCCTTCCGGATCTATTAAAACTATGCCAGCTCCTCCCCCGGCTTGCCCGGACGCTCCATCTATAAAGAGGGTCCATGGCTTGTAGCCTTCCGGCCAATTGTCGACCTCGGATATCTTCTCAGGGATCTCATTTGATACTGAGGGATCATGTTGATCTGGGATCGCTGAAAATTCTGCCACGAAGTCGGCCAAAGCCTATACCTTAATCGTAGTCCGGAGCTTATACTTTAGGTCGAACTGAGTGAGCTCTAGGGCCCATAAGACTAGCCTTCCAGACACATCTGGTCTTTGCAAGAATTGGCGGAGGGGTTGGTCCGTCACCACTGCTATTGTGTGAGCTTGAAAATAGGGACGGAGCTTCCTCGCTGAGATCACCAGAGCATAAGCGAGCTTTTCCAGGAGAATGTAATTCCTTTCTGATTTGGTCAAAGCATGACTCACATAGTATATGGGTCTTTAAAAACAGTCGCTACACTCCTTGGCCAAAGCCCCGCTTACTGCAGTTTCTGATACGGCCAGGTAGATCTGCAACTCATCTCCGAGAACCGGCTTGACTAACAATGGGGGGCTTGTTAGGTATTCTTTTAAAGCTTGAAAAGCCTGTTCGCTCTCCTGGCTCCACTTTTATATTTTTCCTTTGTTTGATGGCTTTGAAGAAAGGGAGACATTTATCGGTGGAGCGAGAAATAAACCTGTTGAGTGCCGCCACCCATCCAGTCAGAATCTGTACTTGCTTGAGTGAGGTTGGGGATTCCAAGTCCAAGATCGCTTTGATTTTTTCTGGGTTGGCTTTTATGCCTCTCTCATGAACCATGAAGCCCAGAAACTTCCTCGCCGTTACCCCAAAGGCACATTTGGAGGGGTTCAAACGCATCTGGTTTTCCCTCAGTATGAGGAAGGTTTTACGAAGGTCTTCCTGATGTCCTTTTGCGGTTGGGGATTTAGTGATCATGTCGTCGATATATACTTCCATCGTCCTTCCTATCTCGGGCTTGAACAGTTTGTTAACCAGCCGCTGGTATATGGCCCCCGCATTCTTCAAACCAAACGGCATCACCTTGTAGCAGTATAAGCCCTGCCCAGTAATGAAACTGGTTTTATCTTGGTCAGCCGGGTGCATTTTAATTTGGTTGTATCCTGAGAATGCCACCATAAAACTCAAAAGTTTATTTCCGGACGTGGAGTCAACCAGCTGGTCGATCTTTGGTAAAGGAAAACTGTCTTTCGGACAAGCCCAGTTGAGGTCGGTGTAATCGACACACATACACCACTTCCCATTCGCCTTCGTAACCATGACCACGTTGGTGATCCATTCGGGGTAACGTACTTCTCTGATGAACCCTGCTTTGATCAATTTATCAATCTCTTCCTGCACCGCAGCGTTCCTATCAGCGTTAAAGTGACGCCTCTTCTGCTTGACGGGCTTAACCGTTGGATCTACCGCTAGTCAGTGGGCGGCCAATGATGCCGGGATTCCAGGCATTTCATCATGGTTCCAAGCGAAGATGTCGCTGAACTCCCTAAGAAGGTCAATTAGTCCTCTTTTTACTTCTGGATCGAGGGTGGCCCCGACCTTGACGACCTTGGATGGATCGTCATTTCTGATGGGTATCTCCTCTAGTTTATCTACGGGCTGCCCGCTGGCCCATTCCTTACTCCGTTCTTCCTTGTAAGGCATAATAGGTTCGTTCTCCGGATGCCTAGGATGTTCTGCGGGCTCCTTCTCCTTCTGGATTATCCGGGATGTATCCATGTCTTCCTGGATTAATGTCACCCGTACATACTGTTTCGCTAGGGCTGTAGGATTGGCAGATACTGGGTAGCATTTTCTGGCTGCCTGCTGGTCCCCGCGTACCTATCCTACTTTGGTTCCAACCGAGAATTTCAGGACGTTGTGGTATATGGACAAGACTCCCTTCAAGGAGGACAGGAAAGGTCTCCCTAGGATGGCGTTGTAGGCCGATGGGGTGTCCACCACAACAAAGTCGGTCATAACATTCTGTTGGAGAGGGGTGATTCTGATGATTACTGGGAGGATCATCGACCCCACTGGTGTGATCGAATCTCCAGTGAACCCGTAAAGCGGAGTGGTACAGCTGTTGTAACAACGTTGCTTCAGGTTTAATTTTTCCAGGGTATCCTTGAAAAGGATATCTACACTGCTACATATATCCACGAGCACGCGATGGACCAGACAGTTGGAGATCTTTATCGTGATTACCATGGGATCATCATGAGGTTGCACAGTGTTGAAGACATCTGCTTCGGTGAAAACGATCTGCGCTGACTGGGAGGGCTCTGGCTGACTTCGAAGATCCCCCGGCTTTCTCAGATGCGGGGAATCTTTCTTGCATGGTTTTTTCGGGAGTTATTGGAAACGCCAGCCAGTGTAGGACCTCTGCTGATAGTGTGTATCACCTGAATCTATTGTATTAAGTCAGCCTGTTCCCCTTTCCTCTTTTCTGCGTCTTCACGGATTTCAGCTTGTACCTCCCTTCCAGTCCTAATGTTATCTCTGACCTGTTGTAAGAACTCAATCAAGCATCCTCCCCTTATCAGGGCTTTAATCTGGTTGCGCAAATTATAGCACTCTGAGGTGTTGTGGCCCACGTCTTCGTGGAAGTCGCAGTATTTGTACCTGTTTCTCCTGTCAGCTGGGGCCTTCATGGGAGCGGGCTTTTGGAGCAACCCTTTATCTCGTATAGCAATGTAGACTGTTTCCCTGGAAGCATTCAAAGGGGTGTAGTAGTCATACCCTTTTTCCCCTTGCATTACTGGAGCCACGGTCCTGGGAGGCGGCAAAGCCCGGGGAGGGGTTCGTTTTGCTGGATATCTTTCTTGCCTATGTAAAGGAGCAGGGATGCGATAAGTCGACCTGTTGGGAGGTTTATTCTGAGTTTTCTGTACTGGCTCAAATTTAGGGGCTTCTTTCTTCAGACGCTTTGCCGTTCTCATGTCGTCGTGTTCCATCTAGACCTTGAGTTGTTCATCGATCTCGACCTGCTCAAGAGCCCGGTCGTAGGCCTCCTGGTAAGTCTTGGGAGGTCTCTTGGTGAAGGAACGGAAAAGCTTTCCTGCCCATAGGTTCCGCCTGAAGTTGGCGATGGTTTCTTTTTCGGTGAAAACTCCCATTTGTATGACCTCCTTGTGAAATCGTTCCACGTACGACCGAAGAGTCTCACTTCGTTCCTAAATCACATATTGGAGGTGTATAGGATCTTTCGGACGAGGTTTGACCCCTTGGAATTGCAAGCAAAAATCTGTTGATAATTTCGTGAAAGAATCCACGCTGCCAACTGGCAGTTTCCTGAACCAGGTTTTCGCGTAGTCAGTTAGGGTCGTTGGAAACATTCTGCACATTGCTGCTCTGGTAATGTTCTGGACCTCCATCTGTTGAACGAAGCTCTCTAGGTGGCTTAGAGGATCTTCCGTTCCGGAGAACTTATCTGCTGGCATTTTGAATTTTGGGGGGAGCTCCGCTTCCCGGATCCTCCTAGTGAATGGAGTGTTCATCTCGCTCAGGGGATCCTTTTTGTCCTCCTTATTCTTTCCGTTTCTTATCTGCTGGACCTCTTTTTGTAGCTTTACCAGCTGATCCTTCCGTCGCTTGTTCCCAGGTCTCTTCGAGTTAACCTCAGATTCTTCACTGTCGAGTCTTTCCGATGAACTGGTAATTTCTATCCGGTCCTCCTCCTGGATAGGATCCACTCAGGGAGTTTGTCTACTTCCCTTCTCTAGGGCCCAGGGGGTCCTTCTAGATGTAGTTGGATGAGATAGCTCTCGTGGCTTCCTGGTAAAAGCATCCGCGACAGACTTAACTCGCCTGGGTTGATATTGTGAAGGTCTTTTCGGAACTGGGGGCATGGGTCCCAGCCTATCCCGGATCGAACGTTGGGGCCCTGACCTATCTCGAGCCGGCTCTGGAAGAGGAGGTCCCAGGTGATCGAAAGCAGGTGGCCTAGCTCCGAGCCTGCTCGATCTCCCTGATCATTCAGGTTGGTTGGCTGGATTGTGATGCCTTCAACGAGCAGGCGGACGAGGATGGATTCTACGAAGGCCGCCGCTTGTCGGTCGAGCGCGGCCTGACTTACTATAGGGTGGCCAGAAGCCCGCACATTGGTTGTTTGGACCGGAGCTTGACTACCATATCCAGACTTTCTTCCCTTTCTTGGGGCCTTTCATGTTAGCCTCGCTGGAGGTTGCTCTGAAACTCTATGTTTGCCTTGGGAGGAGCGGGGCCTCATAGTCCCTGTAAAACAACGAAAATGTAAATGCAAATAATTGGTTAATTGGGTGTAAGGTTTTTTCCCACAGACGGCGCCAGAAAGTGTTAGCGGAAATTTTACTCGAGACTAGAAATCTCAGTTAACACCCTCGAGACCACTACCACGTAGGTGGTGGCCAAGATTGATCGTATGTGTAACAATGTTTTATAAAATGACAAGGAATAATGATATAATTCACCACCCAAAAGAAAGCAAAAATATTTTCTTATTTAACGTGTATGGTATATAAATTTCTCTCAAATTGCTCTGACTTCTCTCTAGTGTATGGTCGAGTACTTGTCGTATGCCTGTCGAATAGTAGTCCCTCTTTCTGAAGGAGGAAGTCCCTTCTTTATACAATGTCTTCATAGGTGTCAACTCATTGATTTCCCCTTGATTTTCTCATCCCCCTCTTATCGGATGGAATTTTTCCCTTTAAATGTAGTTGACTTTAAGTTAATTGCTCCGTTGAGGGTATCTTGGAAATCAATTTGTTTCCCATTCAAACTCTATTAATTGTTCTGCACGTGTATAATATCTGTGGGTGTGATGCTTTGTATCTCTAGGTCTGGCTTGATTCCCATGGGGATCGCTGAATGTATCATGGTGTGGTGCATCAACTAGTGAGGTTGATCAGTGTTCCGACCTCGATATCTGAGAAGTTTCATCCAGCTAGGAGCCATATCTGGCTTCCCTTGACCTTTTCGAAGCTAGGTGCGGCTTCCCCCGACCTTTCGAAGCTAGGTGCGGCTTCCTAGGGACATTCTCCTGTGTCAGTGAGGTATATGTGAGTCTCTGGAGCAATTGCGAGGTGACCTCGACTTCGGGGAATTTCTAGTTTTGGTGATGCGGGCTAGATCTGATCGTTCCGGGCTCTATCCCGGATGTTTCCGGAGCCCGTCCTTGTTCCTGCGGGGTGGTATCGTAGCTCGGCTCTGGATAGAATGGTCTCCTGGTGGAAACTCTCCAGTATGGAGCCAGGTCTGGGAGGTGGAAAATTTTCCTTTGGTCCTTAGCCAATTTTGGCTATTAACAGTGTCCACATAAGGTCACTACCAGTGTCAACAATGCCATATATTCAACTGGTGGTGTACCCATTGAAAATTGCATGAGATACTCACCATTGTTGGCTGATACATTTGAATAAGCAGCATTTGGATTGAATGAAGTCACATTTAAACGATTCAGACGAGAGTAAACACGACGAAAAGAGTCGTTGAAGCGGCTCTAGAGGAATTCGATTAGGGTTGTACAAGGGAGAATTCGGGGAATCTCGATGGGTTAGATCGATTTCGAAGCCATGGTTGGTAGCTTGTATAGTTGAATTTACAACATGTATGAGGAGCAGGGCCAGAGCAAGAAACTGTGAATGGAAATTACTTGTGGCCATTGAAGGATTTACAAAAAGAATTGCAAGTGCTCATTACTTATATACACAAGAAACAAGATCATTGAAGGATTTTTATATAAAGAAGGTTATGTTGGGTTAGTCAAAATATAATAATGGCAAAATTAAAAACATGGTAAGCAAAGATCATATAAATATGTGATTTTATTCCCTTTTATGACAATAATTGACCTATTTATTAGTGAAGATAAGGCTTTCTAATTTTTTTTCCCAAAACACTACCCAAATCATGTTGGGATGTGATGTTGACAACTCATATACAGTAGTAACTCCTTGAATTAAGAGTGGTGCTATCGGCACACCCTCTACTGATCTATTCATGCCCCACTTTTTAAAATTTTGATTTAATTAAATAAAATTAAATGTTTTTATTAAAATTTTTGGTTTATTTCCAAAACTACCCATTTTACTTAATTTTCAAACTTAATACATACCATATATGATCTCTCTATCTCTGTATCTGTATACATCTCTCCCACCTCCATTGATTGATTTAATTTTTTTCTTCTTATTTCTTTTTTTTAGTTTTTTTTCTTCTTATTTCATGATGGAAAAGAAAAAAGAAAAAATAATAGGGTACTTCAACACAACGACATCTTGATATTATTCTAAAGAAAAAATAAACTTCAAACTATTTTCAGAGAATGAATTGTTTTCAGATACTTACTATCATTGTCAGACAATTCTTGTTTTATGTCATTTCTCAGACAATTCTTCTATATTCTTGATATCGTTCTCAAACACTTCCATAATATTTTATATGTATGTAAGAAGCATATTTTAGAGTTTAAGAGTTAAATTTTTTTTTTGAAGAAACAGATTACTATGTTTTTAATTTTTTTTGGAAAAAGAATGTTAGATTTTAATAATTTACCTTGTAGAAGATTTCTTTCCTAAATTATATGTCTCTTTAAGTAATTTTGATAAAGTAAAAAAGAGAATATTATATAATTAAAAAAGTGGGGCATGAATAGATCAGAATTAATCTCATATAAATTAATATCCTCTCTAAATCAATAAAAAATCCTTGTCCCGATTCGGGCCGATGTAAAAAATTAATAAACCCCTCTATCGTAATAATTAATAATTTTTTTTGAAACCTAGTGTAAAATTTCGGTCCCGATTGTCGCATAAATTAATAATTCCATAATTTACATAATAATCAAGAACTATAAAAGTGTTTCAAGATACTAGTTTACACAAGGCCACCATGTTTGATATTTTTAATTTCATCCTTTATCTTTTGAATGATCCTCAAGAAGTTATAGTAATCACATTCTTGTCATAGCCAAAGGTTTAAGCTAAATTTAGCATTTCAATAGCCTTATTTATAGAAATTTTAGGTACCTCAAGACTATCGTCGTCGTTGTCATATATCTCAACCACACCATCATTATTCTAGTAAATGTAGGATTGTTCTTCTTCATCTGACAAAGTTCTTTGTGAATGCTATCCATTATAGTAACATGAGGATTAAACATCTTAGAAGAAGGAGCAATAACAAAGAAGATAGATAAGAGAGAATTGTTTGGAGCTGTTAAGAATAGAATTTATAGGTATATCTTGAGACCTCTCTTGTTATATACAACCAAAGAATAAACCTCAATATTTGTAGGGTGAGTATCCTTGGCCTCTAAGTAATCGCATTTCCAATACGAATTGAAAATTTCCTTTAACAAATCTTTCATAAACAAGGAATTCTGAAAAGAAAATAAAAAACTTTCGTCGAAGAAGAAAACCGACTAAACAAAGAATACCGAAAAGGAACATTCCCTAAACAAGAAAACTGATTTTCAAACGTTTTCTAAAATAAAATAACACTTTACAAAATAAAACCATTCTAAATTAATATTCAAATGTGGGTCACAAAAATATTAATTTAGAAGGGTTTTACTATACCAATATGATTTAAGAAAAAATTTAGGAAGTCAAACATTACTCATTAAGAGTAAATGGCTATTTGATATAGGGTAATGTTAGTTTGAAAATGAGAATCTAATAACATTCCTATGTTTATTACTAATTTTATGTTTTTTAAGGGTTAATTGCAATAAAATATCCTGATATTTTGTAATATCAGGGCTATATTGCACTTTTTCTTTAATTAACAAGAACATACGCTTGAACGGTTCGACTAAAGTTAGATTTAACTGAGACTTAATTGTGGGAAGGGCATGGTTGTCTTTTACTTTTTTCCAAAAAAAATAAAAAATATAAGCTATTTATTATAAAACTAATAACTATAAAATATCCTTATAAAATATTAAAAATGAAAAAAAAAGTAAAAAAAAGGACACTTTGTACTATTGGAGATCACAATCCCACCGAATCTCCTAGGGAAATAGATCTTCGTCGACGAGACGGTCTCATGTCTAATCCCACCAAATGGATATGAAATTGTCTTATTGAAGATTTTCTGAAGATATATGGCTCTTCTATCTCATTGAACCGGATAGAACAGATTTCCAGATCTCTCCAATGGAGATTTGGTCTCCAACAGAGGAGATCCTTCATTTAATCATTTTCCATCTAGGCGACCACCACCGCTTCCTTCGCCGCCGCATCACCGGTCGTCTCTCTTATTCTTCCTCTCCATCGCCAGCGTCAGATAGAGCGATGCTCCATCTCCGACGAAGCCCCCTTCTCTGTGTTCAGGTAGAGTTGCGCTCCATCCCGACGTCTGATGGAACCGCGGGTCCATCTATTTTTCTGTGTTTTTGTATATCGGTGTTTCATTTTTTCTAACTGAATCAATCTCGTATGGATTTCCCACTCTTGTGTTTTTATTTAAAAAAAATTCTAACTGGAAAACAAAAAATGGCTTTGTTTTTTGTTTTGTGTTGTAGAATGGAGATGGAGGAGTGACGTTGATGGTAGAGAGTGTTGTGGAGTGGGGTGTGTATTTGCAGACAAGGGGAGATGGGAGGTTGAAGAAGATAAGAGCAGTGACAAAACTGTGAAGTTAGGTTTCTGAAAAGTGAATAGTGGAATTTTTTTTTAAGGAATTGGATTGCTGGAATTTTTTTTTCTTATTTTAGAATTCAATTGATGAAGATTTGGATTGCTGGGAAATTTTTTTTCTTTTTTTAGAAGTTAATTTTTTTTGAAGAAGAATTGGATTGCTTGATTGTGTTTTTAATGTTGCTGTTGTTGTGTGTGATTTGATCTATGGTATGCGAAATGTGGAGGATTTACAAGTTGTAGAAATGGAAGAGTCAATTATGGTGAAATCGAGATTCTTATTAGATTTTCCAGATCTGGAAACTTAAGATCTCTTCCCAATTTTTCCTTTTTTTTTAATTTTTTGATATTTGTTTTTTAAGCAATTTTGTTTTTTTTGTTATTTGATCCGGAGATTTTAAACTTGTTTCTTTTTAATATTTATTTTCCTCTGTTGAAATTTCTGATTTTATTTCAGATCTTCAATCAGTTTGGTCTTTTACGGGACTCCATCTTTTAACAATTTTCTTTGTTGTTCACAACAATGAAGAATTTGAGAATTTGAGAATTTGAGATGAACCAAATGGACTTGGGAAGAACCAGATCTCTTCCAAATTTTCTTAATTGATTGAAGAAGATGATGAATCGATGCTATGAATTTCGTTTTATTTTTTTATTTTTATTTTATTTATTAAGAAAAGTTTAATTGTTATATTCTAAAATTAGTATCGATATGTTTTTATGTTTATTAACATTTTATAAATCATGAATTTATGTGGTAAAGACGAGATATTACTTGTTTGACATGGCGTCGGTTCTCTGGTTCCAATGGTACGTCCGGTTCGGTTCTTATTTTTTTTTTAAAAAAAAATCCAAATTACCTAATATCAGATTATCAGTTATATCAATTACCCAATACCCATACATCAATCCCAAATCTCCCCAACCCAGATTTTTCCAAATCACTTTCATCTCTGATCTCTCTCTCAAATCAGCCTCAAATCACAAATTACCCACCACCGGTCCACCATCACCATCTTTACCATCTTCTTCTTTTGACCATCATCACTGTTTCCCTTGGATCGATCATCATCTTCTTCTTCATCTTCTTTATCTTTCTTCTTCTTCTTGCTTCATGCTTTATGCTTGGATCGATCGAGAGTCAGAGAGAGAGAGAGAGAGATGATATGGGACCGGGGGTTTGTGGTGGACCAGTGGTGTGTGACTGTATGTTTGACTGGTGAGAGGGCTATCAATTTAGGGCTTGGTTTTGAAATTGGGGATCTAGAAATAGTTCAAAGAGAAGTCAAACCCAGCTTTTATATGTGTTTCCTAAGGTAACCCAGTAACAACTAGAAATTTTTGTGTTAATTTGTGATTGAATAACTAGTGATATCTTGTGTGCATTTTTGTTACTTTGGTTTAACAATCGGAAATAGTAAAGAATAGAGAAAGAACAAGAAGAGAGAAATAGATAAAAGGTTCAACCAATTTTATTTTTTTAAAATTAAAATATATATATATATATATATATGTTGGAACCACCGATTCGAATCGGAACCGGAACTGTCGGTTCTTGTTAAGTTTGAACCGGGCGGTTTCTAAAAAATTGGAACTGGAATCGGAACCGTTATGTTATCGTTTTCCGGTTCGGTTCCGGTTTCGATTTTTTTGGTTCGGTTTGTCGGTTCCAATCGAACCGGTGCTATGTCTATGTGATGTTGACAACTTATATACCAACATGATTTAAGAAGTGGTATGGAAAAAAAAATTGGAAAGTCTAGCATTATTCAATTATTCAATTATTAATACACTATTCAAGAAATTAAGATATCATATTGACTTGAAAATCTCCTTTGATCGTATTTTGAAAATAAATAAAAAATAAAAAACTAAGGAAAATATTTGCATTCTATATACCCATTAATAGATCCTCATGTATTGTTCCAGACCTTTGATAAAGGGTAGGGATGTCAATGGAACGGATTCAGGACATGACTACAAATCCTGACCTCGACCCACAAAATTACCTGACCCTAACCCTGACTAATGAGGACCGAGTTCCAAATTTGTTTTTTAAAGTATAGATGTTGTACAATTTCTATATATTTAATTGTTATGTTTTAATAAAATAAATTCTTATATTTTAAATAAACTCAATACCAATACATAAAATAAAATTTAAATGTTCAAAATTGATTATAGAATAAAATCCACGAAAATAATTAACAAGAAACAATAGGAAAAGTATCTTAATTTTTTATAGATTAAATATTAATAAGCGGGGTTCGAAGGGGGATACCAAACCCTAACCCCGCCCTGTTTCTAAAATAGAGTGTAAGATTCGGCCCCATTATTTTGATAAATCCCGCCTCGTATGGGGCGAGGTGGGGCAGGTCCCTTTGGGTTTTTTATTTTTATTTTTTTATTTTCACAAGTATTGTATAATTGCTGGTTTAGTTTTAATCATTGGATTTCAATCCAAGAGTTTATAAAAATAAAATAGTAAACAAATATTAAAATTAAAAGAAAATAACCTTCGCTCACATAATTATCCAACGATTATACAAATCATATACAGTAGCTAAATCCTATCAACCAAAGCACCTTAAGAAACAAGATGAGAATTTTCATAAAAGACCAATATGTTCTACTCCCTTTATTTTTCCTCGAGTTTTACTATAACATGAAAGAAATAAGAAAATATATATTGTGAGACCAACTCGGGTTTTTTTACTAGGTTGAGATTGAACACGGCTTGCACCTTGTATGAGGGAGAGAGGTCCCCCAAGTGAGATAGATAGACGTGCGGGGGTTTCTCAAGTGAAATAAGAATCCAGCAAAATGAGAAAATGGTTTAGGGTGATGCTGGTGGATGGTTGATGGTCGCATTCTGACTCTTAAGTCAAGAATTTGGGAATTAGGAGGTGGCAATCCTTTGAGGATTGGCCATGACACAATCTAAACAAGCAAATATTAGTGAAAAGTAAATGAATAGAGTTATGAGAATGTGTATAGTTTGTGTTCAATGCTCTGTTATGTAATGTGGTTGTCTTTTTCATTTATAGCACTTTTCAAATCTAATTGAATCGGCCACCTCTCCATAGTAGGAGTATGTTGTTAGGGCATGCTATTTTTGATTTGTATGGTATTTCGGCCTCCATTTCTGAATCTTTTTGCTTAGTTCTTGAGTAAAAGTTGGTGTTGTGATGTGTTTAACAAGCTTGTGCAGAGGGTGCACCTTAAAGTTGAAGTTCGAGCGAAATCGGAGAATTTTGGAGGCAAAAGTTGGAAAATGCTCAAAAGAAGAAAATGGATTCCAATAGCTCAGGCAACTTGCCAAGCTACTTGCAACTCGCCTGAGCATCTCGCATGAAAAGTGAGCATGAAGACCAGATATTGGAGCGACTTGGTGGGCGACTTCCACATCTTGCGCCACAAGTCCCCCAAACCATTACCAAAAATCTTAGAGAGTCAAGCGAGTTCTAGGCGACTTCCACAACTCGCTCAACAAGTCGCCCAAACCACTGTTCCAATTCCGAACACTCGAGCAACTTCCTCCAGCGATGTTGGTGGAGAAGAGGAAATATTTTGATATTGAGGAATAGTATCTTACCATTGAAAGGAAAGATTGATATTATTGCCAGATAAAGAAAACTTCCTTATCTGTAATTGCAATATTTATTGCCAGCTCTGTAATTCTTTTCTTTTTACAGCGAATAAGAAAAACATCCTCCCCTCTTCTCCTGTGCATCTAGGTTGCTTCACTAGCAATCGAAGCATGTAAATCTGTTTGTGTTGTGTTACTTTACTGTTTATTATATTGTGCTTTGCTTCATGGTATCAGAGCTGGGTTCTTGGGTTACCACCGCTTACCATCTGTTCGATTAAATGTCACTAAAGAACATTTGATCAAACTTTCAAGTGATCTCGAAGAAAGTGTGGGTTTCGCTGCGATCCATCTTTTTGATCAACTTTTTATTCCGTTGCATCTTCTTTGATTAAGGCTATGTTTGAGATTGCTTTTACTTGTGAAATAATCACTTATTTCTCAAGTTTTGAGCAAATGAGTGTTTGGTAAACTTCTCAAAAGCAACTTATTTTACAATTTGCTTCTCCATTAATCAGCTTTTGAGAAACTGAGTGGGGGTTGCTTTTGAAAGCAAAAGCTGACTTTTTATTCCAGAAATATCTAAAATATCCTAACTATTTTAATCACAGACAATATTACCCATATATTTAATAAAACTAAAAAATAAAAAATAAAAAATAAAACAAGTTTAAAAAAAATAGATATGGTTGCCACTGCCGTGGTGGTCACCACCAGACGTCGAGGATGAACCTTCGTCGCCGTCGACTAATCGCTGGAATCTTCGTCGCCGTCGAAGATCTATACATGGTTGTAAAGCAAGAACAAGATCAGAACGAGAAAGTGCAACTCAGACTAGCGAATGGCGATCTGTTGACTCGGTGGATGGAGTTGGGTTCGCCGGTGTAGAAAATGCCGGAGAGAACAGATGGATGAGGGTTCGCCTCCTCGACGGCCAGAATAAAAGGGAGGAACGCCTCTTCTAGCGCCGGAGGCGACGGTGTCGAGTTCCAAATGCTGAGTTTTTGATGCTTGGCGAGTTGACTCAGTGGACCGAAGAGACCTAGCTTGAGTTGACTCGGTCCAACTCGGTGACCAAAGAGACTACCAAAGAGTTGACTCGGTCCAACTCGTTTTGTCATTTTGTCAAAATTGACCAAGTTGACCTGCTTGAGCAAGTGTTTATTTTTGTCATTTTGACAAACATATTTTCCAACCATCCAAAAACAAAGCAATTTTAAAAGTTAATTTACCAAACACTTGTCAACGTTTTTGCTAAGTAAATTATTTTTTAATTTAAGCTATATGCAAATTATTTTTTAAGTAAAGCATTCCCAAACATAGCCTAAGGCTTCTATATATTTTTTTTCCTTTATCAATATGGGTGATTCAGATTATAATCCCAGCTGGAAACTTTCATCAGTTCTTTTAAATGGTTTGAACTATGTCCCTTGGTCAAGGGCTGTTAAATTGTCTCTTGATGGAAAGAAAAAATTTGGTTATGTTAGTGGCAAATCTGTTTGCCTTGACTCTAAAGACTCAACGTATGAGGACTAGCTTGCTAATGATCAACTTGTTAGATCTTGGCTTCTCAATTCTATGGAGCCTCATATTGCTAAGATTTTTTACCTTCTCTGATTCTGCAAAATACTTGTGGGATGCGGTGTCTAAAATAAATGGCAGTAATAACAATATTGCATGTATTTTTGAATTAAAATGCAAAATTGCTGCAGTTGAGCAAGGAGATAAAAGATTTAATGAGCATTTGAGGAATCATAAAAAATTATGGGATAAACTAAACATGTATCGTCCTCGTACTACTAATGTTAAGATTATTTTCTCTACTTAGCAGTTCGAGGCCAGAATATGAAAACTTGAGGAGCAATATTCTCATGGGTTCTCAGGTTCCCACATATACCAGTGTTTGTGCTACTGTTCAACGAGAAGAAACTCGTCGCAAAACAATGAAAACATAGTCAAAATTCACATATGAGAAGGTTGAATCTCATGCATTGTTGACTGAAAAAAATGATCAAAGGGAAAAGTGGAGGCATAATCCTCAAAGTAAAGGAAGAAAGGAAGCTTATCTTGTGATCACTGCGGGAAAAATGGTCACACAAAAGATCGATGTTGGGAGTTGAATCCACACTTGAAGACTAATTTTGATAGGTTAAGAAGGATCATGCTGCTGTTACAGATGCAAAAATCTCAATGAATTAGTTGACTCAATTTTTCCAACAAATTAGTTAGTCTATGCTGCCTGAAACTAGTCAATCCGCCTCTACTCTCATTTTAGGTAATTTACAAGCCTATCTTACTTCTTATTGCATTAGGAATTCATGGATTATTGACTCTGGAGCCACTAATCATATGGTCAATAATTCTTGTTTTGTTCATGATTTTATTCTTAAAAAAGATATGCATGAGGTTTCTATTGCCAATGGAACCACAGTTCCTGTGTCTGGGAGTGGAAATTATTTCCCTCAAAGTTCCACTTCTGATGTTCTTGTTGTTCCTTCGTTTCTTGCTCAACTTTATCGGTTGGAAAAATCACCAACTCTTTGAATTGTGATGTTATTTTTTCTCCATCATCCGTTATATTTCAGGATCAAAAAACAAGGAAGACGATTGGTGCAGGAATTTATTCATATGGTTTGTAGTTGCTGAATGCCGCTGAAAAAGCTTGTCTTACAAAAAGTTCTGAAGAAAGTTATATTTTACATAAATGGCTTGGCCATCCATCAGATCGAGTTTGTCAAGTCTTTTTCTATCTGTTTTTGTTAAATCTAGTGTGTTTGATATTTGTCAATTTGCAAAACAAGCTCGTTTACCTTTTGTTAAATCTTTATATATCTATGCCATCCGAGTCATTTGAGCTGATATATTCGGATTTTATGGGGTCCTGCACCAATTGAGTCTTAGATGGATATAAATATTTTGCTATATTTATTGATGATTAATCTCGTGCTACTTGGATATATTTGTTGAAATCAAAAACAGATGTGATATCAGTTTTTAAAGAAGTTCATAACATGGTAACTAATCAGTTTGATGCCAGGATAAAAACTTTCAGGTCTGACAATGGAATTGAATACACAAATGGCATGTGTCATGATTATCTTCGCAATCACGAGATTATCCCTGAAACAAGTTGTGTGGGAACACCGCAACAAAACGGAGTGGCGGAAAGAAAAAACAAACACATCTTGGACATTGCAAGAGCTCTTATGTTTCAAATGAATGTTCCCAAGAAGTATTGGTCTCATGGTGTTCTAACTGCAACATATTTGATTAATCGACTTCCTAGTCGTGTACTTCAATTCAAGTCTCCATTGGAAGTCTTGAAAAATCCGAAGCCCGACATTTCATTGGTTGTGTTTGCTATGCACATCAACAGGCTATTCATTGTGATAAATTGGAGCGGCTCAATATGTATTCTTTGGGTATTCTTCTACCAAAAAAGGGTACATTTGCTATGATTTGGCAACTCGAAAGTTTATCATTTCCCCGTGATGTGCGATTTCTTAAGTCAGACTATTATTTCCAATAAGGCAGTAACGAGAATCAATCTTAGGGGGAGAAGTTATCAGATTTGATACCTCTACCAATCATCACAAATGATGATATTGATTCAATTGAAGACTGACGAATATCATTTTTGTCGTTAGAAAAGATCTGTCAAAAATATTTATAAAATCTCAAATGCCTCAAAATATTTACAAAACAAGTACAATGGCAAGTAAGGGTATCGTTCCTCAGGGATTAGGGGTAGCGATGACTAGATTATGATTAATAATACTAAAATGCATAATAGTAAAATATCAATGTTGGTTTGAAAATTAAGGTTAACAACTACAATTGAGCTAGTTCATCTAACATGCAATCAGTGTTAATATATGATAGTGCGAACTAAGGTATTGATGGATTCAACAAGTGAATGATGGACAAATCATGAACTTCTCATGAGTGTGCTTTAATCTTGTGTAACCAACCTAGGATGTATAGGATTGGTTGTATACCACTTATGAGTGTCCAATCTATCATGTATAGTATTGGCACCACCAAATGATTTTGCAATTAACGAATATCTATCTAATATGGGACCAATCTCTTTGTTAAATTCACCAACCTAGGATGTATAGTGTTGATGCTTAATTTATCACAAGCAACTAATCCTAGGATAGTAGGATGTATAATTTTGATTACCCATTTAAGATTAGATAGAAATTGAGATTAAAATGTCTAGATTTCACTTAAGTCATGTACTCTTGTTCAATCCTCCCATTCAAGAGAGCTTAAGAGAACCAATCATCATGCATACCTAATTCTTTACTCAAATAATTTCTCAAACAACTTACAAAAAGAGTCATGTACAATCTAAAACAAATCATTCTTGAAATCAATTAAAAACAATGAATGAAACATATTAGATAGATTGATAGAAAATATAAAGTTCATTACAAAGCCCCACATCCATACATGTTTTACATCAATCCCTTAGTGGGATATTTAGCTACTCATGACAGATACAAGTAAATAACAAGGAGAAGAGAGATAAAGAAGACTTACGTAGACATTCTCCTTCCTTCAAGCTTGAATCCTATCTCTAAGTGTCATTGAGTAGATGATGAGGATGATGGTTAGATTTGATGAGGAATGATTCCTAAATCTAGGTTAGTGGTTAGTGATGTAAGAGAGAGAAAAAAGTGTTCTTGGAAGAGGTTGGTGGTGTGTGTATTAGAAGAGAGTATGAGTAAAAGAAGAGAATATATTTATATGCTTGGGAGGCTAGGGCATGAGATAGGCATTAAAAGACAACTTTGCCCCTCTTAAAATGGCTGAAAACGAGACTTTTGCATAGCTGGAACATGTAGTGTGCGGGTAAGGAACCCCGCAGTGACCCGCGCAAAAGCTCTTCAATCTGCTCTTCACCCCGTGCACGGGTAAGGGACCCGTGCACTATGCTTCTAGGCACTTTTTCACTGAACTTCGACTCGTTTTTTGCCCGAAAGTCCCGGTTTCTACCTCCAGCACCTGAAAATCCATTGAATGTACGAAATCACAATAAAACGAGCCATTGGACACTCAAAAACGCCCGAAAACGAGACACGAGATAAGGATATGAGGGCCAAAATGTATAACAATTTTGGTGCGATCAAATACCCCCAAACCAAACCTTTGCTCGTCCTCAAACAAACTCAAAACAAAACAAAGACACTCGACACAACAATCATGACTCTATCTAAAAACTTTCCTAGACTCAAAAATAAACAATTCAAACTGCCACATGTCCAACCAGTGATAAGATGCAAGGATGTGTGATAGTGAGAAGTAGACATATGCAATATAATCTAAAACAGCTCAAAGGCACTAAAAGGAAACTCACACAATCACGAATCCCACTCCTAGGAGTGCTCTCGTATCAAGAACTACTTACTCTCACACCTTCAGCTTAATTTGCTTCGACTCTATCCTCATATAGAGTCTTTCTTTTCTTTCCGCTCAGAGTCCTAAGTTCACACTCAAACAAAGTATGCAAAGAATGAGTTTATGCATAAAAATCTAATGCATTGCATACATGTAAATTGAAAGACTGTTAATGTCTGTGAACTAGCATAGGAAGGATTCACTATACCATGAATGTGGAAGATCAAGCTTCCTTAAGCATTCCCAATCAAGACTCATTATGGATAAAAAAGAACTTTCTCTTTGGTTGTAATGGGGCCATGGGGTTTTATGTGGTGAAACAAAGAATTAGGAAAAATTTGGAGTTCAAAAATCACTAATCATGCTTAAACATACTCACACACACCCCATACCAAGTTCTACTTAACACAATCATACATATGCGTCTAGGCATTTACTTAAACATATTTGTGCTACACATTTGTACTCGATTTGTGAGTACTTACATTTCATTACAAGGCTCATTCTCTTTTCTCTTTTGCATTGCTATTTCTTTTTTTCTTTTTCTTTCTTTTGCACATACACATTTGACAATTTCGCTATAGCTGCACTTTTTTAGCACTTTTACATTTTTGAGCCATTTCTTGCACAACTTACATAATTGCCTAAATACATGCTATTTCAACATTAGAGCTTTCAACCACCTTACACACACAAAACCCACATGATTGGCAATTAAAGGGATGGTTTGTGTTTGGCTTATGGCTACATGGTTTATTTTGGTTCCAAATGAAAGGTAAGTGTTTGGCCTCAAAATTGGCTTGGAAGCACACATAAGAGACATAGGAATGTGTTTAGGCTTTTTAAGTAGTTAAATGCACACATTGCCTAAAATCATTTCCATAGTTAGTCTACCAAGGGAATGAATGCATCCGACAAGCAATCCACTGAATATATGAAATGTATGTCCTATGGCATGTGACACGTATGATGAGAAGAGTAATTATATAATAGAAAAATTGTACACTCAATGCGCTTTTTAAAAGGCTTGTGTTTGTGAACTCAAGGGTGGTCTCCACTATTAGAACAAGACGTAAGAGCACCGAGTCCTCTCAAATTAAACACACAAAGGATGAGACTAACCCATGACAAGCAATTAAAACCCAAGAGTGACAACGATTTGTTACACAAGCTCAAAATGCATTCATACACTCGCCAAAAGCACATGCTCAAAGCACCACATCTAAGCTATTTAAAGCTCAAATTTTGGCCAATGCACCAAATTTGAAAAATTTAGACCAAAAATGAAAAATAAACGACTCAAAAACAAAAATCGACTCAACAAGGCCTCTATACCCCTAAACCAAAACCCAACATTGTCCTCAATGTTGAAGACAATAGAGCCCGGCCTAGCGATGCGCACCTAACTGACTCACAACACAAAAACCTAGGCACCAATCATACACAATCAATGCCCGACAAATTAAAAAAAAAAAACACCAATATGGCTCAATCATAAAATAAGGCAATTAAGTAAACATGGAAATTAGGCTCATAGTTCAACCACATCAAGCATTCATTCACTAAATTGTAGGAATGAGGTTTACAACCCCCAAACCGATTTACATTATATGCTCATTCCTGTACAAGTATGTGCATGATTTCAAAACCCCCAAACAGAGTTTGGCTATATGAAAAGAAAACCTGTAAATCATGTACAATATCCACAAGAGCCTTCGGCTCATCCCATCAAAAATGAATGAATCAATAAATGCAAAACTTGGAAGTCAAAATTTCATTCATTCAAACCTATCCACACATTCAACCTAAAATTATATGCAATAAGTATATACAAATCCACCGATTATCCACAAATGTCTATCAACATAGATAAAGAGAAATAAAGTACAAGAGTTTGAGATAAAAGGATTAAACCAAGGTGATTGCTATCTTGAGGTCACAGTATGAGTAGGTTCTCGCCCGCTTTATGAGTACTCTTGGCTTGCTTGTCCCTCCATGTCGCTCAAGTGGCCTGTGTGTCAAATCCAAGAGTTGAAGAACCTAACTTAAAGCACAACATCTAACCAAAAATATATCAACCACACAAATAAATCTCAAATGCATATCCACAAATTAATCAACCTCCAAAATCCTTAAAGTACTAAAATAAACATCATCCACTAAGAGTTATTAAACAACCAAAAGCTAAAAATGCGGAAAATAAAGTAAACAAAGTCCCCTAAACAATTATAAAAATATCAAGCAAATAGATAACTGAAATGTATGCAAGATCAATCATCATCCGATGAGACTGCTCCATCATCAACCAACTGCCCCTTGCCTTTCTGATTGAGCTCAACCTTGGCTCTTTCTTCGAACTCTCGCCTAGAATGCTCCTGTGCCGCCTGATACTCTGCCCTATAGAAATCTATCACTGGGCCTCCCTGATACATCGTCGGTGCAAGTTTCTTCTTCCTCCTATGATACGACATTAGATCCATATCCTTGCGCATTCCTAAGATGTTGGTCCACAATTCTTCAATACTATCCCTGTTCTCTTTGATCTTGGTTGCGAGGTTGGCACTCATCAATTCCATGGTCGTCTGAAGGCTCGCCATCCTAGAAATCAAAGTCTGCCAAGACACCTAATAGTCACCACTAGCAGCTGTAGGAGCTGAGGCTGGGCCCCCGTGAGTATAATCCATCTGCTCCTGCTTGAACTCCATCTGGTCCTCAACATCTTCCTGCTCCTGCCTGCTCATCCCTGCCCAACTCTGCTCTTTCTTCGTCCTGTGTTCCTCTTTCTGCTGGTAGGGTCCCTCTCAATCTGAAGAGTCTCCCATATGAGAAACCTAATGTAACCCTGGTGGGACTCAAATGAATCATCTCCATAGTCTACTCCTGTTCTCTTGCAGAACTCCGTGATCATTCATGGGAACAGAAGCAACCGACTTTCCTTTTCCATGCAACCTACCATCAGGATGTCCGAGTGAGTAAGGAACCCAACATCAATGTAACTACCTCTCTGGATGCAATGTGGAATGATGGCCACCTCAAATACGACTGATGTTCTGTGGTCCCGTGGCCTTAGGGGGTGAAAGGCAAAGACATGCCAAAGGCCCAACTTGATCTTCAAATTGGTATGCTTAAGTCTGTAACTTGGGGCCACCCAGAAGGTCATCGGTTGGATAACCAAGGCGTTGGCCAAATCTACATTCTGCATGTGAAATCCTTCTTCCACATGCCACAATTTTGATTCAACACTCACATTCACCCCTAATTCCATTCTAGCATCAATTAAACCACCATTCCTCAATCAATTTTATCAATTATACCATCTCTACTCATAAACCCTAAAAATTCAATTTAAAGCACAATCATAAGTAACTTTCACTCCACATCAACCAATACACAACAACATGCATAAGAATATTCAAACCCATCACATAAACATGTAAAATTGAACAAAAATTCATGGGTTCATCACAAAGAATCAAGTTTATACATGTGGAGAATACTGTAGAGAGAAGTGAAGAAGAATAGTGATCTAAGCAATTTAAACTAGATTATACTGAATAATTCATACCTTTAGGCTTGATTAGCACTCTTACGTGGAGAAGAATCAAGAGTACTACCTTGAGAAGGAAAAAAGAAGAAGAATTTTGTTTGAAAAAGTTGTGGTAGAGCATTGATCGGTCTAATTTTATACATATTTTAGGTCCCCATTTCCTATTATTTGTGCTTTATTCTTGGGTGAAATTAGGTATTTTATGTGTTTGTTGAGCATGTGTAGGTCACATTCCTTAGATGAAGTGTTTGAAGGTATTTTCAAGGAAAAGAGCTTAAATATGAAGAAAAAGAGCAAAGCTGTCATCCACAGCTGTGTAGGTTGCTCTTCATGCACGACCTCCACTGCGGCACGTCCAGCGGTACATTTCAGTAGGCTTTCTGTTCTTTTCAGCAGTCCATACCGCTTCCCAGGCATCAACCTCAACTGCGGTCTATGCCGCACATCATTTCGGGAAAGGCTGATTCAGCCAGTGCAGAACAGCGGGGCCCATATCTCTCCGCTCCAATTGAATTGTGTGTCCTACTACCTATGAATGGAAAGCCTTGGAAGTCTAGCTTCCGGTACACTTTTTGGATCGTAATTCCGATATTCATAGAAGAAGTTATGCCCATTTTACTATCCGATGGTCAGATCAGTCATAATTCCGTAAATAGTGACGGGATTTATTTTGCAAGTTGTCGGAACGGGAACTATTACCTTCTTGGACATGAGTGTAAGTCTTGAAAAGCAAGTTGACACCTAATCTTTATCATCCTTCAATAAGTAATCAATTTGAGTGGATTAGGAAAGAATTAAATCCCAAAAAGGTAGAGTTCTAAAAGGGAACCAATTTCCTTGTTGTTTAAGGACTTGGCTTATAATCTAAAGCCTATTTAAACCCCTTTGAACCCTAATTTCGGGATACAAAAGCCAAGGGAGGTCCCAAGCCACCAAGGGGGCCGCCCCCCATCACTCAACCACCATACATCACCACATACTCATCCATCTTTACACATTGAAGATTTGAAGACGAAGAAGATTACAATTGAAGACTTGAAGAACTCATTAAAGGCCAAGATGAGTTTTATCTTTTCTTTCTCTTCTCTTTTTATTTTCATGATGTGTAACTAATCACAAAACTAGGAAATCAATGTGAACCTTTTATGAATGCTCATGTGTGGTTAGTTATTAATTTATCAATTTAATTCTTGATTTATTCATTGTATTTAACTGTTTTATCCTCATTAGTTTTAATATTTATTCACACCTTGACCAAAGGGTGAATGATTATTTGGCATGATTTTAGGGTTAAGACTATCTAAGAATTAGGATTAGTGTTGACCAAACATAATCTTAATTAATGATCTTTTGAATGAATGAATTTTATCTTTTGCCTGACCAAGGCAAAGTAGTAGAATTTGGTTCTTATTTCTTGCACTTAATAGGTTTCTGATTATGATTTACACCTTGACCTTAGGGTGAATAACGGTTGGGAACACGTGACTCAACCTGCGACCGAATGGTAATAGTCACATTAAAGACAAAGAATGAACCCTAGAATTGATTGAATCTTGTTTACAAATTAATTCCATACATTGAGTGTTCATAATTGGGGATCATTGATGACCTAGTGTTTTCTTTCCATTGATCACAAACACCATTCTTTTTAATTGCTTTCTTAATATAGTTTAGTTTAATTCAAATCTCAAACAAATCTTTGGTTACTTTTAGTTTAACTTTAATTAAAATTAGTTTTCAATCAATAAATCTCTTTTCCTCGTGGGAACGATCCTTATTTGCCGCTGTACTAAACTTCACGATTCGTGCACTTGCGAGTGAGTATTTTATAACACGATTTTACACATTAAGCCTTTGAAAGTGACATCATATTTATAAACGTTCAGTGTGAGCTGGTAGGTAGCCTCCTTTCGCGCATTGTCACGCACAGTTGAGGATTCCCTAAACTGCGCGGGTCATGTGTGGGTGTACACCCACACAGTCATACCCACGCATGATGTTGTCTAATTATGACTTCCTTTCTGGTGCCCGGGTCTATACGCTGGTGCACTAACGCTTTGTGCCACCTCTAATCAGGTCCTTGCACCTTGATTTATCTGTCTCCTTTTGTTTTTCACCTCCTAACCTGTATACACTCAAAAATAACAACTCAACTTGCCTTATTAAATTATTATCAACGAAAATATAAAAACAATACACGAAATTAAAATAGATTCCAAAATACATTTCCTCCCCCAAACCTAATTTTACCCATACAATGACCAGTACAAGTCAATCAAATAAAATGGGCAACAATGAGATTAAAAAGAGAAAATCAATTGTGCAATCCACATGTGCATCAAAAATTTTCAATTGGATGCACTAGGTGAGGGGTTAGGGTCCTCTAAGGGTGGTTTGACCAAGTTTGAGAATTCCTTCTTCTTTTCAACCCAAATAAACTTAGGTGGACTTTTTATCTTTTCCTTTCTCATATTTCTCACTAAGTGTATCTGGTCTTTCCTTACCCAACTCTTCTTAATTTTAGGACTATTTTTCGTACTCCTAGCACCTCTCCTTTTTCTATTTCTATGCACTATGTAATATTTATTTTTGAAATGCTCTCTCTTAGAACAAAAATAACACACGAGGGAAGAGTTAGAAATTCTCCCTTTCAATTGGTGACTTTGTGGCTTTGAGGGAAAGTTCGTTGATATTGCCTTGACTGCATGTTCCACTTTTCCAATCTTCATGATGTAGTCACCTTCTCTAGCCTCGGCTATCTTTAGAGCTTCTTCTTTCTTGTTCAGTGCATACTTGACTTCATCCAGGGCCGTGACCTTCAGCTCAATTTCCATTTGCATTTCCTTTATCTTGTGAGCTGCCATGTCTTCAAACTCTTTTGATACCCTTGTGAAGTTCTAGAATTCCTCCAATGTTGTACTCTTTACGACTTCCAGTTTCCCAATTTGTTCCTCCAATTTCTTGTTTTGTTAGAGACTTCGCCATTCTTCTTCATGAGAGTACTATTTTCAGCTCTAAGCGATTTCACCTCAAGTACGAGCTTCTTGTTTAGCTCTTGGAGCTTCTCTACCTTTGACACTTCTTAGGCTTTCTTGCCTTCTAGCTCATTCTTTAAAAGTTACACTTTCTTCTCAAAATCCTCCCTCATATCCTCTTTTTCTTGGGAGACTTCTTCTACCTTCACTTGAAGTGCATCCATTTTCTTCTTCAACAACTCCATTATCGCCATTAACTCTTTTTCGGCATCTATCATCTCCTTTCACATCCCTTTCATCATTGTGCTTTTATCTTCCTCAAGGTTCCTTTGTGGTTCATCCCTTGGTAGGTATGAGATAGTCTTGTAACCTTGACTTGATACTACTATGGAGGTGTTGAGACTTCCTTCGAAATTAGACTCTATTTGTAATTCTGGCCAGCTAGGTAGCATATATGTGTTGAAATTCAGCTCGGCTGCCTTATGAGATGCTATAATTTCCTTGTTGATACGACACACATCCTCTCTCTCATCTCACCTTCGAATGATCTGATAATAGGTCGGTAGCTTGGCCTTGAATCCTGCATGAAGAATCCCATAGAGTCTTGAAACTTGAAAAATCAAAAACAAAAATACCAAAAGAAGTAAAAAGAAACAAAGAGACTAAAAATACTAACTAAGAAACTAATACTATTAAAACTAATATAAACACTACTACGCTCGCCAATCCCCGGTAGATGCGCCATTTTAATGAATATCGTTTTTGTCGTTATAAAAAATCCGTCAAAAATATTTATAAAACCTCAAATGCCTCAAAATGTTTACAAAACAAGTACAATGTCAAGTAAGGGTATCGTTCCTCAGGGATTAGGGGTAGCGATGACTAGATTAGGATTAATAATACTAAAATGCATAAAAGCGAAATAGCATGATTGGTTTGAAAAGGTTAACAACTACAATTGAGCTAGTTAATCTAACATGCAATTAGTTTTAATATATGATAGCGAGAACTAAGGTATTGATGGATCCAACAAGTGAATGATGGGAAAATCATGAACTTCTCATGAGTGTGCTTTAATCTTGTATAACCAACCTAGGATGTATATGATTGGTTGTATACCACTTATGAGTGCCCAATCTACCATGTATAGTATTGGCCACTCACAAATGGTTGTGTAATGAATGAATATCTATCAAATAAGGGACTAATCTCTTTGTTAATTTCACTAACCTAGGATGTATAGTGTTGATGCTTAATCTGTCACTAGCAACCAATCATAGGATGTATAGTTTTGATTACCCATTTGAGATTAGATAGAAATTGAGATTAAAATGTCCGGATTTCACTTGAGTCATGTACTCTTGTTCAATCCTCCCATTTAAGAGAGCTTAAGAGAACTAAGAATCATGTATACATAGTCAAATAATTTCTCAAACAACTTGCAAAGAGAGTCATGTACAATCTAAAACAAATCATTATTGAAATCAATTAAAAACAATGAATGAAACATATTAGATAGATTGATAGAAAATATAAACACATCAATCCTTTAGTGGGATATTTAGCTACTAATGATAGATACAAGTAAATAACAAGGAGAAGAGAGATAGAGAAAACTCATGTAGACATTCTCATTCCTTCAAGCTTGATTCCTATCTCAAAGTGTCCTTGAGTAGATGATGAGGATGATGGTTAGATTTGGCGAGGAATGATTCCTAAATCTAGGTTAGTGGATAGTGATGTAAGGGAGAGAAAAGAGTGTTCTTGGAAGAGGTTGGTGGTATGTGTATTAGAAGAGGGTATGAGTGAAAGAAGAGAGTATATTTATATGCTTGCCCCTCTTAACATGACTGAAAACGAGACTCTTGCTTGGCTGGAACATGTAGTGTGTGGGTACATGTGCTTGGGTAAGGACCAGCGCAGTGACCCGCACACATGCTCTTCAATCTGCTCTTCACTTGGTGCACGGGTAAGAGACCTGTGAACTATGCTTGTAGGCACTTTTTCATTGAATTTTGACTCTTTTTTTGCCCGAAAGTCCCGGTTTCCGCCTCCAGCACCTGAAATCCATTGAATGTATGAAATCCATTGAATGTATGAAATCACAATAAAACGATCCATTAGACACATAAAAAATGCTGGAAAATGAGACACAAGATAAGGTTATGAGGGCCAAAATGTATAACAATTTTGGTGCGATCAAAGACTTTCAACAAATTGAAGAACAAGTTATCAGAAGTTGTTGTACCTCTCACAATTGATAATATGGTGCCCACATCAGAACAACCCTAACAGAGATCGAGTAGACAAATTAACCCGTCAGAAAAAATGAAGGGATTTTACTTATCATGCGGTCTCCCACCCTATATAGGCCTATTGGTCGTATGCCAATGTGACTTCTTCTCATTCAGCTTTTCTTGCTGCTTTATCTAGCAATCAGGAGCCCAAATATTTCAAGGAAGCTATTTCCAATTTTATTTGGAAAAAGGCTACGCAAGAAGAGCTTCAAGCACTTGATGAGAACAAGACATGGGATATTGTTCAACTACAGTTAGGAAAGAAAACTGTTGGTTGTCGTTGGATATACAAAATAAAATTCAAAAGTGATGGGACATTGAAAGACACAAAGCCAGAGTAGTTGCAAGAGGATTTACTCATACATATGGAGAAGACCATAAGGAGTCCTTTGCACCTGTTGCAAAAATGAACACATTTCGAGTGCTCATCTCTCTTACAGCTAATGAAGACTGGAAATTGTTCCAAATGGACGTTAAAAATGCTTTCCTACATGGACATCTTGAAGAAGAATTCTATACGATAATTCCATCTGGCCATCCAAAAGAGTCAAAACATGGTCTTGTGTGCAAATTGAAGAAGGCGTTATATGGGCTCAAGCAATCATCGAGAGCTTGGTATGCTAAGCTTAGTTCTGTTCTCATGATGTGTGGGTTGCAAAGAAGTGATGCAGATTCTTCCTTATTTGTGAAAAAAAGGCACTTCCGGCATCTTAATTGTTTTAGTTTATGTTGACAATATAGTAATTACGGGTATTGATGATGAAGAAATTTCAAAGCTCAAGGCATTGTTATACAAAAAAAGGTTTGCCATAAAGGATCAGAGTATCTTAAAGTATTTTTTTGGAATAGAAGTTGCATATTCAAAGAAAGGTATTTTTCTTAATCAGCGGAAGTATGTCTTAGATTTGTTACAGGAAACTAGAAAATTAGTGATAAAACTAATAGAGACACCTACAAATAGTGGAGGGAAGCCAAATGATGAAGGTGAATTATTTCATGATGTTGGTCAATTTCAAAGACTAGTTAGAAGACTAATCTATTTGACAATTACTCTCCCCGATATTTGCTATGCTGTTAGCTTGGTTAGTCGATTCATGCATGCTTATAAAGTTAAACATGTGGATGTTGTGAATAGAATATTGTAATATCTAAAAGGTTCACTAGGGAGAGGTATATGGATGTGTAAGAATGGACATACCTCCATCTTTGCTTACAATGATGCTTATTGGGCAGGATGTTCGATTGATTGCCGATCTACTACAGGATATTGCACCTTTGTTGGAGGTAATTTGGTCACATCGAAGAGTAAGAAGCAAAATGTTATTTCCTGGTATACTAACACTAGTGAAATTATTTGGCTTAGACTCTTGTTGAAGGATTTGGATTTTGGTGCTACAATACTAACCAAATTATTTTATGATAATCAGGCTGCTATACATATTGCTTCCAATCCAGTTTTTGACGAGCGAACAAAACACATTGAAGTTGATTGTCATTTTGTTCTAGAAAATGTACAAGCAAATGTAATTTGTACACCCTTTGTTCTCAGTGATCAACTGCTAGAATTTATATTTAAAAAAAGTTTAAATACAATAAAATTTCAACAGTTTTTGTCCAAGTTGGGCCCTATGTGGATATTTTCGTACCAACTTGAGAGGGATCATTGGTGGAGAATAGGAAATATTCTGATATTGAGGAATAATATCTTACCATTGAAAGAGAACGATTGATTTTATTGCCAAATACAGAAAACTTCCTTATCTGTAATTGCAATATTTATTGCCAGCTCTGTAATTCTTTTCTTTTTACATTGAATAAGAAAAAACATCCTCTCCTTTTCTCCCGTGCATTTAGGTTGCTTCACTTACAACCGAAGCATGTAAATCCATTTGCGTTGTGTTACTTTACTGTTTATTATATTGTGCTTTGCTTCAGGCGACATCTTCAACTTGCTCAACATCTCCCTCAAAACTCTGCAAACTTTCGAAGTAGCTCAAGCGACTTGCAAGTCACTCAGACCCTTCCAGCTCAGTCAAGTGACGATTTTCAAGCCCCAAATTGTCCCTCCCATAAATAACTTTCATTTTTAGAGCCCAAATCATCACCTCCTAGCCAAGTACACCTATGATACCTTTTTTAGGTATTCTTTCATCATCAAAACACATATTCACCTTACGTCGCCTTAGATCCACAATCATCCATCATCATTTTGGCAGGGAAGTTGAAGAAAGAGTTGAAGATGAGGAGATTCCAAGCAAGAAAAGAGGAGGCTTCCATTAAAACTAGTTTTCTCTATTTCTCTAATCTTTACCTCCTTTGTATTTAGTTATGTTTGAGTTTGTAATCAAAGCTTGTATTGTTGATAACTTAAAACCTGAACAAAATCTTTTATATTAGGGTTATGATGAATCCTTATTATGAATATTGAATGAAGAAACCATTTTCGTTGAATATGCTTGTTGAATGTCGAGTGGATTTTAAAGTTCTCATTGCTTTTAGGTGCTTAGCTACCACTTGAATGAACTTTAGTTGTTGTGTTAAAGACCAAGATGTGACACACATAACGTGCTCGTTTAAATGCCCACTGCATATTTTAGTTTGATAGAGATATACTAATTTGCAGGTATGGTCTTTTATATGTGCCATTGATCTTAATGAACTAATGTGTATTTCTAGTAGTCATCGAAAGATTGATTATTGTTGTATCTAAGTCCTTTTATTGTTCGAGAGAGAATATTGGTTAAAATTGGATGAACACGACTTTCAACATTTTCTAGCATGTCTCCATTAATTGGTGCTCTTAATCGGTTGATATGAGTTGTTTGGTGAAATCGGAAACCCTAGCTATCATCATCATTGCTTGAATCAATCTTGTTTCTTTGTTTGGATTTTAATTAATTACTTAATTTGAATTTGCTCTTAGTTTAGTTTTAATTTGTAGTTTCTTTAATTTCAACTCATCCATTAATCATTTGGGCTCCAAATTTGAGCAAAGTAGCATTACTCATTGAAAAGTGTGACGGTATTTGCACCGTTAAAACTGTATCTACACCCCTTTCGTAAGTACACCTTATTAAAAATTTTAAAAATCTTTACTTTGTAAATAGACCCCACTTAATACCAAAAATACCCTTTCTTTAATTCAATTATATTGTATTTTTGTGAGTACACCCACACACATTTATTTTGTTATATAATCAACTTTATTATTATATAAAAGTCGTTATTTATTTCATTTTATCAAATAAATAATTTCTAACTCCTTAATACAATTTTTTGCACAGGCAATAAATGAAAATATGAACAACAAAAAAATAATGCAAGATATACGGTGCACATGACTACGTGAGTGCTTAACAAAAATATTATTGTACATATCTAAAATTAAATAATGTACACAACAAAAATTATTTATCCAAAAAAATTAAACTAAGTAAATGTTGAATATGAAACATAATAAATTGTTATAGATTTTCAATAAAAAATCTAAACAATTATTAATAGTTGGTTTAGATCATTTTCAGTAAATAATATCTCTTGTGATACTTTTTTCTTATAGGTCAATCTAATTTTTTTTATATATATATAAAAAATAGTTGGTTTAGATCATGAGGAGCGTAGATTATTTCCTTTTGGAATCTGATGCGGTACGTGTTGATTATTTCATGTTGCTTTAATTAGGTCACAGGTTGTTGTCTTCTCAAACCTTTTTTTTTTTTTTTGAAAAGTCTACTCAAAACTTTGGTTTAGTTGTTGATATGATTAAATTTGGCTTGAGTAGAGGTTAGTCGTCCTTAGTTGATAAGAATATCAAGTAGTATGATATAATTGTGTTTTGGTTTTGGAATAATATCTTTACCTTTAAATAAAAAGGAAACTAATTGATAATTTGTGGGTGTGTTTACAACTATTTAATTTCTTTTAATATTTTACTAAAAGGTAATATTGGGTTTTAAAAAAAAATATTGATTAGAGTGTAAATACAGTTTTTAAAGAGTGCAAATATTGCTGTTCCATTTAAAAATACTCTTTTTACTCCAAAACTCCTTAAGAGTAGATTTTAGATCGGTTATTTTTTTTAATTATTTTAATTAACATTTTTTAATTAAATAATATTATAGTAAGTGGTAAAATATTTAAATTAGAGGCATTATGGACATTTCACAATGCAAAGCTGGTCAACCATTATTCATAATGAAAGTCAACTAACGCGAGGATAGTTTCTATCATATTGGGTTTGAATATTGAGGTGATAATTTTCAGGACAAGTACACAACCGAACGGTCCCAACCCAATTAACCCGAAAATGCGCGAAGGAGATCAAATCTCTATTGAAGATGAAGAGTATCTTTTTTATACATAGTTTTCATTTTTCAATTACATATTTTATATTTTCTTAAGAAATATAATGTTTATTTGATAATGGTTTCCCACCCTCTACGTTTTACTTCAACTCTTATAATTTCGTTTGAAATATATATTCAGGTTGTTATATCTCTCGGATATTTTTGTGAATATAATTGATTTTGAAAGCTGTATTTTTGTTAATATTGTTTATTGGAATATCTGGTCAGCAGTCAGCAGTCAGTAGGGAATATATAGACTTGTTTGTGCTATCTCTACGGTTAAAGTTGCATATAAGCGTATGATGTTGTCGCTTTTGCTGAGAGTTTTCTGGATGAATATATAATATATAGCTTATGCTTCGTGGCATTGTTTCCTTGGATTTGAAAACATATATATGCTGTCGATTAGGTTGGTTTGGTTGGTGAAGTTGGCTTTGTGTAGCAAGTTACGTATATATATGGTGCATTTTGCTCCTGATATATGTTGGTGAGCTATATATTGGCTATTATTTGAGTGGCTTTGCACGCATCTGAATATAAAATTTCCATATCCCAGTCTTTGACTACTGCTATTCATGGCTTTTAATTAGTTGATCAAGATATCTGCAATTAAGCTAATTATTTAGATTCTATGTTATATATAATATATAATAGTCAACAGGTATAAAAATCTAGTAGCTTTTATTACTACTTATAAATTCATGACTAAAATAAAAGCAATTATCAAGTAGTACTAGTTGAGAGTTATTGTTGAGTACAATCGGTGGGCTTGAAGGAGACTATTTGTTTGTCTCGGTCATATCCAATCAGGATATTAGACTGAGCAAAGTTTCCAAATACACCCTCATCACCATCTATGGGGATCATGCCAAAGCAGAAAACACCATCCTCTGGAGAGATGAATATGCTTGTTGAAATTAATGGCACCTCCGCACCACCATCAAAATGGGCACTCATTGCTGGTGCAATATCACTCATACTTTGGCTTTGGTAGCAAAGTTGTGTCCCCGTATTCGGATCCTGGTACGGCGTCAGCTTAATCAGGCTCTTCACTTCTTGTTCCAATCTGTTGTAAAAATCTTTAGGTAGAAGCATTGGAGGCACCCCCGAGTCGATAAATACATTCCCCTTTGGAGCTGCTCCCGAAGAACTGAAAGGGATAAGCTTGTCTCCGACACTGATTCCTTCCAATGTCACGAAATAGACCGACTTGTCATCTTTTGAGACCATAGGTGTGGAAACAACTCCGGCGCCTGAAACTTCCCCCTTATCACCAAAATAAATCTTGCTCGTAATGTTAGGGTTAGTATGGAATGGCACCAAGCAATAGGCGAACTTCTTTGATCCCAATTGGGAGGAAACTTGAGACGCAAGCGATAAATCAGTTGCTCCTAGGCCTACTAAACCCATTTCATTCGGATTGAATCCCCCGGTATTGTTGTGGCCACATCCAAAAATAATGTTTTTGATAGATGTAGAACCGAAGGTGACTGTTTCCATGGACAGAACGCCCTTAGTTAACGCGCCGCTCCCGTAACCATACGTATAATCGCAGAGTTGCTGGGGAGAACAAGAGACACTACCCAACAAATGACATTGTGCAGATTGACATGAAAGGGTAGAATATGAAGAGGATGCTGCAGGATCGTAAATAGGGTTAGTTTGCTTGTAACATTGTTCACAAGGTTGACATTGTGTCCACAGAAGGTTGCTGCCAGTGTCGACGATGCCATAAACGTCTACTGGCGGAGTACCGATAGACAACTTCATTAGATACTGACCATTATCGGCTGACACGCTTGTTTCGGCCGCAGCATTAGGATGGACTGAAGAAGAAGTCACGTTTAATCTATTGAGACGAGAAAAAGCATGTCGAATACCATTGTTGAAGCGATCTAAAGGAGTTTCGTTAGGGTTGTACAAAGGAGAATTAATGGAGTCTCGATGGATAAGATCGATACTAAAGCCACCATTAGTAGCTTCTATAGATGAATTTGCTAGGTATAGGAAGAACAAGATCAAAGCACAACACTTCGAAGGAGAATCAAAAATTATTGCCATGGTTAGATTCCAGGAAGCAGAGAGCGGTTGTTAGCAATATATAAAGATCGAGTTTCTAGCCTTCAATGTTAGACAAAATTATGCAGTAACGTGCATGTTTACTAATTAGGAAGGAACATAAAAGAAAATCAACTTTTATTGGGAAAGAAATCAACAACTTAATTCTTTTCAATTTCCAAAAACAAGCTGTGATGGCAAATCTTCAATTTTGTTTCCATATTTGAGTTAGGGGCAAAATAATGGTTTTGCTAAAAAAGGTTCTTCAAATTTGTGTACAACACCCATTTAAGGAAACAAATAGTCATTGTAAGTAAAAAAATTAATAAATAAATTTATGAGTAATGCTAGACATCCCACCTACAATCTTACCATTTCCATCCCAACACATATGGCAGCTGAGATGTCATTTGAAGATTAAATACACATTAATTGGTGAGTGGATACAAGGATAAGTGAGATAAATTACAATTAATCTGTATTCACTCACCAAGTGACACATCAACTGTTACATGTGTTGGGATGAAAAATGTGAGACTGTAGGTGGGATGTCTATCATTACTCTAAATTTATACGACAATTCATTTGTGGTAATAATAGAACCGCCATGCCTAAATAGGGCATCTTATTTTTGGTAATAGAGGTGTAAAACAACCCAATTTGGTATTTTTTTAATATGTATCCGGATACTCTTCCCACCTTAAATGTTCTCACCTTATCCTATTGTCACGTGTCTAATAAACAAAGCAATGGTATGGATTAATTTTATCTTTTGACAGATTAAACACATAAAAATTAATCCAAACCAGTGCTTTTCTTATTACATCTGTAAGGACCTCTATTTTATGATTTGCTTATTTCATGACAAACCACATTGGGGATTATTTTGTAATGGGTAGCTTAGGTTCTAGTTGGTAAGCTTCCAAACATCTCCGTGACTTCAAGAGCAAGAGCGAAAGGTATATCACTTGACTTGATTCTTGAAGAGAATAGTTGCGCGCACGCGCACACACACACACACACACACACATACACTTACATGCATTTCCATTCTCTTGCATTTGTGTTTCCTTGATTGTGTGCATTTATGTCTCAACTTACACTTGCACTTCATTGTTAGATCTAAGTGTGGTTTTGTGTGGTGTAATTCGTTTTCAATTGTGTAATCGGAAACGTCCGCGCTTACACGATGGTGTGATTGTCTTAGCGCGATGTGTGACTACTAGAGAGGTCCTTTTTTCCTCTCTTAGATTGGTCTTGGGTCACATGGTCTTATACTATGAGTTTGGGTAATTTATCTATTGTCCAAATCTGACATTTGATCACTCAAATTGCCATATCTCTTTCTACAGACATCAAAACCTCATTTTGTAATAATAAGTAGAAAGTAGACACCCATTCCTTTCCAACGGTATACTATACAATAGGTTTCTATATCGTTTAGTCATGTTGTGAGTCGCTCAAAAAATCGAGTCTCTGACTAGAAGTCATATCGACCTTTATGGCGACCTAACCAACTCGCCATACAATTCGCCATAGCCTCTGTTTTTGTGACCCGAGAGCATGGCGACCTAACCTACTCGTCGTACAAGTCACCATAGTCTCTGTTTTGATACCAGAGAGCATGGCGACCTTCATGGAGACATGATCAAGTTGCCATACAGGTCGCCGTGATTGCCCAGATTTTTGTAAAACTTGTCAAAGCGACGTGGTTTCATCTGGGGCTCTTATATAAACCCTTATTTCTCCCTTCTCTGGTTAAAGAACCATAGATCACGAAATCACTCTTCCAAGAGAGAGAGAGGGAGAGAGAGAGAGAGGGAGAGAGGCAAGGTTCCTAGAGAGAGAAAGCTTCAAAGCTTCATTCATTTACTCTCTAAACCCCAAGACCTATCTTTATCTCGAATCATCTAGCATGTGTATTCATTAATGTCTTCATTTGGTAAGTAGAACAAACACCTCAACTCATTTATTATTCTATTTCATCAAGACACGTCATTTATTGCTTAGGTTAGCGAATCTTCATATTTATTGTATATCGAATGAAGTTATGACATGTTTAGGGTTTGTGATAGCTTGTATGATTAGGTTGGTTTTTACCTAAATAGCTAAGCCATAAATGCTCATGCATTATTAATTGATGACTAGGTAGGTAGATTTACATTTATTCTTCTAGTTAAGCTTCATGAATGTTTATTAGTGTTTATTTGACAATTAGGTTGTTAGAATTTCACTATACATCTAATTGAGATCTCATTTATGGGCGACGCACTCCGAGCGTACCTTTAAACTAATGGTGCTCTAAAAACTAATTGAAATGAAATGGAGTGCGCAAGTCTAATTAACCCTTCACAAGTGTAAGAATCGCTGTCGAGTATAGCAGACACAAGTAAAAGTATTGTTCCCGGAAGGAATTTGAACGTGTTCTAGTGATTGATCTAGTATAATTCACCAAAAATTAAGCTAATGAGGAATTGCTTCTAAAGATATGCTGAGGAGATAGTGATGCAAGATGCTAACAGCAAAGTTCATAACCTATTTTCTATCCTTCAAAATCTATATGTAAGAGTTTCAAGTGTAAACTACTCAAGATTGGTCAACGCAGAGATAGATTTACTATTCATGCACAACAATTCATGCTTAGATGTTAAGTAAAGTTCATACCCAACAATTAACATGTGAATCTATTAAGCACAAGTGCAAACTCAAAATAGATTAAAGATAGAATAGATCATTACTAAAAGTGTTCACATATATACAATCGCCAAATCCACAACAAAAAGGATTTAGCCACTCATTATCAAGTGAATACATGTAAAGTAAAGAGAAAGATAAATAAAGCACATGGATTCTTGATACTCCCCTCTAGCTTGCTCAATAAAACCTTGCTTGATTGACAAAGAGTAAATCTACTTACCACTAATTAGAAGATTCTAATTCTAATTTATGCAAACTAAAGTGTTTAATCTAAAGTACAAGATCAAAGTAAAGTGTTTAATCTAAAGTACAAGATCAAAGTAAAGTGTTTAATCTAAACTCGCAGACGAAGCTCGCAGATGCGACCTTTTTTTTCTTACGATAACTTCTTCTGATTCTCTTGCTTCCTAACCTGCACTAACAAAGTATTTACAATTACCATGGCTCTACCAGCCATCAAACATCGAATTCTTTCCAAAATTGCGCTTACTTGACAAGCGACTTCTTATCTGCACACATATAAAACAGTAAAAAAGGTTCATGCAATCAATGGTGGAGTAACTCCACTTGTGCCTCCATGATGACTAACAGTGGGATGAGGAGATAAATCAAGGGTTTTCTTTCTTTTTAAGATGTACACCTTCGGAGATAAAGAAGTACCATTGGTTTGGTCACTCTTATCCTTTCGGATCCATATGAGCGTGACCCTCATTTGGTTCCCCATAACATTTTCATGCTTATTTTTACGACACTTAATGTACTCATTACATTGGGTCTTTTGTGACCTTTAATATGGCAAAAATAACATTTATGAAGGAATTAAGGAACATTACCCTTCATCTTCCGTGGGCGAGTTCCGTTGTTGCTTACTTTGCTGGACTTTGAGCTGGATCCTTCTTTCTTCCTGGTTATCTCTTTCACCAAGACTTCGATGGCCTGCTCAGCTTGCTCGAGTTCCACTATCAAATCACATTCCTTGATCTTAGAGACCTTGCATGCATATTCTTTTACTGCATTATCTTTCCTCTTTACCCCCATAAGCATCTTTCCCATTTTCCTTATGAACTATTTCTGTTGATTCTTGATAACTCGTTCCAATTCTTCACCTTTCTTGAGGGCTTCATCCCTCTCCTTTTCAAGTTTATCAATCCTCAAAGCAAGGTTGATATCTATCGCAGCTAACTTTTCATATTTTTCGATAAGGTCATTCTTCTCTTCTTCAAGCATCCTTACTTCATCCTGAAATGCTTGAAAGAAATCTTCCAAATCATCCATCGGTTCTTCGATTGTTGCCTCGGTTTCTTCGGTTGTCACGTTGAAACAAGTGTTCAACTCCTTTTCTTCTTTCCGTGAAAACACATCAAACTCAACTACCTCTCCCAAGATTGTCATATTTAGCTTCTTGTGATGCACATCAACTGTGGTTATTGCAGTAGCCATGAATGTCCCTCCAAGAAGTATGAATTGTTCTCTACTTGTGTATTTCTCTCCAATATCAAGGACAACAAAATTTTTAGGGATGATTAGCTTGTCCACTTATAGGAGCACATCTTTAACAATCCCGGGAGGGTGTCGTGAAGATTGGTCAGCCAAAACTAAAGGCATGGAGGTTTGCTTGAGCTCTCCCAACTTCAACATCTTGTAGATCGAGGAAGGCATCAAGTTGATCCCCAATCCCCAGTCTAACATGGCCTTCTTCCTTGAAGTGCCCCCAACTAATATATCGACGGTGAAACTTCCGGGATCTTTAAGCTTTAGTGGAGACCTTTCTGAATGACCGCACTGATATTGCCTCCAAGATGCTCTTGGTAGTTTGGTCCCAATTCATGCTCCATCTTGCTAACTTCTTCACTCATCTTGAGCTTAATTTTGGTTTGGGTATTTAGGAGTTTGTAAGGGTTCTTTGCTTTATGAAAGTGCGGTTATACTTTTCCTATTGCAACCCCTTTCTTGTTTCCTACCATGGACACCATGTTTATTCCTTCCGTGTGGTTAGTAGGCACCTTCCCCTTATCTTGCCACTAGGAATTTTCTTGCAATTGAGCCAATTGCATAGAAATCTTATTAATGGAGGCCTCTAAGCTAACTATCTGTTGGTCTTCCTTTGGATTGTAGACTTGAACCAGTTGATTGTTCTGGCTTGAATGGGCATTGTTCTGATTCCCCCATTGGTTTCCTCCATACCATTAGTAGTTCTGATTGTTTTCATACTACTGATTTCCTTCTTGGAATTGCCCACGATTGTAATTACCACCCCATTAATTGTCTCTCCAATTAGGATTGTAATTACTTCTATTTGGGTTATTCCGTTGACGATTCTGATTGTATTGGTAGAATGCTTGTGCTTTCCTCTTGAGGTGCTAAACCTTGACCGAGGCAAATGTCCGCCCAATGTCCGTTCTGCCTACACACTTGACATACTACCGCTTGTACTTGTTATTTCTCGAAATTGCTTGCCAATCCCCTCATCTCTTTTGTGAGATTGTCCAACTGGGTCACCAATTTAGTATACCTTTTTCCTTCTTTGTCTTGCCCTCTTGAACTAAGTTGTTGGGAGTTTTGCCCAAACATTTCGTATCTCTCTAACACTTCTTTCGTCGTCTTTTCATTCATTGCTCCCCCGCAAGCATTGTCAACTATCGCTTGGGTGAGCCTAGAAGTCCATCGTAAAATGACTGAACTCGACAGACTAGTGTAAACTCATGGTGAGGGCATTGAGCTAGGAGTAACTTGAATCTTTCCCATGCCTCGTGAAAAGGTTCTCCGTCCTCTTCCACGAATGTGGCAATCTTTCCTCATATCTCATTGGTCTTCCACGCCGGAAAGTACTTATCAAAGAACTTTCGCTCAACCTTATCCCATGTGGTGAGTGATTCAGAAGCTAAAGCCATAAGCCACTGCTTAGCCTTATCCTTCATGCAATATGAGAAACATCGCATCCTAAGTTGATTATCTGACAACGTTCCTAGGCGAATGGTTGTCATCACATTATAATACTCTTTCATAAACTGAAGAGCATCCTCCCCTGTCTTTTCATAGTATGCGGGGAGAGTATTAGAATGTTGGTTTTTTAATTCATAATTCCTTTGTGCCGTATTTAACAAGATTGCCGAAGGGTGAGCTCCGACTCTTGGCAAGGAATAATCCTTCATATACCTACGATGTTCACTATCGTTCACTCTGACCGGTGACACATGTCATTCTCCATCCTGTGACCCAGCATGTGACGTATCACGACTTGCCATTTAAAATGGTATCCAGAAAATTGACAATTGAAAAATGATCAAAGATCTGAGTAACAGGTTGATTAACTCTACAACTACAATGACGAATTGTACTAAAAAAACACAATGCTACAGAGAGTTCCCTAGCAACTTCCCCAAGATTTTTGACGCACTCCGAGCGTACCTCTAAACTAATGGTGCTCTAAAAACTAAAGGAAATGAAATGGAGAGCGCGAGTCTAATTAACCCTTCGCAAGTGTACAAATCGCCGTTGAGTATAGCGGACAAAAGTAAATGTATCTTTCCCAAGCGGAACTTGAACGTGTTCTAGTGATTAATCTAGTATTATTCACCGAAACTTAAGCTAATGAGGAATTGCTTGTAAAATGCTTAGTTTAAAGATTCTAAAGATATGCTGAGGAGATAGTGATGCAAGATGCTAATAGCAAAGTTCATAACCTATTTTCTATCCTTAAAAATCTATATGTAAGAGTTTCAAGTGTAAACTACTCAAGATTGGTCAACCTAGAGATAGATTTACTATTCATGCAAAACAATTCATGCAAAACAATTCATGTTTAGATGTTAAGTAAAGTTCATACCCAACAATTAACATGTGAATCTATTAAGCACAAGGGAAAACTCAAAATAGATAAACGATAGAATAGATCATTACTAAAAGTGTTCACATATATACAATCGCCAAATCCTCAACAAAAAGGATTTAGCACTCATTATCAAATGAATACAACTAAAGTAAAGAGAAAGATAAATAAAGCTCATGGATTCTTGATGCTCCCCTTTAGCTTGCTCAACAAAACCTTGCTTGATTGACAAAGAGTAGATCTACTTACCACTAATTAGAAGATTATAATTGTAGTTTATGCAAACTAAAGTGTTTAATCTAAAGTACAAGATCAAAGTAAAGTGATTGTGAAAAATTGTGTTTCTAACTCTAGCTACAAGATCACATATTATCACTCTTGCACACTTTTTATGAAAAGAAAAAGGTATTTATATAGTGGGAGAAGTTTTGGAAAAGATCCACTTGCAGGGTGGGGTGGAATAACTTCTGCGACATAATCTGCGACTTGGATCTCGCAGTGTCAAGTCGCAGTTGAGTCGGCTCAATATCTGCCACCCCATTCTGCTGGTTTTAACTCGTAGATCTTCATCGTGTTTGAAATGCGACTTCAATCTGTGACTTAGATCTCGCAGTCTCTGCTTGTAGTGTCTTTTGGTTCTGATTTGCTGGATGCTTTTGCGAGGTCGAATTCGTAGTCTTGTGCAGCAATCTTTTCTAGAACTGAACTGCTACCTTCTTCTGCGAGGTCGAACTTGCAGTCGTGTGTCACAATCTTTTCTGGAACTGAACTACTAGACATAACTCATTGTAAGGATGTAGCAGAAAATTATCTGGTTTGGCTGCTACCTCCTTCTGCTAGATCTAACTCGCAGTTGCTTCTCGTAGTGACCTCTGCCTCTGATATGCTTCCTTGGTCTGCGAGTTGTAACTTGCAGTATTAACTCGCAGATTTGTTCTGCTAGGCCAATGTCTTATCTTGAATTGGCATAGTCTTCTGGACTTGATTTGTAACTTACTTTTGCGAGTTGGAACTCGCAAATTTCTCCAAAAATACAGTTTTAACTTCGTTTTCTCCCATATTCTTCATCAAGTCCTAAATTGCTCATGAAGAATAAAAATACCTGCAAAGGACTGAAAGGGATAACTAAAAGACAAAAGTGTTCAAAAAATGGACACAAAAAGGGATAAATTAGACGTTCAAAACATATACAAACCTAGAGCGATCATTATGCATGTAGGCATTCTTGATAACTAGATTGTTAAATTGCATTATAACATCTAGTTAGGCATTTTGTGTGGGGTCTTACACAGTGTTGCATTTTGGATATTGTCATACACTCACTTAGACTATTAATTCTCTTTAATGAGTCAAAGTATTGTGGCTACATGCGGTCGTTGCACAAGCAAGTGAAGTCTTGCAACCAAGGGTTGGTTGGCAAGCTTTTGTCAAGGCTTACCATTACAGGCCTACGGGTAGGATAGATTGTGTTACGAACCTTGAAGTGTGACTAGATTCTCACTTTAGGTTGTAAGCAATTATTCAAGCAGTGGAGTTTTTGTGACTAAGTGGCTAATGAGGCTAATCCCGTGGTTTTTTTCCGGCTGAAAGGGTTTCCTGGTAGAAATCAAGTGTCTTTATATTTCCACACTTTACATTTGATTTTTATTGTTAATTTATTTGGGTTTCTGTATGTGTTAATAGCTAAATTTGGCTAGGGGCAAAAGGGAAATTTTCCACCCTCTCCAGGCCCGAGGTTATCCACTAGGGGACCACGGTTCCCAAGGCCGAGCTACGATACCACCCCATAGAAATAAAGGCAAGCACCAGAAACACCTGGAATAGAGCCTGGGGCGATCAGATCGAGCCTGCGTCACCAAAGCAGAAATCAGAAAGCTCCCCGAGGTCGAGACTACCTCGCGACCTCTTCGGAAGCTCGCCAAAACCCCGCTGCCACAGAAGAATGTCTGCAGGGGGCCGCATCAAGCTCCAAGAGATTAAGGGAGGTCAGATCAAGCTCCTTGCTAGACTAAGCTCCTGAATACAGAAGCCGGGACACTGATCTACCTCGCTACGAGACAATACATACCATATTCAACGACCTCTGTGAGGAATCATGATGTGAAGATACGAAGATACACCGGATCATATCTGGAAACATTAATTACGTGTAGAACAAGTAACAGAGTTTAAAAAGGAAGCAAACTGATCTCCACGGAGATATTCTCAACTCGGTTATTTACACAAAGTCAATGACACTTAAAGGAGAAATCCCGTTCGATAAGGAGGGAAGAGATTGAGAGAATCAAGGGGAGAATCATAAATTTAACTTACCAAAACTATGTATAAATAGGAGGAAAAAAGAAACCTCCAAGGGAGAAAAAAACTATTTTTTGACAAGCATACGACAACAACCTTACTACACCCCAGAAAAATTGAGAGCATTTGAGAGATATTTGTGCATGATATACAATTGATAATAAAAGCATGATATTCTATTTTGATTGTACTAATATTAGTATTTTTAAATTATCATTTGAACAAGCTTGGTATAAAGTATATCAGGCTTTGGCCACTACCTCCGTGGTAGTGGTATCGAGGGTGTTAATTGAGATTTCTCACCACGAGCAAATTTTCAGTTAACACTTTCTGGCGCTATCTGTGGGGACACCCACACCCAGTTCATCAAATCAACTGTTTACATTTTTATTGGTTTATAGGAACCATGAGGCTCCGCTCCTCCTGAGGACAGCCCGGGGTTTCGGAACAACCTTCGGCGATGCCATCACGAAAGGCCCTAAGGAGGGGGAAGAAATCCGGACATCGCAGTCACGTTCCGGTCCAGACGGCTAATGCGCGGGCTTCTGGCCACCTTATGATAAGCCAGGCCGCGCTCGAACAACAAGCAGCAGCCTTCGTGGAAATCGTTCATCTTCGCTTGCTCGCTGAAGGCATCACAGTCCAACCAACAAACCTGAATGATCAGGGAGAGCCGAGCAGGCCCGGGACCAGATAGCCTACTTTCGACCTCCTGGGACCTCCTCTTCTAGAGCCAGCTCACGATAAGACTAGGCCACAACCTTCGATCCGGGATAGGTTAGGACCCATGCCCCCAGTTCTGGGAAGACCATCACAATGCCGGCCCAGACTAGTTAAGTCTGCAGCAGATGCTCTAACCTGGGAGCAATAAGAGGCTTCTCGCCCGACAGCATCAAGAAGGGAAACCCTGGCCCAAGAGGAAGGAAGCCGACAAACCTCCCGAGTTGATCCCGTTCATGAAGAGGACCGGGTGAGGGTCGCCAGTTCATCGGAGGGATCCGACAGCGAAGAATCTGAGGTCAATTCAAAGAAATCTGGGAACAAACAGCTGAGGGGTCAGCTGGCAAAGCTACAGAAAGAGGTCCAATAGATACGAGGGAAAAGAAAAGGAGGATAAGAAAGACCCATTAAGCGAGATGATCGCCCCCATCACCAGAAGGATCCGGGAAGCGGAACTCCTGTCGAAATTTAAAATGCCTACAGATAAGGTCTCTGGAACAGATGACCCTTTGAGTCACCTAGAGAATTGCGTCCAACAGATGGAAGTCCAGAATACTACCAGGGCTGCCATGTGCAGGATGTTCCCTACCACCCTGACCGATTATGCAAAAACTTGGTTCAGGAAGTTACCCGCTGGAAGTGTGGATTCTTTCACAAAGTTATCAACAGATTTTTGCTCGCAGTTCCAAGGAGTCAAATCTCGTCCAAAGGATCCCATACACCTCCAATATATGATTCAGGAGCGAGGTGAAACACTTCGATCGTACGTGCAACATTTTCACAAAGATGTCATGCAAATGGGAGTCTTCGCTGAGAAAGAGACTCTCGCCAATTTCAGGCGGAACCTGTGGGCAGGAAAGCTTTTCCGTTCCTTTGCCAAAAGACCTCCAAAGACTTACAAGGAGGCCTATGACCGGGCTCTTGAGCAGGTCTAGATCGATGAACAACTCAAAGTCAAGATGGAACACGACGATATGAGAACGGTAAAGCGCCAGAAGAAAGAAGCTCCCAAATTTGAGTCGACTCAGAAAAATCAGAACAAACCTCCCAATAGGTCAACCTACCGTTTCCCCACTTCTCAGCTCAAGCAAGAAAGGTATCCAGCAAGACGAAACCCTCCTCGAGATTCACCTCCTCCTAGGACTGTAACTCTCGTAATGCGAGGAGAGAAAGGGTATGATTATTACACTCCCCTGAACGCCTCCCGGGAAACAGTCTACCTTGCTATACGGGACAAAGGGTTACTCCAAAAGCCCGCACTCATGAAATCCTATGTTGACAGGAGGAACCGGTACAAGTACTGCGACTTCCATGAAGACGTGGGCCACAACACTTCGTAGTGTTATAATTTGCTCAACTAGATCGAAGCCCAGATAAAGGGAGGATGTTTGATTAAGTTCTTGCAACAGGTCAGAGACAATATTCAGACTGGAAGAGAGGTACAAGCTGAGATCCGCGAGCATACGGAGAAGAGAAAGGAGGAACAAACTGATTTAATGGAGCAAATCTAGGTGATACATACCATCAGCGGAGAGCCCACACTGGCTGGCACCTCCAACAATTCTAGAAAAAACCATGCAAGGAAGATTCCCCGTGTGGAAGAAGGTCGAGATATCTTTAAGGTCAGCCAAAGCCCGACGAAACCCTCCCAATCAGCGCAGATCGTTTCCACTGAAGCAGATGTCTTCAACACCGTGCAACCTCATGATGATCCCATGGTGATCACGATACAAATTGCCAACTGCATGGTCCATCGCGTGCTCGTTGATACAGGTAGCAGTGTAGATATCCTCTTCAAGGATACCTTGGAAAAGTTAAACTTGAAGCAATGGTGTTACAATAGCTGTACAACTCCGCTTTATGGATTCACCGGGGATTCGATCATACCAGTGGGATCGAAAATCCTCCCAGTGATCGTCGGAACCACACATCTCCAACATAATGTTATGACGGACTTTGTTATGGTTGACACCCCATCAGCCTATAACGCCATCTTAGAGAGACCATTCCTGTCCTCCTTGATGGGAGTCTTGTCTATATACCACAATGTCCTAAAGTTCCCAGTGGGAACCAAGGTGGGGGAGATACATGGAGACCAGCAAGTAGCTAGGAAATGCTACGCAGTGTCTGCCAATCCTACAACTTTAGCAAAACAGTTCGTAAGGTTGCAACGATCAAGGACATGGAGGCATTCGGGGTAATCCAGGAAGATATGGAGCCCGCAGAGCATCCAGAGAACGGATTCATAATCCCTTATGAGGAAGAACAGAGCAAGGAATGGTCCAGCGGGCAACTCGTAGATAGACTAGAGGAGATACCCATCAGAAATGGCAATCCCTCAAAGGTCATCAAGGTCGGAGCTACCCTCGAACCGGAAGTGAAAGAAGGTTTGATCGGACTTCTTAGAGAATTCAGCGACATCTTCGCTCGGAGCCATGACAAGATGCCCGGAATCCCGGTATCATTGGCTGCTCACCAATTAGCTGTAGATCCAACATTCAAGCCCGTCAAACAGAAGAGGCATCACTTTAATGCCGAGAGAAACACCGTGGTTTAGGAAGAAGTAGACAAATTGATCAAGGCAGGTTTTATCAGAGAAGTGCGCTACCCCGAGTGGATCGCCAACGTGGTCATGGTTACGAAGGCGAATGGGAAATGGCATATGTGTGTCGATTACACCGACCTCAACCGGGCATGTCCAAAAGATAACTTTCCTCTACCGAAGATCGATCAGCTGGTCGACTCCACGTCCGGAAATAAACTTCTTAGTTTCATGGACGCGTTCTCGAGGTATAACCAGATTAAGATGCACCAAGCTGATCAAGATAAGACCAGCTTCATTACTGGTCAAGGCCTGTACTGCTACAAGGCGATGGCATTTGACCTGAAGAGTGCAGGGGCTACGTACCAACGGTTGGTTAACAAGCTGTTCAGGCCCAAGATCAGGAAGACGATGGAGGTATATATTGATGACATGATCACAAAATCACCAACCGAAGAAGGACATCAGGAAGACCTTTCTAATCCTAAGAGAAAACCAGATGCGGTTGAACCCCTCCAAATATGCTTTCGGGGTAACAACGGAGAAGTTTCTAGGTTTTATGGTTCATGAGAGAGGCATAGAGGCCAACCCAGAAAAAATCAAGGCTATCTTGGACCTGGAGTCCCCCACATCACTCAAATAGGTACAAATTTTGACTGGGCGTGTAGCAGCGCTCAACAGGTTTATCTCTCGCTCCACCGATAAATGCATCCCATTCTTCAAACCCATCAAGCAAGGGAGAAACATGAAATGAAGCCCAGAGAGAGAACAAGCTTTTCAAGCCTTGAAGAAATACCTAACAAGCCCACCATTGTTAGTCAAGCCGGTTGCCGGAGAGGAGCTGCAAATCTAACTGGCCGTCTCTGAAACTGCAGTAAGTGGAGCTTTGGCCAAGGAGTGTGGCGAGGGGAGTCAAAGGTCCATATACTACGTGAGTCATGCTTTAACCAAGTCAGAAAAAAATTATATTCTCTTAGAGAAGCTCGCCTATGCTCTGGTGACCTCAGCAAGAAAGCTCCGTGCTAGAAAGCTCTGTCCCTACTTTCAAGCTCATTCAATAGTAGTGGTGACGGACCAACCTCTCCATCAATTCTTACAAAGACCGGACGTGTCCGGAAGGCAAGTCTTATGGGCCCTAGAACTCACTCAGTTCGACTTAAAATATAAGCCTAGGACCACGATTAAAGCGCAGGCTTTGACAGACTATGTTGTAGAATTCTCAGCGCTCATAGGCCAAGCGATTCCCGCAGCATCGAATGTGGTCCCTGAGAAGACTTCCGAGATCGATAATTGGCCAGAAAATTGTAAGTCTTGGACCCTCTATACAGATAGAGCATTTGGCCAAGCTGGGGGAGGCGCTGGCGTGGTCCTTATAGACCTGGAGGGGACTAAATTTTGTCACTGCTTCAAATTCGAGTTTAAAGCCACCAATAATGAAGCAGAATACGAAGCCCTCCTAGCCAGGATGAAGGCAGCCGTAGAACTGAAGGCCGACTACCTGCAAATCAAGATCGACTTATTACTTGTAGTCAATCAGGTGTCTGGGGTGTACCATACAAAGGGAGATAACATGGCCACCTACCTAAGGCTAGCTCAGTCGCTCAAAAATGAATTTAAGGGATTGAAGATCGATCAGGTGCCTCGACACCAAAACCTCCATGCGGATGTTCTAGCTAAGATAGCCGCAAATGGAGGCCAAGCCTTACCACGGGGAGTTCCCCTCCAAGTGATCTCCTAACCAAGCATAGCAGTGAGCAAGGAAATCTGCTCCCTGGATCGTCAGCCTTACTGGATGGATCCGATCGTTGCCTACCTCCAAGAAGGAAAGCTTCCCGAGGAGCCCGATCAAGCCCGAAGAATTAAAAAGCTCTCTGTCCGATATTCCCTGGTAGATGGGTACCTCTACAGGAAGGGTAGATCCCTCCCCTTACTTCGGTGTTTACATCCTGATGAAGCTAAATGGGCATTAAGTGAGGTTCATTCTGGGGACTACGGGAACTACATCAGTGGAGAAGCTTTACTCCCATTTAGGTTTCAATAAAATCCCTAATAACGATGTACTACATCCCGATCATCAATAAAGTCTGCGTTTTTCTTTATCTTTAATTATGTTCTACATTAATATCTACATATTCGACTAGAAAATTTTACATAATCGCCCCAAAACCAGGGATGAGCCGAGGAAACCCCCTTGCTACCCCTGATGCCTTGGCCGGGCACCGCCCCCCGCCAAGAAGGGTCTAAGCGTAAAAGCATAGTTGCCAGCAGGATCTCGAGACCAAGGACTAGCCGGGGAAGCCGTCTCGTTACCCCTGATGCCTTGGTTGGGCTACCACCCCCAAGAAGGGTCTGCGTATAAGAGCATAGTTGCCATCTAGATCTCGAGACCATGAAATAGCTAGATAGTCCTCTTGTTGCCTTGGTCGGGCTACCACCCCTAAGAAGGGTATGAGTGTAAGAGCATAGTTGCCATCCAGATCTCGAGACCAGGAAATAGTTAGACAGCCCTCATGATGCCTTGGTCGGGCTACCACCCCCAAGAAGGGCCTGAGTATAAAAGCATAGTTGCCATCCATATCTCGAGACCAGGAAATAGCTAGACAGCCCTCTTGATGACTCGATCGGGCTACCTATCCTAAAATGGATTTAAACATAAATATTTGTTTCATCTGCAGGATTAAGATCATCGTGATAAGAGTTTCCTACGAAGCTAGATTAAATTATGAACAAATTATCATCAAAGATGCAGGATCGATTCATGGTCGGGATCAGGAATAAAGCAAGAAGTTCTCAATCAGGATGGAAGCTCATAATGAAGGTCAATCAAAACAAATATGAAGGAAGTTATAGCAGTTTCTCATTAATAACGAAGGAGCCTATCCCCTAGTAAGGCTACATCCATCAAGCGGGGAGCCCAACCCTCGAATCTGGGCTACAAAAAGGAGAAAAAGATAGACTAAACTAATCATGAGTGAAGCGGGGTGCCCACCCTATTTTCCAGGCAATCAAAGCCAGTCATGAACAGGTAGCGTCAAGCTTCGGAGCCCTCTTGATTTCCCCATGCTACTCCTCCTCCCTTATGCTGATCCTTGCCATCAGCTTCTCATTCAGGTGGCTACCCGTTTTGGTTACCCTCGCCAACCATCTCTCCCTCTATAGGTTCCTCTTGCTGATCAGCTGGATCCTCCTCAAAGACTTCATTGATCACTACCATGACCTCAGGAGGGATAGCCGCATCAGGAAGGGCAGCCATGGACCCCGTCTGGCTCATGTCGACCTCCATTTCCACTCTAGAGGATCCCTTAGGCAGGCTCCTTATTCCTTCCCCAACTTCTGGTTGATCTCCTTCAGACTACTCAGGCAGAACCTTACTTAAAGATTCCCAGGACCTGAAGTAGTAAAAATGGGAGGAGGAGGTGGAAGAGGAGGATCTGCCTTGACGGGCAGCTTTCCAGTTCCTACTTGGTTAGAGGGAACCGCATCGTCATCGTCAGGGCGAGATAGTTCAGTAGCCTAGGTCATTATCTCTTTTCTATCCCAACCGGTGATGGATGATAGATCAAAGTGAAGGGGGAGAGCTTCTGCAACCTGAAAGGAAGCATAGAAATATATGTCACTAAATGAGTTCTCCGCCTCAGCTTGCAGCTTGGCCACCTGAGCAATCAGATCCTAATTCTCGAGGTCCAACTTCTTAGCCTCAGTTTTCCAAGAATCCCTCTGCTTGGCCCGTTGGGTAAAGTGGATGATTTCTTGATCAAAGGATAGCTTCGTCCTCTCATAATCACTACGAAGCTCGGCCAGCTCGGTCTCAATTTTCCCTTGGTTGGAGGTCATCTCTTGTACTAATGTCTGAGCCCGCTTAAGCAATCTCATGGCTCTCTCAGCTTCGGCTTCAGCCTTCGCGGCCCGATCACGAAAGAGGGCTACCTGGTGGCCCATAGCCACGTTAAACTTGAAGGCCTATAAGATACAAAGCCATGGTTAGGAATCGATCAAGTTGGTAGTCTTAGAAGCAGTACAGAGAAAAAATAATTACCTCAGCTAAGATAGCAGACCCCTTGGTAAGCAAAACATCGACGGGCATCGAGGCCATCCTAGAGAGCCCACCACCTGGGCAGGATGCGATGAATTGTTCCAAGACTTCGTCCTACCCCGTTGAGCTCGATTGAGGGCGAGAGCTGCTAGGAGGAATCCCTGCGACACCCGCTTCATAGTCCTTCGAGGCTCGGGGGGTTGGAAGCGCATCGGCATCAGGTAGGTGAGTCGTAGGAACAACAGTAGAAGGAGAAGGAGCAGAAGAGGCATGTGTAGTAATACCAGCTACCCGGGGAACAGAGGCTCCTCTGTTTACCGTTTTGGAAGCCCATGACGCAAAGGTAGCCATCTTGGATCTCGCTTGGGAAGGGGATGGAGTAAGAGCAGGCGTGATCCCGGCCAAGACAACCAGCCCTTCATTCTCTGAGATGGCACGGGTAGCCCCCCGCGTCAATCTAATAGATGGGGGAAGACTGCGAACTTGCCGAAGCTGCTGAGCCTCGCGAGAAGCTGTCTCAATAACAAAACTATAAGTAAATGAAACAAAAGGGGAAACGTTAGAACTAAGCTGGTCAACGAGACAAAGCAAGATGATTTAATGTTACTTACGAGGAATAGCATCAGATATCCGCAGGTATTGATTCACCCTACGAGGATCGAAGGCTTCAGCGGTTGGAAACTTCAAGTTCAAGTAGTTCCTAGCTAGAATAGCCTTCAAAACAGTTTCAGACTCAGGTGGCAGGGAGTCCCGGTCCCATGATGGTTTGTCACTAAAAGCTGTGGGGACCTCGAACTCATGCCCTCCGATAAAAATCGAGCTTCCCCAGTCACCCCTTGCCAGGATCCACTCTTCCTTCCAGGTGGGATTCTTCTTCGAAGCACCAGGAATGACAAAGTTGAGCTTGTTCTTGGCTTTTGCATAGAACTTACCTCGGGGAGAGCCGGAAAGGCTCTCGATTTGGAAAAGGTAGGCCAGCTCCTCTGCTCCGGGCTCTCTCATCACCTTGCTCAGATGGCATTGTTCCCTCCACAGGACAAGGAAGCCAATCAAATGCCTCCAGAAGCCGGGCGTCAACTAGAGAGGAGCAAGCTGGATGGCCTTGAGAGCTCGTCGAAGGGTAGGATGAAGGGGAAGCCCGACCCCATTCTCGAGAGCCGCCATATGAATCGGAAGCACGCCGTCGGAGGGATTGAAGAATTCATAACCTTTAGGAGGAACCGAGATAGAAACACTGTTAGGAATGCCGTACTTTGACCTCAAACAGTCAATCGAGTTCGGATCAACGATAGAGTAGGGGACAACCCTGAAGTCATAAGGGGCAAGCCTCTCTAGAGAAGGACCAGCAACCATGACTTGACACTTACCGGCAGCATCCTCCCCGTCTTCTTTATTAGAGCCTTCATCAACCAAATCCAGAGGATTGTTAGGTCGATTAGAGAACCCGGTCCCAATGGCTACGTTTCTAGTCGACCACCGGTGTTGGGGACTTAGCGGAGAGTCCTCACTGTCGAAACTCTTACGCGCTCACTTGCCGAGGGCGAGACTAGCGACCTCCTCACCATTGACAATAGAGTCGCGACTGTTTTTCGACATGGTAGAGAAAATCTAGCGAAGTCGATAAAGAGAAGATGAAATTCTTTTCAAAAGAAAGTTTGAAACTTGAAAGAGGCGAAAGTGTGAGGAAGGCGGTGGAGTTGTCAAGTTTAAATAGGAACGGACAGAGCAGTGACGTCAGCAGCCCAAGAGTAAAATATTCGATGGTGGGTTGCCTCGAATCACGGAATGGCCGTAACGTAGCCGAATTAGTTTGAAAATACCCCAGTCTACATGCGCCACATCACTTGGGGCAATTAATGAAAAGATTTCCACCGAGATTATGGTAACGGTAATGGAGGGAAAATTTTCTAAATAAAATAGGAAATCTGACTCCAACCCTAAACTCAATCACCGTCGTTCAAGTCAGAGGGGACTTCTGTTAATAGCCAAATTTGGCTAGGGGTCACAGGGAAATTTTTCACCCTCTCCAGGCCCGAGGTTATCCACCATAAGACCACAGTTCCCGAAGCCGAGCTACGATACCACCCCACATAAATAAAGTCAAGCTCCAGCAACACCTGGAATAGAGCCCGCGCGATCATATCGAGCCCGCATCACCAAAGCGGAAATCGGAAAACTCCCCAAGGTCGAGACTACCTCGCGACCTCTCCGGAAGCTCGCCAAAACCCCGCTGCCACGGAAGAATGTCCGCAGGGGGCCGTATCAAGCTCCAAGAGATCAAGGGAGGTCAGACCAAGCTCCTTGCTAGACTAAGCTCCTGAATACCGAAGCGGGGACACTAATCTACCTCGCTATACGAGACAATACATACCATATTTAGTGACCTCTATGAGGAATCACGATGTGAAGATATAAAGATACACTGGAAAATTTCTTAAACATTACGTACATGTAGAACAAGTAACATAGTTTAAAAAGGAAGCAAACTGTTCTCCACCGAGATATTCTCAACTCGGTTATTTACACAAAGTCAATGACGTTTAAAGGAGAAATCATGTCCGATAAGGAGGGAAGAGATTGAGAGAATCAAGGGGAGAATCACAAATTTAGCCTACCAAAACTATGTATAAATAGGAGGAAAAAAGGAACCTCCAAGGGAGAAACAAACTACTTTTCGACAAGCATACGACAACAACCTTACTAAACCCCAGAAAAATTGAGAGCAGTTGGGAGATATTTGTGCATGATATACCATTGATAATAAAATCATCTTTATTCTCTTTTGATTGTACCAATATTAGTATTTTTAAATTATCATTTGAACAAGGTTGGTATAAAGTTTATTAGGCCCTGGCCACTACCTCCGTGGTAGTGGTCTCGAGGGTGTTAATTGAGATTTCTCACCACGAGCAAATTTTCAGTTAACAGTATGTTAATCTTGACTAATCAAAAAGTTGGTAATTATTCGATTAACAACCCGTTCACCTCTATAGGTTATGTTAACAGTCTTTTTTGGCAGAGGTCCAAAGAAGAATTTTCCATCCGGCAGGTACCTGGTAGGACCTAGATCGGGACCGATATCTAGATACCGGGGATGCTGTACACCATGAACCGGAAAGAAGTCAATACCACATCTCATAGTCTACCAGGTACCAAGCAAGGCTATACCATGATACCTCCTACCTGGTTCCTAGGTACCACAATACCAAGTAAGAAGAATGGAACCAGGAAGAGGTACCAGCATGCTAGAACAAGCGCCACGCCAGCGAGCACTCCGGTACACCAGTGTACCATACCACCGGGATACAGAGTCAAAATTCTCCTTCAAGCAACGTGAAAGAGAAAGTTGACCTCTCTAGTAATTAATGGAGATAATCAACACCATTAATGAGGGAATCAATCAACTCCATTAATGGCCATTCACTACGCCATTAATGAAGGAAGCAGTTAACTCTATTAATGGAGATAGTCAGCCCCATTAATGAGAAGATCAGTCAACTCTTTAATGGCCATTCACAACACCATTAATGAGGGAATCAGTCAATTTCATCAATAAGAAGATATTCAGACTCCATTAATGAAAAGATATTCAACTCCATCAATGAGAAGATATTCAACTCATTAATGTCGATAAACCAATGGAGTGGGCAACAAGGATGAACAAACATAAATATAACAAGTGACTCTCCAAGAAGAGGGTCGATTCCTCAATATTTCTCCAGTCGGACATTTCTCCAACAGGGGGTTTGAACAATAGACACAGTCCAACAGCCCTCCAATATCTCTATATCTCTATATCTCCAACAGCTCTCTAACATCTCCATGTCTCTGATCCAAGATTTCGCCCACTTTTCCACTAGAAATATGAGTTCGCCATCGCTTGGAGTGTAAAAGGGACCCTGCCCGAATTCCCTATACACCACCATTGTATCGACTGCTATGTATGTCAGTTTTCGCCATGAATGTACCGGTACCAAATGGTACCCCTCTAACTGTGACCTACCAGGACTTAGTTTGTATTAATGTAAGCTCTTCGGAGCACCTCTCGAGATATATAAATATAAAGAAGGGTCTTTCTCCCTTCCAATGGATACTGCCTGGGGGTTTTTCAGCATGTGATCAATCATGATGCTTTTTCCCCCTAGGTCAATCCACCACTACTAAAAGAGTTGTCATTCTCCCATCTATCTCCTTGTTATGAATTCATGAATGTGAGCTAGGTACTAACCCCGCTGATCCTAGCTCTCACGTACCCCACCTTGCACATTATCTGGATCTGGGAATTATGGAGGGCACCTAGAGAGGTGACTAAGTACCAGGATCAGATACCAGGATCGGGTACCAGCCTACTGCTCCAGATGGGCGGGATGATTGTTCTCCTACTTACCTTACCTCTCTTGCGGTATCTGCCCCATTTGAGGACGTTGATCGATCAAATACCTCTCCTTCACTCTTACCAGAATCACAGTACGAAGTACCTACCCACCCGCTGCGACCTCCGGGGTAGCGGGTCGAGGGTGTTAATTGAGATTTCCCTCCCCGAGTGATTTTTCTGCTAACAGGTTATATTAGACACACTTTGTCTATTTTCAATTGGTATTAGAGCGGGTTCGTAGACATAAATAGGAGATCCTTGCTATTTTTGTTTGTCTAGCATTTGTGTGCATTTTGATCATTGCATTCATTTGCATACATACAGCCAAACACTATGAGTGAATTCGGGATGAGTAAAGAGGGAGCTTCTTGCACTAGACCTCCATTACTCCACAGTGACAATTACTCTTCATAGAAAGGAAAGATGAAGTCATTTCTTTTGGCGATTGATGATAAGGTCTTGATGATAATCGAAGATGGGTATACTCCACCCACTAAGACCCTTGAAAAGTGAAGCATTGTTCCTAAGTCGAAGTCGGAATGGAGTGCTCAGGAGTTCGAAGCCTCCAAGTGGGACAACAAGGCGATGCATGCCATTTTTTATGCCATGGATGACAACCAATACAAGCTCATCTAAATTATCAAGAATACTTATGAAGCATGGAATATTCTTGAGATGGCACATGAGGGGACGAACACGATCAAGGACTCGAAGCTACAAATTTTGCAAGCAAAGTTCGAGACCATCAAGATGGAAGAAGATGAATGCTTTAATGACTTCCAAATCAAGTTGATGAACATATTCAATCAAAGCCACCAACTCGGAGATCCTTACTACGATATGAGGATTAAGCAAAAGATCATGATATCTCTTTCCAAAAGGTTTGAATTAAAGGTAACCACTATAGAGGAGAATAACGAGTACAAGAAGATGAAACCAAGTGAATTCATTGGGAAGTTGTTGGTCTATGAGGCAATGAAGCTTACTTCCCAACCCAAGAAGGAAAATGTTAGGTTCTTTAGTCTTGTTAGCATAATTCCATACCGAAACAACATTTCCTTTGTATTGATTAGTTGTCTAGGATTCACAGTTTATCAAGCTTCAAGGAAATTGGATAACATATCAAGCAAAAGGAAGTCTTCAAGAGGAACAAGCTCCCTTGCATAATAAAGGTATATTTAGACCGTATTCCTCTTACAAGGCTTAGGTGCGCACACACACACACACACACACACACACACACACACACACACACACACACACACACACACACACACACATTGCATACTTTTGTGTCCCTACATCATTGTGCTAAATTTGTATAACACATTCACACATATTGAAGTATGCACATGCATTAGATTTAATTTGACAATTTTTGTAAAATTGCATGTTCTAGGACTATTTCTTGGAAATGACATACATGTGAATTCTTATGTTTATTTGTTTGCGTTTTTATGATATCGGACTTGAATATGTTCTCATATTGTACTATATTGAGTTTCGGTCATTTCGGTTACTCAATCATATATTTTCGAGATCTGAGTTGGAAGTTACGAAACTTTATGTGTGTTTATTGTCCATGGTCTTCGTTCTTCTGCACTGAGTCAAATTCCTAATTTTTTGTCAAGGTCTCATAGTTTTCCATATTTGTTAGAGAGTTACAGTTCATAATCCAAAAATGGACTCGAATTCGGAATTTGGAGGCTGGAGAACGGTCGAAGAATGCGAGGGAAGTGGTCAATGGCCAAATGGCCATTTTGCCACCCTTCCCCGATGAGGCTATGACCATCTTGGGGAGGAACCCCTGCTGGCCCCGAGATGGCCACGCACCTCTTCGGGGTGGTGAGGTGGAGAGGCCATCTCCCTTGTCCGAGATCGCCTTCTCTCTATATCACCTTCCCCCCCTTTACATATCCTTTCCCTCTCATTCTTTCATTTGAAGAAACCAATGTGCAGAAAATTTTCTCTCAACTTTACCTATCTTCCAACACCATATCTCACTCATTTCTCATCTGATTTGAGTGATTCAAGTTGAAGAATTTTTGTCTTGAATTCCTCTATCAACTTCAAGCAGTTTAGAAGTCAATTGTTCAAGTATTTTTGGTGTTCTACATCAAATTTCGTGACTGTACATTCTCTTACAAGGTATTTGTTTTGATTTTCGATTTCTTTGATTCTACTGCTCAAATACCTTGGGTATTCTTTCTATTTTAGTGTATGTGACTTGAAAAAATGTTGATAAGAGATAGAACTTCAATTAGAAAGTTGAATGTGAGTTAGGTTTTATTAAAGCCTATGTTTTCACATGCTTGTGAGTTGTATTGTGCTAGCTTTTTATATAGGACTATTTGTGTTTCAATTGATTGATTTTGATGATTGATAGTCTCTACATGTGCTAGGTCTCTTTAATTGAACATATTTAGGATTAACTGAAATTCCCTTAATCACTTATAGTATAAAATATACCTAGGGGGTGAATAGGTATAGGCTCAAATTCTAGCACTTCTTTTTCTTCACAAGCAATTTAATCACACTTATAAACTTTAACAAGTATATTTATTCAACAAATTAGTATAAGATCAATTAGGCAAGAGTTGAAACAATACAAGTCAACATAAGTAAAGAAATTTAAAATGCTAAAAATCAACACAAAGGATTTTTATGTGGTAAAACCTTAAAATGAAGAAACATCCACGAGTTGATACCACAACCACCAGCAAAACAACTTTCACTAGTATGATAAAAGTACACACTCATAAGTAACCAATCCACATGATACACTTCCGATTGGATATCCCTCTTATCCTACCCTCATGAAAGCATTGCATACTCCCTAACCATAGCATTTCACATGGGACTAGAGAGAACTCCCTATCTAAGAAACTTCATATGCCTCTAGGAAGATTTCCTTACTTGAATATCTAGATCTTCACAATCCTAACCAAGACTTCCTTGCTCAACTTGAAGCTTCACACTTCAAATGAGACATCCTTACTCAAATTAAAGCTTCATACCTTAACAAGAGACTTCAACCTTTTGCAAGGCAATGATCTAAGTGAAATGCAAACATGCAATCATGATGCAATCACAAGCAAATAAAGCAAGTAGATCAAAAAAACTCTATGAAGAATTATATTTGCAAAAATCAAGCTCACAAGCAAATGTAATTAATTCTTATGAATATGTGATTAGAGATCTCTATTAGGCAATCAAAACATTCACAACAATATCTAGAAACATAAACATGTCAATCAAAGCTAGAGTACCAAGTTTTCAATAGAAATCACAAACCTAGCTTTGAAATCAAGTGAACAAGTTAACACTTGAAATCCACAACATATTCAATAAAGAAAGAACTAGATTTAGATGATAGAGATCACCATAAAAAGATCCTAGTTCTAGAACATGTGATTGAAACCTAGAAGCAACAATCAAGATCAAATCACAAAGAGATTCTAGATGTTCAAAAAGATGTTCTCCAAAATTAGCTAAAAGATGTTCAATCAAAAATCACAAGAGATAATTTTGAAAATCACTCAAATAAGTCTAAAAGTGGAACCAAAATCATTCTAAACATTTTTCTTTAATCAAATAAGAAGATCTATCAAGTTGATCATAAAAGAACAATGGAAAGAAGATGATTCACTTACAAATGATGAACACACGAATGGAGCTCAGATCACTGTGAAAACTATGGACATCATTTTACTCTGAAAATGGTTGGGATTTGTTCCTCTCTTCAATACTAACAATTTTGGCTTTTGAAAATATAAAACCAGAGTTGATTTAAGAGAGATATCACAAAAACAAAATTGGACAAGTTGTGAAGATTTCTGCCAGAAATTTGAATATATATGGAGGGAAAATGATGTGGAGATGAGAGAGATTCGAGTGACCAAAGGGAGCATGCTACCTAGGCTTCCAGTGGAGGAGCGTGGCCTTCACGGGAGAGGGATGGTTTGGTAAAAAACCACTCATTCTTCCCTTTCTTCCCTCTAGCGTACCTCTCACTTTCTTCGACCGTTCTGCAGCCTCTGAACTCCGAATTTAAATCTGTTTTTGGATTACGAATTGTAACTCCCTCACGGACATGGACATCAACTAAATTTTGACAAAAGATATGGAAATCGACTTGATAAACAAAGAAGAAAACCATTCACAATAAAGACACTAAAAGCTTCGTAACTTCCAACTCGGAACTCGAAAACATATGAATGAGTAATTAAAACGACCATAACTCAATATAGAACAATATTAGTACATAACCAAGTTCGATATCACAAAAAACACAAACCAATAAACACAAGAACACACAAGTATTTCATTTCCTAGAAATAGTCCTAGAACATGCAATTTTTAAAAAGTTGTCAAATTAAATCTAATGCATGTGCATACATCAATATGTGTGTGAATGTGTTATACCAATTTAGCGCAATGATGCAGGGACACAAATGTATGCAATGTGTGTGTGTGCGCTTATGCCTTGCAAGAGGAGAAAGAATCTCGATACCTTAGCATCCAAGTAAGCATCTTTCCTCTTGAAGACAAACTATGCATGCAAAGTTGCTTTCCTTCTTTGAAGCTTGATCCAATCACGAACAACCTAAGCAACTAAGCAATACAAACAAAGAGTGTTTTGTTATGGAATCAAGCCAACATAAATCTCAAACTTTACGATCTCCCCCTTCCATGGCAAAACCTCAACTTCACCATACAATGATCACTCAAACTAACTCATAGTTGATTGCATTCTCACATCCTCACATTACAAAGAGAACCCTAAACTAAAATATCTTCAAGTCTTCATGAGTCATCAAGATTCTCCTCATTAATCATCAAGGCACCTGTGAGAAACACACAACCAAACAAACAAGAAATATTCCACAAAGAAGATTGGTGAGATATATCAATAAAAACAAACAAGACTCTCCTTATCTCATATAAAAGTTCACTTTAAAGCATTCCCTTAGTTCCTTAACCTCAACACACAAGAATTCTTTACTCCCTATTAGGAAAAGAATTCTCTCCCTTAATACAAGAAGGTCAATAATCCACAAAGAAGTACATTCTCCCACATTAGGTACATGTAGGGAAAAAACGGTTCAAAACGCGGTGGAAGTGAAAAATTGGGTGGTATATTTAAAAAACTTTTCCTTTAAAAGAAAGAACATTAACCCTAGATTAATTGACATATAATTAAAAGGATCGTACCTTTTTCTCGTGATGATTGAACTAGCGTCGAATTTAATCCGCAAGATCTTCCAATCCAATCACAAATGTGAATCACCCAGGAGTGTGGGCTCCCTTTCTTTAATTGTATACCTGAGGATGAAAAAAACAAAATCTTCTTGTTTGTTAGTCACAATAATCCTCCAAGAGAAAACCCAAGAACCTCCGGTCACTTGTGAATTATCAATCTATATGATTGAAACTCACGTGAACCCGATTCGATTTTGTACACAAAATCCTTTTGATGTAAATGATACTTGTGTACTATCGAAAACAAAAACGTTCCCATTTTCTCTTCTCTTTGACCGAATTCAATACATAATATCTATGAGTTGGCCGAATTTTTTCTACAGCAACTCAAAATTCTCTAGCTTGGCCGAAATGTTCAACCAAAAAATTATATGCTTGGCCGAAATTAATTGGTGTATATATAGGTATACAAATCATTTCCTAAAGAGGATTTACTTGGTGGTCAAAAATCCTATCTCTAGGTGGATTTACTTGGTGACAAAGAATCCTTTTTCAAAAAAGATTTCTTTTCCACACCAAGACTCCTAATCCAACTCAAATAGTGTATTTATTCAATAACCAATTATTGAATATAATTAAATTGTGACTAAATCAAAAACTTCCTAATAGAAATCAAATACTTCCTAATTTGACTAGATAAATAAATTCCTATTATTTATCTACTTATCAAATATAGTATTTGATGTTTATCATATTACCAACAATAATATGACTCTAAGAGACCATCTCCTACTAGAAAAAAGATTTTGACTTTTAATTAAATAATTAATTAATTTCCATTTAATTAAATAATAAATAAAAACAATATATAAGACTAATAAATAGTCCCTTGCCGCCCAAGCCAATATATAAAGGCCAATATTGTGTTTTCTATTTTATTAAATCCATTGGACCTTAATAAAAAGTCACATGTCAACTAGACCGATTCTTACTAAAAGAAATAAGTTCACATGCCTTAATACAATTCTCGATGGACTCATAAATTGGTCTGGTAGAATATATCAAGTGATCCATGCAAGTTCGTGTGAATTGGGGATCTTGGCGGGCTATCTAAATTTAAGCTCCAATAGACATAACCTAATCACAATCAACAAATGATTCATTTAGGTTCGATCTATTAATTTTAGTTCATTCCACTAAAGAACTAAAATTGAACTGTGAAATAAAGATAGAATAAGTTAATATTGCTCATTCATACCCTAGACAATCTTAATGGAGATAGTGTATCCTCGTGAAGAATACCAGTAATCGCCAAGAGCTCATAGACTGCCTATAGCTCTCCAAGTTACCATATTTACCCATATGACTACATTTCGAACTTGGATATTTTGACTTGTCCAGAAGCCATTTTTCAATAGACATTATTGAAAACTTAACGTTAAGATTTAATATCCAATACCTCAAAACATCCATATGATGATATTCTACTCTCATTTAATAAATGGAGCCACGATGTCCATATCTACAAATGAAGTCGCCTATCGATTAACAAATGAATACCACCAAACTATCGAGGATAGACTATGCTATATAATCGTACCCATTGATAGCTCAAATGATAACACTTGTAACCATAAGTCCATCATTTATCTCAGGATTGAGATAGACTCTCCGATTGTCTTTAAGTGAAAACTTTTATCCATTGACGGTTCTGGATAAAGTATTTCACTATGATCATATTCAATGCACCCAGTGCACTAGATTCTTTTGCCCAAAGACACCACATTTTGATGATTTTAGACTCATCATAACACATTTGATCCCACTCAAATGCTAGCAAAAGAATCTACAACTTTAACAAGATAAAGGCGCCCAACCTTTATCTTAAGTTGTGAATATTATTCAAGACTAACTAAAGAATTGTGTCTACCTCATACATATCCAGATGTACGAACAATTCTTCTTTTTTCATAATCTTTTGACCTTATGATTATTTACTTTTGACAATTATAATAATTAAACTATAAATGCTATAAGATTTGTTAAACTAGAAATCACTTTATTAATATGAAAAGATTGTCAAATACATTATTACACTCTTGCTATTGAGCATAATCCTAACAGTACATTTCACCCACACATGGTGACTTATACATTTCTCCCTTTTTTTGTCAAGGAATAGTCAAAGAAACAAACAAGGGACAATCAAGGGGAAAAAGGCAAATACATGATATAAGTAACATGCATTTTCAATGTTCAATTATGTCATGTTTTTATCAAAATAAAATCATGTGAACATATCATAAAAGAGAACAAAGTCTAGCGTACAATGCTCCCTCTTGATAAGTGCTCTATCTAAGATCAAGATAGGATATTGTTCACAATTATATCCTCACAATCACACAATCAAGCAAGTTTAAAGAAATTCAACAAAATAGGCTCCACAAACTATGCGAGATACACCAAGATTTTTAATCTGTCTCATAATTCTTCTAAAATTGCTAGCATATCAAATTCACTTAAAAACAAAACAAGTGCGTGTGTGGATTTGCTTCATAATATATAAAGGAGTAATTGGATCATCAACATACAAACCATATCAACATCTATTCATCTTAAGCTTTTCCATAAAAGGTCAAACCGATTATCATCGAGAATTTTTGCTTTTAAGAGAATATATTTCAATATATGAGCGTGTGTGTGCATGTGGCTCGTCACCCCATTTCTGTTTTTCAACTCGAGTAATCACAATTTTCTACAATACTTCTTTTAGCCTTTTTTTTAGGCTTTGAATCAAAGATTTTTTTTCAAAGATTTTTTTTATTGATTCTTTTCAACACTTCCTTGATTTTTCTAACATAAACATATACACTTCATGACGGCTTTCACTCATCATAATGGTGTAGCCCTTTCCTACATTGAGCGACTGCACAACCAAAATGTGTAGCCCTTTTCATGAATGTGCTCGATGAGTTCTATGTAGTTGCCGAAGCAAAATGGATACTAACCATATGCCATCTTTAATGTACTAGTCAAAAGACTTCAAGGTGCATCCATAACTTTCAAGGTGCATCCATAACTCACATATCTTCAAACTCAACTTACTCTAACTAAACATATGAGAGAAGCAAAGTGTGCACTTTTGAAAACCAAGTTTTAAGGCTTAAAAGTGCATGATCTAAAAGCAATATAAAGAGACTTACTTAAGATCATTACTTCTCAAGAGAGTAGTTTTCATTTAATATGAAGCTCTTATTTTTCAAAAGTATGCCACTCATCATTCAAACAAACATTTCATGTATCATGTACAAGATCATATTTAACAAATCACTAAATGATCTTTCGAGAGCAATTGTCACCAAGAACCATATGAATGCTATACTAGTTTTCTAATATGACATGTTATATGATGTAATGCTATCAATGAGTCGAAAGATGAAAAGCTAGAAAGCAAGCATTAGGATATAGAAATAGCTTAGAAAGTTTTTTCATCAAATGCAAAGCCTTCGCTCTTTTTATGAGCTCTCTTGGCTTGTTTGTCCTCATGACAACAAGTTGTTGGTGTGTCATCCCAAGAGAATAAGGACTAAACACTTCAACTCAAACTCATATAAAAATGACACTCTAAAAGTCTTAACAAAATTCATCACCATATAGATTTCAAGATACAACTTCTCTAAAGTTAATCAACAAATTTTGACTATCACAGTGAAAGTATGAGAATATTAAGTTCATGTATTGACTAGAGACACCAAGTTTGAATAATAGACCTAGCATATTACAAATACCATAGTTAAGCATCAAACTTAGAACTCTTATCAAACAAGAAAAAAAATATATTCTCAAATATACTACTCAATCAAGTATGAGAGCACTCACCTTTGACCATATTGGTCTTAGGTGAACCAACACAAACAACATCATGATCATTACACGTGGCAATATGAAATTTAGAAGATAAATCATCAACTATCTTCTTCATGAAAATATCACTCATATTAAACTCATCATTATTGCCACACACAAATATTTCATCAAGACAAGGCATATGACCATCATGTTTTTCACATTCTCATCCACCCAAATCTTGTTGACATTCTTATTCACATGTTTATCATTATTATGCACAACATTCAAAGATTTATCAATATCAACATGTTTAGAAGAATGACTAGGAATCTTTTTCACATCATGCTTCTTAATCCAAACTTTCCTAGTAAGTTACTTCACATGATCATGATCAATATGCACATTTTTCAAAGCATCAAAACTATTATCATGTTTAGAATCTTTCAAAGAAGATTTGTTCAACTCACTAGCATGCATATTATTCTTCTTAACCCAAACTTTCCTTTTTGATTTCTTTTTATTAACATGTTCATCATGCATAGTCTCTAACGCCTTAACATGTTTAGAAACAACCAAATGAAGTCTTTTCATCTCACTAGCATGCATCTCATTCCCTAGTTTGTATTATCTAATAAACTCGTAGCATTTAGATTTGATATGCCCAACAACATTGCAAAAATGAAAAACCGGGATAAACTTAGAAATGTTATGTTTAGCTCTAGACTTGGACTCATGCTTAGGAGAATGATTAGTTAACTTTTCCACATCTTTGACATGTTTCACATTTCCTAGTTTGCATTTTCTAATGTATTCATAACACCTAGGCCTAATGTGACCAACCACATTACAATAATGACAAACTGGCATGAATTTAGAAAAATAACCTTTTAGGAGTGCATGCTTCGGTTGAGAAGTTCCATAGCCCTTCTTGTCTTTGCCTTTGATTTTGGAAGGAATAGTAGTTGAGTCTTTCTTCTTCTTGGACTTTCTTGACTTGTTCTTGGTTGTAGAAGTCTTCTTACCTTCTTCTAAAAAACCCAAGCCACTTATATCTTCATGATAATTTCCAAGTTTTATTACTTCATCAAGCTTAATGGCTCCAAATTTTAAGCCATTAATAGACTCTTTGAGAGCTTTGACTTCATCTTCAAGCTCAGACTCCTATGTCTTCAAGATAGTCAAAGTGTTCTCTTTTTGCTTAATCTCTCCCTCCATGGCAAACAACTTCATAGTAAAGTCTTCTTTTAAATCATCTAGCTCTTAAGCACTTTCCTCCATCTTTGAAAGATACTTTTCAATGGTCTTTTCATGCTCCTTGATGGCTTCACTTCGTTTGCTAATCTTCTTCAAAGATATCTTCTTTTCATTGTCGAGAACTTTAATAATCACCACTAAATTGGCATTGATCAACTTCAACTTGTTGTTCTCATCATTCTTCTTGAAATTTTCACTAGTTAGTTGATGGATCTTGTCGTTGAAGCTTGTTTCATCATGATTTGAGGAAGCTTCGATCTCTTCATGATAGAGGAGACTTCATTATCTTCAATACTTGAAGAGTATTCACTTTCCTCATTGCTTGAGGAGTCTTCACTACTACTCTGAAATCTTCCTTCATATATAGCCGAGTGAGCAATGTACTTGCTAGTATATTCACGACCATATGAGGACTCATCTTTCTCTTCTGCATCACTCATGGATCTAATGTAGGCTTTCATCATACTTTTCCAAAAGGAGTAGTTACCACTCTTCAAGATTGGAGGCCTAGGACTAAAAGTACTTTCCGGCATCAAATCACCCATAGTATCAATCATTATTTTTTTTTTCACAAAAACACAACACAAACACTATAATATGGATCTATCTAATTACTTCTACACACTTGCTCTGATACCAATTGAAATTCCCTTATTCACTTATAGTGTAAAATATACTTGGAGGAGGGGGGGGGGGGGGGGGGGGGGGTGAATAGGTATAGGCTCAAATTCTAGCACTTCTTTTTCTTCACAAGCAATTTAATCGCGCTTAGAAACTTTAACAAGTAAATTGCTTCAACAAGTCAATATAAGATCAATTAAGCAAGAGTTGACACAATACAAATCAACATAAGTCAAGAAATTTAAAATGCTAAAAATCAACACAAAAGATTTTTATATGGTAAAACCTCAAAATGAGGAAACTGTTGGGGTTTATGCCCTATAGCTTGTAATTTGTAAATGTGAATAAAACTTTAATAAAAGAAGTAGTTTATTCATTCTGTAAATTTGTCTCATACATTTATATCATGTGTATTTAACATCCAAGATTGCTGCATGTGATCCTTAACTGAGTATATGAGTGTCATATACAGAGGAATTCAGTTTGACATGGGCAATCTAAATAGTCCGTAGATAGTAAATAGATCTGGGTACTTTATTTGTGGTTAATCTACAGCTGCGGTCCATTCCGTAATGTACAGTGGTCTTATCCTAGACTATTCATATGGTGATATGATAATGGAGGTACCTTATATGATGTGATCATATAGGACTGGGCCACGGTCTATATGAATCTCTCACCAAGATCCGTTACACAATGAGATTCATATATATATCGACTAATGATGGTTATATATGGGTGATCTTAATCATGAGTGTCTTATCGACTCCTTCAAGTTAGATCGTGGTTTTTGATATACCATGGGTGAGATCGGAGTTGCATTCCCGGTCAATAACTTCGTATATTGGAACCACGATTTGGCTTTAGCTGGGAAGGTCTGCACATAATAGTGGAATTCACTCTTTCTTGCGAGAAGTATATAGTAGTTCCCTTAAGGGTTTATTCAGGGCTTCAACAATATGATCACTCTTTTTCTTCCGCAAAGGAAGTTAGGATTTATTGTTCATTAGAGAATCAATGGTACTTAATGGAAAAGATATAATTAGATGGGTATAACAGAATTTATGACCTAGCTCTAATTATGAACTACTTGTGGAGGATCATACCGTATGCAATAGCTATATCGATGGACAACTATTATTTCGGTTTTTGTAATACATCTACAGTTGCGAGAGTGCGGCCTTGGGTTTTAGTGGAATAACTCCGAGGTTAATAATCATGAAATATCGATTAAAAAATTTAATTAATTATTTCTAAGTATTATTGGAGCTCAAAACTGTGGAACCATTTGGTCCCCTTACTAGCCCGATTGATTAAAGGTAACAAGGGTCACGGTTAATTAATTGGATTGTCCAAATAATTGTGTTACGAAAGTGACACGAATTTATTTAGGGATTAATTGAATTATGAGATTATTTAATTAATATATTAATAATTCAATTAATTAGATAATTAGATAATTTAATTAATGAATTAATAATTAATTATTAGTTGGAGGTTGCAGGTTCAAATAATGATTGAAACAAAGATAAAATAATTAGATTATTTTATTTTTTAAAGAGTCTAGTATTTAAGTTTATGTCAACTAGGGTTAGGTGGGAATTAGAATCCTACTTTACCTAGGACACTTAAATACTAATTATCCTTTTAATATATGGAGATATATTTTGAAAAAGGATTTGTATCTAGTTATAAATATATATATATATATATATATATATTAACATAACTAAGAGACAGACTCATTGTGTCATTGATTGAACCAAAAATACAAACACAAAAAGTGGTGTATTACTTGAACCTAATTCATGTAAAAAGAAAAGAAACACAACAGAGGGGTGCAGCAAACTAAATTTTTTTTTATTGCTTTTGATATAAGTTGTCCTTCACCATACAAGGCAATGGGTTGTTTTTGTGTGTCTCTTTTACCTCCATTCAAGTTCATTGAAGATTGTGACGCGCCCACACGCTGTTATCGGATCATGGGACATAGCGAGGAAGATGTGGTGGTTGAAACCGGAATAAAGCTTAAAGAAACGAAGGAGTTGGTCTACAAGGGTATGATCTAATTCCATTAATATATTCCTACATATTGTATACGGTTTGTACGTTGCATAAAAATATTTTAAAACCCCATTTCCACTGCGCAACGTAAATCAGGAATCCTACATTTGGCATCAGAGCCAATTATACAATATATAAGAATAAATATTTCTTTTTCATAGTTTTATTCTTTGATTTGCGTGTATGGTATGTGCATGCACTTTTTAATGATTGTATGATGTTTAAATTTGTTATAAACATGGTTGGTCGTTAATTGTATGGTATAATGGGTTTAGGGTTCTTATCAAAGGTTGTAATATTTTTCTCATGAAAAATTAATTCCGGGATGTATTTTTAATATTATTATTCTTTTCATATGCTGTTATTTTTTTATTGATGTAAATCAACGGAAATGACGATCCAGAAGGCGTAGAATAGCACTGAATGTGTAACATGCATGACATATGCGCAAGTGTTGCGCAGCAGGCATCATACAATTTTTTGTTTGTTTGCTGCGATGCATGCACAACAAATGCACAACATACGTGCATACACAACATGAGCACAACAGTTGCGTGTATGATGCATGCACAACACTGCTGCAACAATAAGTTGTTGTGCATTTGTCAAGCAGTCTCGCACGACTTGCAATGCTTCAGCGTGCAGCCCGTGTGTTTTCGTGCTACCCATGCGTGCGAATGACGGCCACGCACGAAAGCGCTAGGGTTTCGAATTTGCAACGCTAGGGTTTCTGAATTTAAAAAAAGATTTTTGGGCTAAATTTTATTTTATTTTTTTAAGCCTTGGGCTCCAATAAGTGTTAGAGTAACACTTGGGCTTTAGGTTTGATTCATGAGATGGATCACAAGATAAAAAAAATTATTTAATCAAGTTGGACTTGGTTAAAAACCAAAAAATAAGAAGAACCCAAAGACTTGAAGAATATTGGAATTATTTGAAGACCAAGGAATGCCTTGGATAGCTTTTTGTAATTAGATATTTTTTAAGGTTAAATAACTCATTGTACTCGGTCAACTCATGTATGCTTTTATTATAAGATGATTAAAGCATTGACATACATATACATGTCATTTAGATTAGGTGTGCCTACACAAACATATATATATATATATATATTTTTTGAAATATCATGCTTGCATAATGGCCATTAAAATTATGTGTTTTATTTTTTTTTAATTTGATTAAAAATTAGGTTAGTCACATAATTGGCTATTAAATAATGAGATTATTTTTTAGAGTAAAAACTTGGTAATTCTCATTAATAACTAGTCTATTAATTAAATTGTTTAATTAGTTAGATTAGTTAGGTCCTTCCTTTAATATTAGGTTTAATTAGATTAAAGCCCTAATATAATTGAACATAATAATGTGATTAGTTTTAATAGTTAAAACTTGGTAAATCGCATTAAATAATTCTAGTCTTAGTAAAATTGTTTACATAGATTATAATTTGAATAATGAACTAGATTTTTAATTAGTTAAAAATCGGAATAGTTTATTTGTTATTAGAATAAGATTATAATAATTTTGTTATATATGCCCTAGACATTTAGATTGAAATTAGCTGTTTAATCTTAGTAATATCTAGGTGCAATGATAATTGAAAATCCTAATTCTAAAATAGTGAGTGGGAGATGGATATATGACATTATATCCCGCAGTCTCCATCATTAGTTCAACACCGTGACATTCAAGAGGGGCCTCAAGACCGCTTTGTTTTCGTCCTCCTTAAGGAGGGTCTCCATAAGAATCAATACCAAGGTTGACTTCCTAACGGTAATTCTCAAGTTAAGCTTAAGAGATCTGAAATGGTGTGTCACACTCACAATGTTTTAATTAAATTTGTTAATTGTAAACCTGACTAAAATAAACGATTGTTGAATGATAGAGGAATAATTCTGGTATATCATTTAATTGAGAATGTCTTGATCTAACATGCAAGAATTTGACCGACCCTAAGGCGACACTTGCTTGTGGTATGTTGGATTGTCGTGGTGTAGAAACAGTTTTTAGGGATTTTCTTGTTCATTAAATATGTTCATGCATCATATTTAATTTTATGCCAAACATTGACATGTGAATTAAATGTATGGTTGAATGAATTCTTTATTTATTTTTTTCAGCAATGTCTTCTGCACTATTACAAATCCTTGCTAATAACAAACTAATAGAAGAAAATTACACAAAATGGAAACATCACATTAATGCAATTTTGGTCACCAAAGACCTAAAGTTTGTGCTTACGGAGGTGTGTCCTCCACAGCCTGCTCCCAATACCGCACGAAATGTTCGTGAGGCACACCAGAAATGGGTCTTAGCTGATGAGAAGGCTCGGACTTATCTGTTAGCTAGTATGACATAAGTGCTTGTTACAAAGCACGAGGTAATGACTACATCATTCGAAATCATAGAGTCATTGCAGGCTATGTTAGGGCATCCCTTTGAGCAAAAGCAGCAGGAAGCTATTCGTTTCGCAATGCTTGCTCGGATGAAGGAGGGTGCATCTGTTCAAGAACATGTCCTGACCATGATGTCCCATTTCAACACAGCAGAGGTCAATGGCTGGGCCATTGACGAACCTAGCCAGGTGAGTATTATACTGACAATTTTTCCAAAGAGTTTTGATCAGTTCAAAAGCAACTATGGGATGAACAAGTTGAGGTTTAGTCTGACTTAGTTGCTTAATGAGCTCACTACCTTTGAGTCCATGACTAAGGACAACAAAGGTAAGACCGGTGAGGCAAATGTTGTTGAACCATCTTCCTCTGGATCTAAGAAAAGAAAGAGGTCTACTGGCAAGGCTAAGGGTAAGCCCAAACCCAAGAAAACCCAAAGAAAGAAGAAGGGCACCTCCACCGACAAGGATAAAGGCAAAGGAAAATATTTCCATTGCGACAAGGTCGGACATTGGAAGAGGAATTGTCCTCAATATCTAGAAGAGGTTGCCAAGAAGAAAATTGCAAAATGTAAATGTGATTTACTTGTTATTGAATCATGTTTAGTTGAAGATGATTCTTTACCTTGGATAGTTGATTCATGAGCCATTAACCATGTTTGCTCTTGTTAATAGCCAAAATTGGCTAAGGACCAAAGGAAAATGTTCCACCTCCCAGACCTGGCTCCATACCCGAGAGTTACCACCAGGAGACCATTCTATCCAGAGCCAAGCTACAATACCACCCCAGGAACAAGGACGGGCTCCGGAAACATCCGGGATAGAGCCCGGAACGATCAGGTCTAGCCCGCATCACCAAAACTAGAAATTCCCCGAAGTCGAGGTCACCTCACAATTGCTCCAGAGACTCACCTATACCTCGCTGACACATGAGAATTTCCCTAGGAAGCCGCACCTAGCTTCGAAAGGTCAGAGGAAGCCGCACCTAGCTTTGAAAAGGTCAAGGGAAACCAGATCTGGCTCCTAGCTGGATGAAACTTCTCAGATATCGGGGTCGGAACACTGATCGACCTCACTAGTTGATGCACCACACCATACCATATTCAACGACCTCTATAAAGGATCATGCTGTGAAGATACAGGATCATATCTGGAAACGTTACCTACAGGCAGAACAAGTAATAGAGTCCAAAGAGGAAACGAACTGATCTCCACTAAGATATTCTCAATTCGGCTATTAACTCAAAGTCAATGACATTTTTTGAGGAAAAATCCCGCCCGATAAGAAGGGGAGAGACCGAGAAAATCAAGGGGAGAATCAGTTGATTTAACCTACAAAACTATGTATAAATAGAAAGAAAGAAAAAGAAAAGAGGAGACTACTATTCGACAGGCATACGACAAATACTCGACCATACCCTAGAGAGAATTGAGAGCAAAAATAAAGAAATTTGTATTTGTATACCATGCACATTCAATAAAGAAAATATTCTTACTTTCTTTTGGGTGATGAATTGTATCATTATTCCTTGTCATTTTATAAATCATTGCTACACATACGATCAATCTTGGCCACCACCTACATGGTAGTGGTCTCGAGGGTGTTAACTGAGATTTCTCGTCCCGAGCAAAATTTCCGTTAATAGCTCTTTTTTGTAGTGGACTGATTCCTGGACTGAGCTTGATGAAGGAGCCTTCTCTATGCGGGTTGGGTCAAGGGATGTCATGTCAACAAGAGCAGTGGGAGTAGTTAGACTCCAGTTTGAAAATATTTATATTATTTTAAACTCTGTTTATTTTATTCTTGGATTCACAAGGAATTTGATATCTGTGTCCAAAAATGTTGGAACAATTATATTATATTTCTTTAATTAATAAGTCAGTTATTATTTCTCGAAACAGTTTAAATATTTGTTCAGGTTTAAATGAAAATGACTTGTATGTTTTAAGACTGTTAATTCATACATCACTGCTCAATGCTGAATTGTTTAAAGTTGAAAAACCTAAAACAAAATGAAAGACAATTTCTCCAGTTAATGAAACGTATCTATGGCATCTAAGACTTGGACATATTAACCTTGACATGATAGAAAGACTAGTTAAAAGCGGGCCGTTAAGCCAGTTAAAGGTTGGCACCTTACCTATCTGCGAATCCTGTTTAGAAGGTAAAATGACCAAGAGACCTTTTACTAGAAAAGAACTTAGAGCTACAGAACCACTAGAGCTTATACATTCAGACGTTTGTGGACCAATGAATGTTAAAACAAGGGGTGGTTATGAGTATTATGCCACCTTTATAAATGACTAATCTAGACAAGGATATGTCTACCTAATGCAACGAAAGTCTGAAACTTTTGAAAAGTTTGAAAGAATTCCGAGCTGAAGTTGAGAATCAATTAGGCAAGACTATCAAGTCTCTACAATTGAATCATGGATGTGAGTATCTTGATCATGAGTTTGAAGACTACTTGGTTGAGCATGGGATTGTGTCCTAACACACAGCTCCTGGAACACCACAACAGAATGGTGTTGCGGAGAGGAGAAACATAACCCTGATGGAAATTGTGAGATCTATGTTTAGTTTCTTATTATTACCAAATTCTTAGTGGAGATGTCCACTACAAACAGAGGCTTACAATTTCAATGTAGTCTCATCCAAATCTGTTCCTAAGACTCCCCTAGAGTTGTGGAATGGTCGTAAAGCTAGTTTGTGACATTTTCGCATATAGGGGGGTGTCCAGTACATGTCTTGAAGAACATAACTGGAAAGCTAGACCCTAAGTCAATGGTCTGCTTATTTGTAGGTTATTCCAAGGAGATTAGAGGTGGATACTTCTATAGTTCTGAGGAGAACAAAGTATTTGTATCGAAAAATGCAACGTTTCTTGAGGATAAATATATGAGTGATCATAAACCTAGAAGTAAAATTGTATTAAATGAGATGGAGCCTAGTGCTACCAGTGCTCAGTCAATAAGAATTGTTGATCCATTAACATCTGATAGTCAGATGATTCCTAGTCAGGATACACTAAAACCCAGACGTAGCCCGAGGGTTGTACGACAATTTGAACGCTATGTGGGTATTAGAGAGGAATGAGATATTGTCTCTTATGATTGTGTCGATGATCTATTGACATTTAAGAATGCAATGGAAGATCCTGACAAAGAAGAATGGCTTAAAGCCATGAATCTCGAGATGGAATCCATGAACTCCAACTCAGTCTGGGAACTTGTAGACTTACCGGATGGGATAAAACCCATATGGTGTAAGTGGATCTACAAAAGAAAGAGAGGAGTAGACGGGAAGGTAGAGACCTTTAAGGCAAGGCTAGTGGCAAAGGGTTATACTTGAAATGAGGGGGTCGATTATGAAGAGATCTTCTTGCTAGTGGCAATGTTTAAGTTTATTAGGATTCTCTTATCCATTGCTGCCTAATTTGATTATGAAATTTGGAAAATCGACGTCAAGACTACATTTTTGAATGGCAATCATGATGAGAGCATCTACATGATGCAACCAAAGGGATTCATGTTGCCAGATCAAGAGCAAAAAGTTTGCAAGTTGCAAAGGTCCATTTATGGACTAAAGCAAGCATCTAGATCTTAGAACATCGGGTTTGATAAGGCTATCAAAGCCTGTGGCTTTGAGTTAAACGTTGACGAGCCTTGTGTCTACAAGCGCATCATTGACAAGAAAGTAGTTTTCTTAGTCCTATACGTAGATGATATCCTACTCATTGGGAATGACGTAGGGGTATTGTCGGAAGTAAAAGGCTAGCTGGCTAGCCAATTCCAAATGAAAGATTTGGGAAAGGTGAGTTATGTTCTAGGGATCCAATTAATTAAGGATCGTAAGAACAAACTCTTAATATTGTCTCAGGCATCATATATCGACAAGATACTTGTGCGATTTTCGATGTAGAACTCCAATAAAGGTAATTTACCTTTTAGGCATGGAATTCACTTGTCTAAGGAACAGTGTCCTAAGACACCTCAAGAAGTTGAGGATATGAGACATGTTCCCTATGCGTCTGCAGTAGGCAGTGTTATGTATGCTATGTTATGCACGAGACCTGACATCTGCTTTACAGTGGGAGTAGCCAGTAGGTTTTAGTCCAACCTAGGATTGGATCATTGGGTTGCTATAAAGACCATTCTCAAGTATCTTGGGAGAACGAGAAACTATATGTTAGTATATTCAGAGCAGGATTTGATTCCGTTAGGATATACAAATTCTGATTTTCAGTCAAATAGGGATTCTAGGTAATCCACTCCTGGGTTAGTTTTCACCCTTGGTGGTGGAGCCATAATATGGAGGAGTGTTAAGCAATCATGTATTGCTGACTCCACCATGGAAGCCAAAGTGTTAAGAAATCATTTATTGTTCATTAGAGAATCAATAGTACTTAATGAAAAAGATATAATTATAGGGATATAACAAACTTTCTGACCTAGCTCTAATTATGAATTATTTGTGGAGGATCATACCATATACAATAGCTATATCGATGGACAACTGTAATTTCGGTTTGTGTAATACATCTACAGGTGCGAGAGTGCAAACTCAGGTTTTTAGTGGAATAACTCTGAGGTTAATAGTCATGAAATATTAATTAAAAAGTTTAATTAATTATTTCTAAGTATTATTAGAGTTCAAAACTGTGGGTCCATTAGGTCCCCTTGCTAGCCCGATTGGTTAAAGGTAACAAAGATCACGGTTAATTAATTGGATTGTCCAATTAATTGTGTGACGAAAGTGACACGTATTTATTCAAGGATTAATTGAATAATGATATTATTTAATTAATATATTAATAATTAAATTAATTAGATAATTAGATTAATTAATTAATTAATTAATAATTATGAATTATTAATTGGAGGTTGCAAGTTCAAATCATGGCTGAAACAAAGATAAAATAATTAGATGATTTTTTTCTTTTAAGAGTCTAGTATTTAGGTTTAAGTCAACTGGGGTTAGGTGGGAGTTAGAATCCTACTTTACCTATGACACTTAAATACTAATTATCCTTTTAATATATGGAGATATATTTCGAAAAGGATTTGTATCTAGTTATAAATAAATATATATATATATAGATATATTAACATAACTAAAAGACAGACTCATTGTGTCATTGATTGAACCAAAAACACAAAAAGTGGTGTATTGATTGAACCTAATTCATGCAAAAAGAAAAGAAACACAATAGAGGGGTGCGGCCAACTAAAAAAAAAAATTCTTGCTTTGGACTTAAGGTGGCCTTCACCATACAAGGCAAAGGGTTGGTTTTGCGTGTCTCTTTTACCTCCAGTCAAGTTCCTTGAAGATCGTGACGTGCCCACACGCAGTTATGGATCACAGGACATAGCTAGGAAGACGTGGTGGTTCAAACCGGAATGAAGCTTAAAGAAACGAAGGAGTTGGTCTACAAGCATATGATCTAATTCCATTAATATATTCCTATATATTGTATACGGTTTATACGTAGCATAAAAAAATTTTAAAACCCCTTTCCGTTGCGCAACGTAAGAAACATCCACGAGTTCATGCCACAACCATTGGCAAAACAACATTCACTAATATGATAAAAGTACTCTCATAAGTGACCAATCCACATGATACACTTCCTATTGGATATCCCTATTATCCTACCGTCATGAAAGCATTGCCTACTCCCTATCCATAGTACTTCACAAACCACTAGAGAGCAAATCCTTATCTAAGACACTTCACATGCCTCTAGGAAGATTTTCTTGCTTGACTATCTATATCTTCACAATCCTAGCCAAGACTTCCTTTCTCAACTTGAAGCTTCACACTCCAAATGAGACTTCCTTGCTCAAGTTAAAGCTTCACACCTTAATAAGAGACTTCAACCTTTTGCAAGGCAGTGATCTAATTGAAATGCCAACATGCAATCACAAGCAAATAGAGCAAGTAGATCAATCAAACTCTATGAATAATTAGATTTGCACAAATCAAGCTCATAAGCAAATGTAACTAATTCTAATGAACATGTGATTAGAGATCTCGATTAGGCAATCAAAAGATTCACAAAAATATCTAGAAACCTAAACATGTCAATCAAAGCGAGAGTAACAAGTTTTCAATAGAAATCACAAACCTAGCTTTGAAATCAAGTGAGCAAGTTAACATTTGAAATCCTTAACATATTCAACAAAGCAAGAACTAGATTTAGATGATAGAGATTGCAATAAAAATATCATAGTTCTAGAATATGTGACTAAAACATAGAAATCAACAATAAAGATCAAATCACAAAGAGATTCTAGATTCAAGTTCATGTTTTCCAAGATTAGCTAAAAGATGTTCAATCAAAAATCAAAAGAGCTAATTTTGAAAATCACTCAAACAAGTCCAAAAGTTGAATCAAAATCATTCTAAACATTTTTCTTTAACCGAATAAGAAGATATATCAAGTTGATCATAAAAGAAAAATGGAAAGAAGATGATTCACTTACAAATTATGAACACACGAATGGAGATCATATCACTATGAAAAATCTGGACATCATTTGACTCCGAAAATACTTCAAGACCAATAATTTTGGCTTTTGAAAATCTAAAATCGGAGTTGATTTGAGAGAGATATTACAAAAACAAAATTAAACAAGTTGTGAAAATCTCTACCCAAAATTTGAATATATATGGAGGGGAAATGATGTGGAGAGGAGAGAGATTCGAGTGATCAAAGGGATCATGCCACCTAGGCTTCCCATGGAGGCGCATTGCCTTCACGGGAGAGGGGGTGGTTTGGTGAAAAACCACTCCTTTTTCCCTTTCTTCCCTCTCACGCACCTCTCACGTTCTTCGATCGTTCTTCGGCCTCCGAAATTTGAATTTGAATCCTTTTTTGGATTATGAACAGTAAATCCCTCACAAACATGGACATCAACAACACTTTCACAAAAGATATGGAAATCGACTCGATAAACAAAGACGAAAACCATGCATGATAAAGACACGAAAAGTTTCGTAACTTCCAACTCGAAACTTGAAAACATATGAATGAGTAACCAAGATGACCGGAACTCAATATAGAATAATATGAGTACATAATCAAGTCTGATATCACAAAAATACAAACAAATAAACACAAGAACATACAAGTATGCCATTTCCTAGAAATAGTCTTATAACATGCAAATTTACAAAAGTTGTCAAATTAAATCTAATGCATGTGCATACATCAATATATGTGTGAATGTGTTATACCAATTTAGTGTAATGATGTAAGGGCACAAACATATGCAATGTGTGTGTGCCCGCTTACGCCTTGCAAGATGAGAAAGAATCTCGATACCTTTACATCCAATTAAGCATCTTTCCTCTTGAAGACGAACTATGCATGCGAAGATGCATTCCTTCTTTGAAGCTTGATCCAATCACGAACCACCTAAGAAACTAAGCAATACAAACAAAGAGCGTTATATTATGGAATCAAGCCAATACAAATCTAAAACTTAACATTAGCACAATTAATTGTATATTTAGAGCCAATTAATTGAATATTTTTAGAATATGTGCTCTAAATGATTGCTAGATAGTTTTTTTTATAATAGCTATTGATTCTAGCATTTTTGTTTTTGTTCTAAAGTTTTGAAAGTGTGCTTCATGAACATGTATTATTTCAAGCTTTAGTAACATGAATGAAATCTAGGTCTTAAGGCATGTATTTAGTGTTTAGCAGGTTCTATGTTTTTTTTTTCATGTTTAGAGAGCTATACTACATTACTTTAAGCACTTTTATGCCTATGTCTAGTTCTCATGAAATGTACTTGATCCATGCCTTTCATATGTACATGCATCATTTGAGTGATGACATGATATTATGATTGCAATCTAGAATACCATATATTGTGTGCTCATTGTCTATTTCTAGTTTCCATAGAATATGTTGATCATCATGTTCTATGTTGCGTGCTTGTTTGCACTTTGCATTCATTGACCATACTTCGAAAGTCTTAGGTAGGATCCGGAGGATCTGGATAGTTAAGCAAGAAGTTTTGGTGATCTGGATAATCAAGCAAGGAAGTCTTAGGTAGGATCCGGAGGATCTGGATAGTTAAGCAAGAAGTTTTGGCTAGGACCGGGAGGATCTGGATAGTCATGCAAGAAATCTTGCTAGAGGTGTGAGAGTAGCATCTCAGATAGAAAGTTGCTTTCTAAAGATGTGAGAGTAGGATCTCAGATAGAAATTAGGCAAAGTGTTTCACTAGGCCCGAGGGTAGAGTAAAAGAGATATCTTAGAGAGTGTATCAAGGGTTGGTCACTTTTGAGGGTGTAATTTTATTCGTCATACTGGAATATGGTTTTTCGGTGGTTGTGGTATCATCCCGTAGATGTTTCCTCTACGGAGGTTTTACCACGTAAAAATAATGTGTCAAATGACTTTATCCCTTTATCTTTATCTTTTTTTTATGTGTTTGTTTGAATCTTATTTGAATCATCATTTCTAGATATCTTTGTAAAATAAGATTTGCGAAAGTGTGATATGCAAACAACTCATTTGATCATAGTTGTATATATCTTTATTCTTGTAAATTAAACTATGTATACATGATTATTTATTATCAAGTACTTGTTTATATTAGTGTTATATATATATATATATATGCATACAAGTACTTGTTGGTTTGTGTTTTGAGTATTATTACTTCACTTGCAAGTTATAGATTTTTGACTATACATGATTAATTAAGTATGCTTTTCAGTAGTCTATATGTGTTTTCATTTGCTTTAAGTGTTGTGATAGAGGCTATCTAAGGAGACAAACAAACATTGGTTTGTTTCAAGGGATTGAAAAAGGTGCAAAAACCTATTCACCCCTCCTCTAGTTAGCTTTAGGCAATTTAACTGTGATTGTATATTTTAAAAAAGGGATTACTTTGAGGACATCTGAGCAAGAGAAGATTTATAGTGACTCTGATGAGGAGATGGCTCTCACCGTGAAGAAATTCAAGAAGTTCTTGAAGCTTGAGAAGAAAGACCTCAACTTAAGAGGTAATGACTTGAAGAAGAAGACTAGGTTAAAGAATAGTGAAGACAGCTAAGAAACACCTTCAAGGAAAGGTATTCAGTGCTATGAATGTGGGGGAATCGGGCACATCTCACCGAATTGTGGTAACCTGAAGGATAAGAAAAAAGGAAAGGCAATGGCCGCCACTTGGAGTGACAGTGATGATACTGAAGATAATGATGACTCTTCGAGTGATAAAGAGGATGTGGCCAACCTTGTAGAGCTTGCTACTTATCACAAGATGAACAACAAAGAGGAGGTTGTTGAAGAAAGTTCCTCAAATTTAAGTGATTGTGAGAAGAACTGCTTTGCCTTTTCAGTTTCTTACCATGAAAAAGCTTAAGCCTTTACCAAGTATTTGTCACTTGAAAGAGTCAAGAAGGGTGACTTGGAGAGTGGAGACCAAAGAGAAGCAAGACTGAGAGAAGCTAGCCTTGATGATATGCGCCAGGAAAGCACAAGTAGAAGAAGCTTCGATTAAGATAGTTCATTTTCTAGAAACTCAAGTGATAATGTGGTAAATTATCAAGAGTTCATTGATTATCTTTAAAAGTGTTTGAAGAAGAAAAATGATATCCTTCGGTTGAAAGAAGATAATCTTCAAATTAGAAATAAAGTGACTGACTTAGATGAGGAAGTGACACTTGTCAAAGTGAATAAAATTAGGTTGGAGAAATAGCTTGAAGAGGCTTGATGATAAAAAAGGCCTCGATTTTGTGAGTGATAAGGAAACTCTTTCATCGGATAAGACTATGTTCGTAAAGAGAAAGGAGACCGAAGTACCATAACCTCCTCAACAACAAAGGAGGAGGATCGAGCTTAGGCAAGGAGGGTGATCGAGCTTGGGGAGTCTTCGAAGAATGCAAGCTTAAGATGCAACCAAGAAGCATTGTACAACCCTAACCTTCAAGGATGCCATGACCAAAGGTGCATCAATCATTGAAGCATGCTCTACCTCCGAAGACTCCTCAACCCAAGTTTCACCAACCAAAGAGGCAAGCTCAACCAATGAGGAAAGATCAACCAGCTTAACCACCACAACAAGCTAGACCATAAAGGCACCAACAATTGGCTCAAGCTCCAAGGAGAAGCCAACAGGTGCATCATCAAAGACAACCTCATCAATATGGCAAAGCCTCGATGAGATCTCAATGCAATGGTATCAACTCTTCCATTGTACCTACTTGTCATTTTTTATAGTATGACTGGTCACTTATGACCATATTGCTTTAATTACATCAAGATGTGTAGAATAGAAAGCATGAAAGAAAAATGGTTGAAAAATAGGGCAAGTTTACATGAACTTAGGCAATCTAGAAACATGTTTATGACCATTAGAAATGAAAATGTGGAACCTAGGTAGGTTAGAAAGAATGAACCCGCTTGCTATTGTGCTTATGTGACACCCGTAGATGTAACTAGGTCTAAAGGGTGTGGTAAGTCTATAGGGGCTCATACCTCCCATTGACTTGGTTGAAATTGATCCCGATGAGGGGAGCTCAAGCAAAGAGAGCGAACTTGCATGTTTTGTAATGTGTAAAAATTTGATCAATTTTATGCTTATTTATTAATTACTTGAGATACTTGGTTGCACATATATACTTAAATGGTATTTTGTTTCTCATTATAAGTGTGCACCATTGCTTTACTTGTAATCCATGTCAGATTTTGGTTCAACAATGCATTTTCGGACTAGGAGAATTATTTGGAAAGTACACTTGAATGAAGTATAATTTATCTCCACAACATGAGAATTTTTTTAATAACATGCTTGAATTGATATGCATGATATTTTTGATTGCTCTATTTTTAATGCAAAAGTGTGTGATAGCAAGTGACAAGACTACAATCAATAAGGATCTTATATCCATTCAATCAATAAGAATGTTATATCTAATGTAGTCTAGTGTCTATTCTTAAAGGTGTAAACAAGGCTACTATCATACCGGAAAAATCAAATAGGATTTTATATATATATATATATCCATGTTTTGGTTTGCCTTTAAGGATTGATATAATTGCTCTTTACTTTCAATATTTTTGAAAAACTATATCTTGCTTGCTCATGACAAAAGGGTACAAATTGGTTTGAATTCTTTGGAAACTTTTTTGATGTTTGCTTTGCCTAATACCATCGATTGAACCGTAATATTACATGTCTTGCATGCAAAACAATAATTTTCACACATTTTCTTTAAAATAAAATCTCTTTGAATCTCTCTCAATTACTTGAGCTGTATAAAATTTGTTCATATGATTATGCAACCTATTTTGTGATAATAGCTCTCTCTGCGAAAGCAACCCTATATCGAGAGCTCATTTGCCTATCTCATGACAAAAAAGGGAGAAGTCTTGAGAAATATAGTGGGAGTATTGTTTATGCTTTGTGGGAGAAATCTTGAGAAAGAGTAACCATTTAGGGGGACCATAAAACTTGCATTACTTTGTATTTGCAATTATGTTGCAGGTATGATATTCTACCATGAGATTGAAGGATTTAAAGATTTAGATTTTAGGTATCTCAATGTAATGTAGAATGATCTTATTGACAATAGCATAATTTTGTTTTCTAAGGATCTTTTTGTGAGTGGTGTTTCTGTCATGAAATAGCCAAAGGGGAAGATTGTAAGGACCTATATTTTATGATTGGCTTATTTCATCACAAACCACATTGAGGATTATTATGTAATGGGTAGCTAGGTTCTCATTGGAAAGCTTCCAAATATCTCTGTGACTTCCAGAGCAAGAGCGAAAGGTATATCACTTGACTTGATTCTTGAAGAGAATAGTCACACACACACACACACACACTTACATGCATTTCCATTCTCTTGCATTTGTGTTTTCTTGATTGTGTGCATTTATGCCTAAAATCACACTTGCAATTCATAGTTAGATATAAGTGTGGTTTTGTGTGGTGTAATTCGTTTCTGGTTGTGTGATAGGAAATATCCCTGCTTGTAGGATGGTGTGCTTGTCTTAGCCTGATGTGTGACAACTAGAGAGGTCCCTTTTTCCTCTCTTGGATTGGTTTGGGTCACATGGTCTTATATTATGAGTTTGGGCAATCTTGTTGTTGTCCAAATCTTACATTTGGTCACTCAAATGACCATATCTTTTTCTACAAACATTGAAACCTCATTTTGGGAAACGGCATACATAGTAGACTTAAATACCTTTTCAACGGTATATTATATGATAGGTTTCAATGTCTTTTGATAATATTTGGAGTTGCTCAAAAAACTGAGTCAGTGATAGAATTCATGGTGACATTTGTGACGACCTAACCAACTAGCCATACAAGTCGCAATAGCTTCTGTTTTTGTGACCCAAGAGCATGGTGACCTAACCTACTCACCGTGCAAGTTGCCATAGTCTCTGTTTTGTTACCAGAGAGCATTACGACCATCATGGCGACTTGATCAAGTCGCTATACAGGTCGTTGTGATTGCCCAAATTATATAAAAGTTGTCAAAATGACATAGTTTCATCTTGGTTTCCTATATAAAAACCCCTATTTTTCTCTTCTCTAGTTGAAGAACCCTAGATCACGAAATCACTCTTCCAAGTGAAAAATTGAGAGACAAGGTTCCTAGAGAGAGAAAGCTTCCAAGCTTCATTCATTTACTCTCTAAACCTTGAAACCCATCTTCATCTTGCATCATCTAGCATGGATCTTCATTAATCTCGTCACTTGGTAAGTAAAACAAACATCTCAACTCATTTATTGTTCTATTTCATCAAGACATGCCATTTATTTCTTAGGTTAGTAAATCTTCATATTTATTGTATATCTAATGTAAGCCATAAATGTTCATGCGTGATTAATTTATGACTAGGTTGGTAGATTTACGTTTGTTCATCTAGTCAAGCTTCATGAATGTTTATGAGTGTTTATTTGACAATTAGGTTGTTAGAATTTCTCTATACATCTAATTGAGACCTCATGTATGTGCATGTAGGCCTTCTTGATATCTAGATTGTTAAATTGCATTATAACATTTGGTTATGCGTTTTGTGTGTGGTCTTACACATTGTTGCATTTCGGATATTGTTATATATTCACTTAGACTATTAATTCTCTTTAATGAGTCAAAGTCTTGTGGCTACATATGGTAGTTACACAAGCTAGTGAAGTCTTGAAACCAAGGGTTAGTTGGCAAGCATTTGTCAATTCTCACTATTAAACGCATGCATGTAGGATAGATTGTGTTACAAACCTTGAAGTGTGACTAGGTTGTCAGCTTAGGTTGTAAGAAATTATTCAAGTGGTGGAGTTTGTGACAGTGGCTAGCGAGGCTAGTCCCGTGGTTTTTTATGGCTGGAAGGGTTTTCATGTAAAAGTCAAGTGTATTTTTATTTCTGCACTTTACATTAGATTTTTATTGTTATTTAATTTGGGTGTTTGTATGTTAATCTTGACTAATCGAAAAGTTGGTAATTAATCGATTAGCAATCCATTCTCCTCCCTCTAGGTTGTATTAGACACACTTTGTGTATTTTTAACATTTGTGGTAATAGATTATGATGGTGAGGATAAGGTGGGGAAGAGATCTAAATCTTTTGAATATACATAGTTTTTTGGGTAGTGGGGAGAGGTGAGGGATCGAACCCGCAACCTCGTGGTGCAGATGTGAGGGGTTTACCACCGGACCAACCTCATCTCATCCTTTGAATACACATAGTTAAACCAATAAGTAATGCCAAAAATTCTAAAAAAATTCTATAAACTGCATTCTTAATTAGACATGTAGTCGAAATTATATCATTATGGTAACTAGGCCTCTCAACATTGGTTGAGATTCCAGGTTCCAAATCCCCTGATTCAATCCAAACCCACTAGTAAAGGATAAAAACTTGCATGGGAAGGTCTCATTGACGTGGCAATGGGACCGTCCAATAAAAGTATGCCACCTAATACTTTATTAATATATTTTTATACTCCCGATGTAAATAACACACATTCATTGGACAGTAACGTTGTCAATTAAATGAGTCCCAAGCAAGTTTTTCTCCTCGTAAAGAATGATTGACGGGTTCCTCTATTGGGAATTAGTTGGCTTATTACGATCCAAAAAGTAATAGTGTGAATTTATTTCTTAAAACCAGTTAAACTCATGGTAATTCATTAATTTAAAAAATATTTTAAATTTGTATATTTTATCATTAAAGATTTTCATAGATAGTTTTGATATACATTTATTTTAAATTTAATTTTATTTAATTTTGATGTGAATTCTAATTGCATCCTAATATGCTTGTTTATATTTGACTATTCATATATTTTTATTTTTTTAATTGTTTTTCTTAATTTTCTTTTTAATAAAATCAAATTATTAATTAGTAAATTAATAATAAAAGACAACTAATTATATGGACCGGTTTTAGGTTACTTGTTAGAAATCAACACTATAGCCACGACACAAGTAAGACTTTGACCAAGATTGATTGCATAATTATTGTCATGATCACCTTCCATAAGGAATCACTTTCTAAGAAGATTTTGTAAGTGCCTCCCTTTATGATTGGCTTATTTCGTTGACAAAATCACAATTGGGTACCAATCTTGTAAATGGTAGCTTAGGATTTCAAGAGCACCCATCATCAATGACATTGGACTCCAAGTGTTTCAAGGAAGGTAGATTACTTGACTCTACTCTTATTTGAAGAGGTTTAGTTGCACACACTCACTTGCATGCATTACTATTTGTTATGTGTTATGCATTGAATTCCTTTGATTACATGTTTTCTGCATGACCTTGTCTTGATGCATTTAATATCATTCATCACACTCCACACTTGCACATCATGCATTTAGGATAGTGTGGTTTGTTTGCCTGGAAAAGAGAATTTTTCTCTTAACCGCTGTTTAGGTGGCTGGATGTGCACCTGCCTAAACCGCGGTCTCAACAACGGTTGGTTCCAGAGGTTGCATGCTTAGGGTACCGCGGCCTGTGCACATGCTTGTATAGTGGTCCTAACCATAGTATTCTCTAGAAGGCCCTTATTTCCTATACCTCGGTCTGTGCACCTACATGCACAGTGGTCCCAACTGAGGTGTTGTCCAGATGGTGCACTGTTGTGCGTACCACGGTCTGGACAACTTGCCCAAGCCATGGTCTACCCATTGGTAATGACGAGATTTTGTTGTCTAATTTCAAAACGACGTCATTTCATCTAGAGCTTCATATATATATATACATATCCTTCCCACTTGTTTGCCTCTTTAGAGCTTCAGAATTCAATCAAAATATCCATCTTTAGAGCTCAAGAGTGACTTGCAAGAAAAGCCATCAAGATTCAATTTTTTTGATCAAAATCCAAACACATATCATCCATTCATGAATCAAGCATCATCTAGCTTCATCTAGGATGTGTTTTAGCATGGGTCTTTATCAACACACATGACTTGGTAAGTAGAACACCATCTTCATACATTCTAGTGTTCTTGCTTAACAAGAAATCTCTTTTATGACTTGTTTGCATCTAGACTAAGTTTTTATCTACAAGTTGAGATTTTTCTGTGTTGATTGTTTGGTTTTGTATTGTGATAGCTATTGCATCTAGGTTTGCATTTGTTTTCAAATAGATAAGTTATATGTATGTCATATAGCAACATGGTATCTATGATTGTTTGAATCATTCATCCATGATTAGATAAGCATTAAATGTGTTGAACTAGCATTTGTTCATTTAGAATATTTTCATATTCACATTAGGTTGCATATCTCTTCTGTTAAGAGTTAAGTCTTGTATGTGTCGTGAGTAGTATACAAGCAAGAGCTTAGAATCACTATTAAAAACCTACAGGTAGCAAGAACGGATTAGTAACCAAATGGGTGTGATGTGGTCAACTTAGGTTGTAATCGTTTTTGTAAATAGTGGATTTGAGGGTTCGGTTGGCGATTAGGCCCGTGAGTTTTTGCCCTATTGGGGTTTTCTCACATAAATCAAATCATTGTGTCATTCCTTTTTATTCCGCATTTTTTTATGACAAACATTGATTGTGTTAGAGATTAGGGGTTGTGTGATTATTTTTTATTAACAAAAATTGGCTATTAATTTTGGTAAAACCTATTCACCCCCCCTCCCTCCCTCTTTAGGTTAGTTTAAACATTATTAGAGTATCTTCAATTGGTATCAGAGCAGGTTCTTTAACATAATTAAGAGATCCATTGCTCTCTAAGAGTGGCTTGCATTTAGTTAATTGCATTTGGTCATCTTTCTTGTTTGCTATGTTTTATTGTTTGCATTCACTTCACTTGCATACATTTACCCTTAAACACCATGAGTGGAAACAGAAATGAGCAAGAGAGAGCATTAAGTACAAGACCTCCACTCATCATGGAAGGGAAAAATGGAGTCCCACCTGTGCTAAAAAGATGATCGAGTTTGGATGGTGATTGAGGAGGGATACACATCACCCACTAAGACTCTCGAAGATAGAGATATTGTTCCCAAGCCGAAATCGAAATGGGGTACTCAAGCCTTTGAAGCCTTTAAATGGAACAACAAGGCTATGCATGCAATCTTAGGTTCAGTGGATGAGAACCAACACAAGTTAATCTAAACAACAGGGAATGCACATGAAGCATGGACCATATTGGAAATGGCACATGAAGGAACCGATGTGGTCAAAGACTCCAAGCTACAAGTCTTTCAAACCAAATTTGAGACTTTGAAGATAGAAGATCACGAGTACTTTAATGACTTCCAAGTGAAGCTAATGGATATTGTCAACCAAAGTCACCAATTGGGAGATCCATGTTCGGACATGAGGATAAATTAAAAAATTATGAGGTCTTTTTCGGAGAGATTCGATGCAAAAGTGACCGCTATTGAGTAGAATAGTGAATATAAGAAGATGAAGCCATGTGAAATAATTGGCAAGCTATTAGCCTTCGAGTCAAGAAGAGTCCCTACTTCAACAACACCTCCAAAGAAGCAAAAAAAGCATTACATTGAAGACTTCCAAGGAAAAAAGGGAGGAAGAAGATTAAGATGAATAAATGACCTCATTGGTGAAGAGGTTCAAGCAATTTATGAAGTTTAAGAAGAAGGGTTTAGGCTCCATAGGAACATTTGTGAAGAAAAAGATTCTTTTCAAAAAGGTGGAGAATAGTGAAGAGAAGGACTCCAAGAAAGGCATTCAACGCTATGAGTGTAGTGGGTATGGACACATTACTCCCGAGTGTGCTAATTTAAAGAAGATGAAGAAATGAAAGGCTATGGCGGCTACTTGAAGTGATAGTGAAGACTTAGAAGATGAATAAAAGTCTTCTGATGGTGAAGACCAAGTTGCCAACTTCATTGCTTTCTCATCATCTCACAATGGCAAGGAAGTTATGAGTGATAAAGATGATGAAAATGACAAGCTAAAAGAAGAAGAAGATGACTCAAGTGATGGAAGTACTTAATCTGAGTCCAAGCTTGAATTTGATAAGGAGATGGACTATGAATACTTCAGAAAATATTTTAAGAGTTCTAGATTGAATAAGAAAAAGGAAATTCAAGAGTTGAAGAGGAAGAACCTTGAATTAACTTCCAAGATGACTAACTTGAGTGAGGAAGTGAAAAGAGCAAGAGAAATGGAAGAAAGCTTGAAATTGGAGCTTGTCATGGGAAAAAAAGAGTGAAGAGAGTTTGAGGAAAGAGCTTGGGGAGGCAAATTGTGTGATTGCCAAGATGACCTCCGGAATCGAAAAACTTGACAAGATGCTATAAAATGGGAAAAGCCCTAGTGATAAGAGGGGCTTGGGATATGAAGAAGACATGGATACCACTTCCTTGAAGAATATAATTTTTGTCAAGAGTCAAGATGTTGAAGAAGTCAAAATCCCACAACAAACAACAAAAAGGGTTGAAATAGGAGAATCCTCATCAAGCAGAGGTTCCAACAAAAGCTCAACCATAACAAGCTAGAACAATTCAATCAAGACCTCCACATCCAAGAATCCCTTAAATTCAACAAAGGATTCTTCACACTCTCAACCAAGAAGATATGCTATCTCGGCTCAACCACAAAGGAGAGAGTTGGCTCAACATCAAAGGACAACTCAAATGAGAAGGAAGCCTCAATTGGTTGCACAAGGCTATGGTATGAACTACTATTTCACTCCTACTTGTCATTATTGTGGTATTTAAGGCCACATAAGGCCTAATTATTTTAAGTATATTAACTTGTGTAGAATTGAAAGCATGATTGAGAAAAATATGCTTAGAAGAGCCAAAAAAGCATGCACCTAGGAAACATAGAGCCAATGAACCCAAGGCTCCTAAGAATGAAAATGTTGCACCTAAGTGGACTAGAAAAGATGAGTGTTTTTGCTATGTGGCTCAAGTTGCTTTGAAAGCGAATGCCTCTTACACTTGGTATCTTGATAGTGGGTCTTCTAGGCACATGACTGGAAACAAGAGTTTCTTTGAGACTCTTGTGATGGAAGATGGTGGATTTGTCACCTTTGGTAATGGTTCATGGAAAAAGGTTATAAGGAAAGGTAATATATCCATTCCTAGTTTGCCCTCCATGCCCAATGCTCTCTATATAGATGGCTTGCAAGCTAATCTTATTAGTATACCACATTTAAGTGATGAAGGACTTTCGGTTATGTTTGGCAAGGTTGATTGCTCTGTTCTAAACGAAAATGAGCAAGTTTTATTAAAAGACAAGAGATCAAGTGAAAATTGCTATTGTCTTGAATCCAATGATATCTCTTGTAACTTGTCAAATTGTGGGCAAGTTAAATTGTGGTGTCAAAGATTTGGCCATATGAATTATATAGACTTGAAAGTGTTGAAACCCCGTTCACTGGTAACGCAGCGAAAATAGGTTTTAAAAGTTTTTATACAGCTCATAAACGATCTGGGACCAGTGAACTTAGGATCGCAATTCTTTTTCCGGAACTAATACATACAATATGTAGACACAGGAAATTGTAATCAGTAAATTAAAAGAAAATTTAGAACCTTACCAACGTTTGGAGGCTCCTTCACTTTACGATATGCTCCTGGTCTGTACCACTGATCTTCCTCGCTATATCCCGGGACTGGTAACTGCGTGTGGGCGCGTCACGTACTCAGGAACCTAGGAGAATGTAAAGAGAATGAAGAAGAAACAATTTCTTCCAAGAGAATACACAAACTAGAACAATTCTAGTTGTTTAAAAGAAAAAAATATTAAATTTATTTTCTTTGTTTCAATAATACGCTTTTACACAGATCGATACAACTCGGTGTCCATCAATATAGCTATTACACATGGTGTGATCCTCCACAGTAGTTCATAATTAGAGCTAGGTCATAATGTCCGTTATACCCCTCTTATTACATATATCCTTTAAGTACCGTTGATTCTCTAATGAACAATAAATCATATTTCCTCAAGGAATTAGGAGAGCGCTCATATTGTCCAAGCCCCGAATCAACCCTTAAGGGAACTACCATCTACTTCTCAGAAGAAGGAGTGGATTCCACTATTGTGTACATACATTCCCAGCCACAAGCCAAACCGCAATCCCAACATACGGAGTATATTGATCAGGAATTGCATCTGACCTCACCCATGGTATATCAAAGACCACGATCTAACCTGAAGGAGTCGATAAGACACTCAGGATTAAGATCACCCATATATAGCCATCATTAGTTGATATATATGAATCTTATCAGTAAACGGATCTTGGTGAGAGATTCATATAGATCATGGCCCAATCCTATATGATCAAATCATACAAGGTGCCTCCATTCGCATATCTCATATGAATGATTCAGGATCATTACGGAATGGACCGCAGCTATAGATTAACCACAAATAAAGTACCCAGCTTTATTTGCTATCTATGGCCTTTTTAGATTGCACGTCTCTTATTGCATCCATCTGTATATGACACTTATATACACAGTTCGAGATTACATCCACCAATCTAGGATGTTAATATATGTACAAGTTATAAAATAAACAACTCAACAAGAATGAATTGAACTTTTCTTTTTATTTATTTCATAAATTCATTTACAAATTACATCTTTAGGGCATAAACCCCAACAGAAAGTCCTTGAGAGGTTGAATGTTGTGAGAGGAATTCCCAAGCTTGGGAAGAGGATTGAAGGAGTTTGTGGACCTTGTCAACAAGGGAAGCAAACTAGGAGTGTACACAAAAAGGGAAAATATCTTTCCACCAAGGAGCCATTGGAACTCCTTCATAATTAAGGACCTCATGGGTCCTATGCAAACCGAAAGTTTAGGTGGTAAAAGATATATCCTTATGATGGTTGACGACTTCTCTAGGTTCACTTGGACCTACTTTCTTAGAGAGAAGTTCGAATCTTTTGAAAAATTCAAAATGCTATGTGTCAAAATTCAAAATGAGAAAAATTATCACATTAGGAGCATTAAGAGACTTAGAAGTGATCATGGGAAAGAGTTTGAGAATAGTAGCTTTGAGAGCTTTTGTAATGGTCTAGGTATTTCCCATGAATTCTCGGCCTCTAGAACTTCCCAACAAAATGGAGTTGTGGAAATGAAGAATATGGTCTTACAAGAGATGGCTCAGATGATGTTGCTTAGCAACAAAGTCCCTAGGAATCTATGGGCCGAAGCCGTCAATATGGCTTGTTATATAGGGAATAAAGTATTCCTTAGACCCGGTGTAAGTTCCTCAGTTTTTGGTTGGCTTATTTAGTTGTCAAAACCACATTGGGATTAATATGTAATAGGTAGCTTAAGTGTTAGTGAATAGCAAGCTTCCGGACATCCCTAAGTGCTTTAAAAAGGTATTACACTTGACATAACTTCTTGAAGAGATTAGTTGTGCACTCAAACTTTCATATTGCACTTCTATGATTGCATTTGTGTTTCATGAATGTGTGCATTTATGTTTTATAACACACTTCTTGTATGATCATTGCTCTTGCATATGTTTTGTTTGACTTTAGTGTGTTTTTCTTTTTATATATTGATCGTTTCCAGTTATGTGTTCGGAAACATTTGAGCTCGCACGTTGGTGTGCCTTTTGCATTAGCGCGTTGATCGACCGTGAGAATTTCCTTTTTGTTGGGAATCGGTGGTTGATTCGAAGGTTGGATTGACAGCCGATCAAACTGCCGAATTACTCCAGTAGGTCTGGTTAATTTCGGTGGCCAATTCGGAGGTTGTTCTGACCGCCAAACTAAACGCAGAATTTCACCTGGTGTTTTCTGCTCTCGATCGACGGCTGACCTGACTGCCTATCTGACCGCCGAATAACATTGTCAGGGACTTTTTCGTCTCTTCCCTTGCAGCTTGTGTTTCCCACTATAAATATTCCCCATTTCATCAAGTACTCAGAGATTAAAAACCCTAGAGATATAATTTTTTGTAGAGAGAGAAAGCTTGAATCCTTTTATTTCTAACTCTCCAATCAACTCAAATCCTTCATCATCTTCATCATCTTCATCATTCATCATCATATAGACATGGGTCTTCAAGTTCATGACTAGGTAACATCATTTTCATATCTATTTCACATATTGATATTCTTGACCTAGGTTTAGCATTTATTACACGATTAAATGCTTGATTATTATCTTTTGATGAATGTATTGTTGAATGTATGTTGATTATATGATAAATATATTGTTGGGCATTTTCATTGAATATATGTTGAATATTTATGAAGGAATTTCATGGGTCTCTCTTTGATTGAGTTTATTTATGATTGCTAGCATCCTAAGTTTATATAACATCTAGCAAAATCATTTTATCAATTGATTGGGTTTATTTGTGATAGATTGAGTCTAGGGTTGCATTTATTATATTGACTAAATGCATTGTCTCTACGGCATTGATATATGTTAATGTTGAATACATTGTGAGTAATAATATTGATTGATTGTGGTAGATTGTGATAGATAGTATTCCATATCATTTATGCCATCTAGCTAGGTCTTTATGAATATTCATTTAGACATTGATAATTAGAGTTTACTGACTTGTCTTTAAATCACTAATTAAGCATATAGTGTTGTCTAACATTATATTGCATTTTGAATATCATTTCATATTCATGTAGACTTGCATTGATATTTTCATTGAGTTAAGTCTTGTGACTACAAGGTGTAGTGCACAAGCAAGTGAAATCTTGCGACCAAAAGGTTGGTTGGAAAGCGTTGGTCTAGGATCACTATTAAAGGCCCGTGGGGTAGAATAGATTGGGTTTCGAACCTTGAAGTGTGACTCGAAGGTCAATTTAGGTTGTAAACAATTATTCAAATAGTGGATTTGAGGACCGGAATTGGCTAGTAATCTAGATCGTGAGTTATGCTCCGTTGGAGGGTTGCTCACATAAATAATTCATCGTGTTTTTATTGTTTTCTGCACAGTTTTATTATTGTTTATTTGGATGGTTGATTCATGTTATGCTCTGACATTTACTTTGATTAAGTTGAAAAGTTGGTAACTACATTGGTAACAACCAATTCACCCCCCTCTAGGTTGTATTACACATATTGTGTAATTTCAATTGGTATCATAGTGGGTACCTAGACATACTTAGGTGATCCTTGCTACATTTGTGTGTCTTGCATTTGTGTGCATCTTTTTTTGTTGCATTCATTGTATCAAACACTATGAGTGGAAGTGCGATGAGTTATGAGGGAGCATCGAGTACTAGACCGCCTATGTTTCATGGCATCAATTATTCTTCTAGGAAAGGAAAGATGGAATCTTATCTTTCGGCTATTAATGACTGTGTGTGGATGGCAATTGAGGATGGATATACTCCACCAACTATGACTACTACGGATGGATAAGTTGTTCCCAAGCCTAAAGCCAAGTGGGAGACTAAAGATTTTGAGGCATATAAATGGAACAACAAAGCAATGCATGCCATTTGTTGTGCCATGGATGACAACCAATACAAGCTCATCCTAACTACCAAGAATGCTCATGAGGCATGAGAGATTCTTGAGATGACTCATAAGGGAACCGATGTAGTGAAGGACTCTAAGCTTCAAGTACTTCAAACACAATTTGAATCTATCAAGATGGAAGAAGGTGAATGCTTCAATGACTTCCAAATCAAGTTGATGGATATTGTCAACCAAAGTCATCAACTTGGAGATCCTTACTCCGATAGAAGAATTGTTCAAATGATAATGAGATCTCTTCCAAGATGGTTTGAGTCCAAGGTAACGGCTATAGAAGAAAATAGTGATTACAAGAAAATGAAGCCGAGTGAAGTGATAAGGAGATTGCTTTCATATGAGTCAAGAATTGACACCATTTCTCCATCGAAGAAACAAAAAGGGATTGCCTTTAAGTCTTCTAAGCATGATAAGGAGGATAGTGATTCAGATGATGGCATGATCTTAATGGTGAAGAATTTCAAGAGATTCATAAAGCTAGAGAAGAGAGGTTATAACTTTAGAGGTAATGACTTCAAGAAGCAAGAGTCAACTCAAGAGAAGCCATCCATGAAAGGCATTCAATGTTATGATTGTAGAGGATTTAGACACATTGCCTTTGATTGTGGTAATTCGAAGAACATGAGGAAGGGTAAGGCTATGGCCACCTCTTGGAGTGAAATATAAGTCAGAGATATATGGATATATCCATGTCATGTCAAAACAGATCTTTTATTTTGATTTGTTCATCGGTTCCTAGTGATGACTTGGAAGATAAAGAAGAATCTTTCGATGATGAAGACCATTGTGCTAACTTCATTGTTGTCCCATCCTTACACAAAAGCAATGAAGAGTATACGGACGAAGAGGAAGAAATTCAATTTGATGGTGACTCTAATGATGAGAGTACTTCGTTTCACTCCAATAAAGGATTTTGTGAAGATATGGACTTTGAAGACTACATTAAGAAATTTGAGAACTCTGGGATAAAGAGTAAAAAGGAAACTCGAAGATTGAAAGAAGAAAATCTTGAGCTCACAACCAAGGTGACTCACTTTAGTGAGGAAATGATTAGAGCAAAACAAGTTGAAGATGAGTTGAGAGGAGAGCTAGCCATGACAAGAAATCTTCTTGACAATATGACTCTAAGTAAGGAGAAGCTAGATACTATGATATGAGATATGAAGAGTAACTCAAATGACAAGGAAAGTCTCTCCTTAGACAAAATGGTAAATGACATTGGCATCAATGAACCTTCACCTCCTCAAGTACCTAGGAGGAAAATGGAAATTGGAGGATGTAGGGAAAAATCGATATAAAACGCAGCGGAAGAAACGAAAAATAGATTTCGTATGGTTTTAAATTTTTTCTCAAAGTTGAACCTTAACCTTTTAATTAATTAAACTCAAATATATACGGTTAGAGTTAAATACCTCTTGACGCGTGATCCGATTGACTTACGTCGATTGGTAATCCACAAAATCTTTTCCGATGCCCGTGAACAGTACCCGCGTGAACAGTGATCATGAACAGTACCCCCGCCCCTGAACAGTGATCATGAACAGTACCGCGAGATCTTCCAATCCGAACACGTACGTGAATCACCTAGGAGCGTGGTCTCCCTTTTTCTTTGAATTGCAAACCTGAGAATGGATGAACAAAGTTTTCTTTTTCTTTTGTTAGTCACAAAACAATCAAAAGAAGACAAAGATTATTCCGGTCACTTTTGAGTTCTCAATCTAATGATCGAAACTCGCGTGAACCTAATTCGATGTTGTACACACAAGCTTATTGATGAACAAGCAATCAGTGTACTATCAAAGAATAATCTCTTCTCTCTTTTATGTTTAGTAGAATAAAAATTATCATTTTCTATGAATTGAGAAGAAGAAGAAAAATCGAATCATTCAATCAACTATGGTGGCCGAATTCTATATGTGGTATTATATAGGTGGCCGAAATTTTGCTTCCTCTTCTATTTAGGATTGCCGAAATCTTCCTCTAAATGGACTAGGGTTGCCGCAAATCACATACCAAAAAGAGTTTGTGTTGCACCCTAATTTCCATCAACCTTTAGACTTCAAAACCTAATCCAACTCATAGATATTTTTATTCTTTTATTGACTAAATAAAAAGACTTCTTATTTGATTAAATAAATAAAATTAATTATTTATTTTCTTATCAAACAAGTCTTTTACTTTTAATATACTACTACCAATAGTATAACTTTAGGAAATATATTTCCTAATCAGAAAAAGATTTGTTTCTTAATTAAACAATTAATTAATAAATTAACTAATTCTTATTTAATTAAAACAATGAAACAAAATAATATATTAGGTTAATATATACACCTTGCCGCCCCACTTATATAAATGGGCCATATATTATTTTCTTATTTCATTTAATCCATTGGACTTTAAATAAAAGCCCACATATGAACCAGACTCATTCTTACTAAAAGAAACAAGCCCACATGTCTCCTTTTAATATATTAATATAATAGTGCAGCCCATTAATTAAATAATAGACATATTATATTCTTGATATATTAAAAACAATTATAGATGGACCCTTAAATCGGCCCGATAGAATATATCAAGTGATCCATGCAAATACGTGTGGATTGGGGATCTTGGCGGGCTATCTAAATTTAAGCTTCAATAGACACAACCTAATCACAATCAACAAATGATTCACTTAGGTCCAATCTATTAATTTTAACTCATTCCACTAAAGAGCTAAAATTAAACTCTTAAATAAGATAGAATAAGGAGATGTTTCTCATTCATACCCTAGACAATCTTATAGGAGATGGTGTATCCTCGTGAATAATATCAGTAATCGCCAAGAGCTCATAGACCGCCTATAGCTCACCAAGTTACTATATTTCCTCATATGACCACATTTCGAACTTGGATACTTTGACTTGTCCAGAAGCCATGTTTTCAATAATCATTATTGAAAACTCAACGTTGAGATTTAATATCCAATACCTCAAAACATCCATAAGATGATATTATACTCTCATTTAATAAATGGAGCCACGATGTCCATATCTATAAATGAAGTCCTCTATCGATTAACAAATGTATACCACCAAACTATCGAGGATAGACTATGCTATATAATCGTACTCATTGATAGCTCTAATGATAACACTTGCAACCATAAGTCCATCATTTATCTCAAGATTAAGATAGACTCTCTGATTGTCCTCTTTAATGAAAAGACTTATATCTAGTGACGGTTCTAGATAAAGTATTTCATTGTGATCCAGTTCAATGCACCTAGTGCACTAGATTCTTTTACTCGAAAACCTTTCGATGATTTTAGACTCATCATATTCATTTGATCCCACTCAAATGCTAGTAAAAGAATTCTACAACTTTAACAAGATAGAGGTGCCCAACCTTTAACTTAAGTTGTGAACGTTATTCAAGACTAACTAAAGAATTGTGTCTACTTCATACATATCCGGATGTATGAACAATTATTCATGTCTCATAGTCTTTTGACCTTATGATTATTTACCTTGACAATTATAATAATAAATGCTATAAGTAATTGTAAGAATCAGAATTCACTTTATTAATATGAGAAGATTGTCAATTACAATATTACACTCTTGCCATTGAGCATAATCCTAACAGAGGATGTTCCAATAATGAAAAGTTGAAGTTGCCTACCTACACCATCAAGAACTTCAATTCCTCAATCGAAGTTTCATCATGCTAGAAAGCAAGCCATGCATGCTCAACCGATGCAACATCAAAGGCAACATAATTGGAATGACCAAAGGAGAAGGAAACTGGTGCACCACCATAGGTACCCCATGAGATCACAAGGATACAGTATGATTTCTCCCTTTGTACCAAAATGTCATTTTTGTGGTATTAATGGTCATATTAGAATAAATTGTTTTAAATATATAAAGAAATGTAGAGTTCAAAGCACGATTAATAGAAATAGAACTAGAAGAGCCAATATGCATGTTTCTAGGGAATTTAGAAACATTGAATTATTGACCACTAGGAATGAAAATGTTTTACCTAGGCGGATTAAGAAAGAGAGGCACTTATTTGATTGTGTTATTTTGGAGCCCTTTGATGCTACCGGGTCAAATGGACTTGGTCTGTCTAATGGAACCCCGTTACTTGCCATGATTTGGTAAGTTTTTGACCCCATAAAGGGAGGAGCTCAAGCAAGGGCAGAAATCTCTCATTTTGGTTAATTGCTTGAGTATCTTGGTTACTTTGTATCCTTTTATATTCATATGCTTATATGGTATTGTTTTTTTTTTCTCAAATTGTGCTCTATTGCTTTGCTTGTGTGACATGTCATGTTTATGGTTCAAGAATGCTTTATCTCCATGACATGAGAGTTCCTTTTATGACATGCCTGTATTGATATGCATGATATTTTCAATGGCTTAAGTTGCATAAAAGTTGTTATTTGATGATTTGTTTTTGGATAAACCCTACGGGGAGCTCAAGCAATGAGATTATTCATCTTTGTTTAAATTGCTTGAGTATTGAGTATTGTGATTACTATGTGATTGTATTTTCATACGGTATATCTTATGGTTAACTCATGTTTAACTCTTTTTGCCTTTTTGTTTTTCTCATGACAAAAAGGGGAGAAGTATTTATGAAAAATAGGGGGAGTTTTTCATTAAAGGGGAGCATTTTATTCTTTTGTGAAAATGCTATTTTGTTTTTGTTCACCTCACATAAACTTGATTCTTGGAAAATGTAGTTTGCTATGTTTTTGCATGACAGAATGTTTCTACAAGAGATTGTTTGAAGACTTTATTTGGTTTTGTAACTCTTGTAATATGAGGAAACATTTGTTGACCATAGCTTAATTTGTGTTTATGTGAGGAGTAATTGTAAGTGGTGATTTTGTCATGAAATAGCCAAAGGGGGAGATTGTAAGTTCCTCAGTTTTTGGTTGGCTTATTTCGTTGTCAAAACCACATTGGGATTAATATGTAATGGGTAAGTTAAGTGTTAGTGAATAGCAAGTTTCCGGACATCCCAAAGTGCTTCAAGAAGGTATAACACTTGACTTAACTTCTTAAAGAGATTAGTTGTACACACACACACTTTCATATTGCATTTCTATGATTGCATTTGTGTTTCATGAATGTGTGCATTTATGTTTTGTAGCACACTTCTTGTATGATCATTGCTCTTGCATCTGTTTGTTTGACTTTAATGTGTTTTTGTTTTTATATAATGATCGTTTCCAGTTGTGTGTTTGGAAACGTTTGCGCTCGTATGTTGGTGTGCCTTTTTGCATTAGCTAGTTGATCGACCGTAAGGATTTCCCTTCTGTTGGGAATCAGCGGTTGATTCGGCGGTTGACCTGACTGACTATCTGACCGTTGAATAACATTGTCAGGGACTTTTTCGTCTTTTCCTTTGCAACTTGTGATTCCCACTATAAATATACCATCTTCTTCCCCATTTCATCAAGTACTCAGAGATTAAGAACCCTAGAGAGAGAGAATTTGTTTTATAAAGAGAAAGCTTGAATCCATATATTTCAAACTCTCCAATCAACTCAAATCCTTCATCATCTTCATCATTCATCTTCATTTAGACATGGGTCATCAAGTTCTTGACTAGGTAACATCATTTTCATCTCTATTTCACATATTGATGTTCTTGACCTAGGTTTAGCATTTATTACATGATTAAATGCTTGATTATTATCTTTTGATGAATGTATGTTGATTATATAATAAATATATGTTGAATATTTATGAAGGAATTTCGTGGGTCTCTCTTTGATTGAGTTTATTTATGATTGCTAGCATTCTAGGTTTATATAACATTTAGCAAAATTATTTTATCAATTGATTGGGTTTGTTTGTGATAGATTGAGTCTAGGGTTGCATTTATTATATTGACTAAATGCATTGTCTCTACCGCATTGATATATGTTAATGTTGTATACATTGTGAGTGATAATATTGATTGATTGTGGTAGATTGTGATAGCTAGTATTCCATATCATTTATGCCATCTAGCTAGGTCTTTGTGAATATTCATTTAGACATTGATAATTAGAGTTTATTGACTTGTCTTTAAATCTCTAATTAAGCATATAGTGTTGTCTAACATTATATTGCATTTTGAATATCATTTCATATTCACATAGACTTGCATTGATCTCTTCATTGATTTAAGTCTTATGACTACAAGGTGTAGTGCACAAGCAAGTGAAGTCTTGCGACCAAAAGGTTGGTTGGCAAGCATTGGTCTAGGATCACTATTAAAGGCCCGTGGGATAGAATAGATTGGGTTACGAACCTTGAAGTGTGACTAGGTGGTCAACTTAGGTTGTAAACAATTATTCAAATAGTGGATTTGAGGACCGGAAGTGGTAGTAATCTAGCTCGTGAGTTGTGTTCAGTTGGAGGGTTTCTCACGTAAATAACTCATTGTGTTTTATTGTTTTCCCCACAGTTTTATTATTGTTTATTTGGATGGTTGATTCATGTTAGCTTTGAGATTTACTTTGATTAAGTCGAAAAGTTGGTAACTATATTGATAACAACCAATTCACCCCTCGCCCCTTCCTTCTAGGTTGTATTAGACACACATTGTGTAATATCACCCGGGACCAAACAAACATCCTATGAGTTATAGAAGTGAAGAATACCCAATGTCAGCTATTTCCACATCTTTGGAAGTAAGTGCTATATTCTTAATGACCGAGATCAACTTGGCAAGTTTGATGCCAAGAGTGATAAGGGTATTTTCATTGGATATGCACTCAACAGCAAGGCCTATAGAGTTTACAACTTAAAAACTCAAAGTGTTATGGAATCATCAAATGTTTTCATTGATGATTGTAGGCCTAAAAACAATATCCGTGAGGAGGATGTTTGTGAAAATGATGACCTTTTTTTTGAAGAAGTGTGGTGAGACTTCAAGTGATGTGAAGTCAAATCATAGTAGAGAGGATGATCAACCTCTTGATAGAGATCCACCTTTGGACTTTAATGAACCCGCTTAATGGGTTAGGAAACTCCATGATAAAAATGATATCATTAGAGATGTCAATGACTATGTTAGGCCTAGGCGTCAAATAGCTAATCAAATTAGCTATACTTGCTAGACCTCTCGAATAGAATCCAAGAGGGTTGATGAAGCCTTGAATGATGAATTTTAGGTTCTTGCCATGCAAGAAGAACTAAACCAATTTGAAAGAAATGAGGTTTGGACTCTAGTTTCTAGGCCTAAGATTACCAATATGATAGGCTCCAAATGGGTGTTTAGGAACAATCAGATGAAGATGGCAATATTGTGCGCAACAAAGCTAGGCTTGTGGCACAAGGATACTTTCAAATTGAGGGTATTGACTATGAGGAGACTTTTGCTCCTGTTGCCCGTCTTGAGTCTATAAGGCTTCGCTTGTCCAAGTCTTGTGTGTACAAGTTCAAACTACACCAAATGGATGTTAAGAGTGCCTTCCTCGATGGCTACTTGCATGAGAAAGTGTTTGTAGAACAACCCAAGGGGTTTGTGGATCCACACCACCCCAATCATGTCCATCTACTCAAAAAGGCACTTTATGGGTTGAAACAAACACCAAGGGCTTGGTATGAGCGCCTCACTCTCTATCTTGTTGACAATAGCTACTCAAAGATAGTGTTGACAAGACATTGTTCATCAATTGCAACAAAGATGAGCTTTTCATAGCTTAAATTTATGTTGATGACATTGTGTTTGGTTCCACCAACGTGTGAAAATTGCAACAATTTGTTGATGTCATGTCTCTTTAATTTGAAATGAGCATGGTTGGTGAACTAAATTACTTCATAGGTTTGCAAATTAAGCAAATGCATGATGCGATTTTCATATCCTAAGCTAAGTATGCAAAGAACCTGGTGAAGAAGTTTGGCCTTGATAATGCCAAACATTGTGACACACCCATGAGTACCACCTTGAAGCTTAGCAAAGATGCTAGTGGTAAGAGTTTTTATCAAAGCTTATATCGGGGTATGATATATAGCTTGCTCTACTTGACCGCAAGTAGGCCCGATATTGCTTTTAGTGCGGGTGTTTGTGCTAGGTACCAAGCTAATCCCAAAGAATCTCACCTTATTGCGGTGAAGAGGATCATTAGGTTTGTGAATGGTACCTCAAATCATGGGATCTAGTACTTCTTTGACACTAATCCAAGTCTTATTGGATTGAGTTATTCCGATTGGGCGAGAAATTGTGTTGATAGGAAGAGTACATTGGACGATTGCTTCTTCATAGGAAACAATTTGGTTTCTTGGTTTTGCAAGAGGCAAAACTCAATTTCCCTATCCACAGCCGAGGAGGAATACATAGCCGCAAGTAGTGCTTGCACTCAATTGTTGTGGATGAAACAAATGCTAGCCGATTATGGCTTAGATCAAGGCACACTCACTTTGTTTTGTGACAACATGAGTGCCATCAATATTTCAAAGAATCCCGTACAACATTCTAGGACTAAGCACATTGACATCAGACACCATTTTATTAGAGAGCTAGTTGAGAGCAAAACTATTGCATTAGAGCATGTGGGAACAAATGACCAACTAGCGGACTTGTTTACGAAGCCCTTAGACATTATTAGATTTGGGAACCTTAGTAAGAATATCTAGATTTACCATTTGGCTTGAAATGGTATGTCATGACCCCATATGGGGAGCTCAAGCAAAGAGAGCGAATTGTCAAACAATTGCACTGTGCTACATTGATAGATTTTATGCTCTTTTATTCTATGCTTGAGATGATTGGTTGTACATATGCTTATGTTATTTTCTTAATAAGTGTGTGTAAGTTCCTCATATTTTGATTGGCTTATTTCGTTGACAAACCACATTGGGGATTATTCTTTGTAAGGGTAAATTAGGCCTCTTGGGTGTGATCAAGCTTCAAGGACATCATCTCTCTCAAGAGCACTTCAAAGGTATCTCACTTGTTTAACTTTCTTTGAAGAGATCTAGTTTCACACACTCACTTGCATGCATTATGCTCTTATCTTCATGTAATTGAATGATGTATTGTATGCCACTTCTCACACTCCACACTTGCACTTTTTGCACATCACTTAGTGTGTTGAGTTTGCCCCGAAAAGAGAACTTCTTCTCTTAGCGAGGCCTAGACCGCTTAGAAAGACATGCTTGCACCACGGCATACAAAGCGGAATACCTCAGTAGGGTCTTGCTTTCTGTACTGGTTCCTGTACACTTGCACGCATAGCGATCCAAGTCGCGGTGTTGTCCTGTAGGCCTCTGTTGCCCATACCGCGGCCTGTGCACCTGCATGCACAACGCCCTACACCGCGTTGTTGTCCAGACAGTGCACTGCTGTGTGTACCGCGGTCTGGACACTTGCCTACGACGCGGTCCATCAAACGGTATTGACGGGTTTCTGTGCCCTATGTTCAAAACGACGCAGTTTTGACTAGGGCTCCCATATATATATATATATATATTCTCTCTTTTTCCTTGCTCGTTTTTGTGAGTTCAAGAAGCCATTTTTGAGAGGCCAAGCTTCCTTTAGAGAGAGAAACTCCCAAGAACGCATCTTTACTCAACCAAACACAAATCCATGTGCATCTAACATCTTACAAGCATCATCTCATCATGGATTCTTCTTGCTTTCATTGACTAGGTAACTTGAACATGCCATAAATCTCATTGTTTTTATTTATGCTCTTGTTTGCCTAGGGTTAGCTCTTTTATATGATTTTATTGCATATCTTTATGTTTATTAGCATTTATAACATGTTTGAGTTGTTGTTTGTTGGTTGAGAGCTTTGTTCATTGATAGCTAGCATTTATGACATTTTTACCCTTCTAGCTAAATCTTCATGCATTTGCATTTAGATATTGATATCTAGGATTTGCATTCATTGACATCTTTTAATCCTTAGATAAGCATTTAGTGTTGTCTAGCATTAATTGCATGCTTGAATATCTTTTACATATTCACATAGGTTGTTTAACCTCTTCATTGATTGTTAAGCTTTGTGACTAAGTGGGTTAGTGCACAAGCTTGTGGTCTAGAATCACTATTAAAGGCTCGTTGGGTAGAGTGAAAGGGTTAGTGACCAAGTAGGTGTGACTTGAGGTCAACCTAGGTTGTAAACTTTCGTTCAAATAGTGGATTTGAGGACCGTATGTGGCTAGAAGGATAGCCCATGAGTTTTACCCAGTTGGAGGGTTTCTCACGTAAATCAATCCTTGTGTTTTTATTGTTTTCCGCATATTTATATTGGATTGATTCATTGCTAATATGGGGTAGGAATATTAAAATTGATTAAGTCGAAAAGTTGGTAATAAATCAACTAAAACCTATTCACCCCCCCCCCCCCCCCCCCCTCTATGTTGTATTAGACACACTTTGTGTATTTTCAATTGGTATCAGAGCGGGTTCCTAGATACACTTAGGTGATCCTTGCTCTTTGTGTGTCTTGCATTTTGTTTGTGTTTGTTGCATCATTAACATTCATCTTATTCATACCCAAACACTATGAGTGGGAACGGAAGTGGTAATGAGGGAGCCTCTAGCACAAGACCCCCTTTGCTCACCGGAGTAAACTATTCCTCTTGGAAAGGCAAGATGGAGTCTTACATTTGCCAAATAAATGACCGAGCATGGATGGCAATTGAAGATGCCTACACTCCTCCGGAAAAGACTCTTGCAGATGAAAGTGTAGTTCCCAATCCAAAGTCGGAATGGTCAACTCAAGAGTTTGAGCATCCAAGTGGAACAACAAGGTTATGCATGCCATTCTTTGTGCAATGGATGAAAATCAGTACAAATTGATCCAAACAACAAGAATTGCAAAATAGGCATGAGAGATTCTAGAGACGGCCCATGAGGGAACCGAGGTGGTTAAGGACTCCAAGCTTCAAGTCCTCCAAACACAATTCGAGAAAATTAGAATGGAGGAGGATGAGTGCTTCAACGACTTTCAAGTGAAATTGATGGACATAGTCAATCAAAGCCATCAATTTGGTGACCCCTATTCAGATAGGAGAATTAAGCAAAAAAGTATGAGGTCGCTTCCAACAAGATTTGAGTCAAAAGTGACGGCTCTTGAGGAGAACAATGATTACAAAAACATGAAGCCAAGTGAAGTTATAGGAAGACTTCTAGCATATGAGTCTAGGTGGACTCCTACACCTACACCTCCAAAGAAGCAAAAGAGTATTGCTCTGAAAACTTCCAAAGTAGAGAAAGAGGAAGATGACTCAGATGAGGAGATGGCCCTCATGGTGAAAAGATTCAAGAAGTTCATCAATTTTGAGAAGAGGGGATTTGGATCCAAAGGAAAGGAAATGAAGAAGAAGACTCCTTTCAAGAAGTTTGAGTCAAGTGAAGACAAGCCCACAAGAAAATGGATTCAATGCTTCGAATGTGGAGGTTTCGGACACATCTCCACGGATTGTGGAAATTTAAAGAACAAGAAGAAAGGAAAGGCTATGGCCGCCACGTGGAGCGATGGTGATGACTTGGAAGAAGAAGGAGAATCCTCGGATGATGAGGATCATGTGGCAAACTTTATTGCCTTCGCATCTTCTCTCAAGAGTAAGGAAGCAATAGATGATGAAGAGGTAGAGAAACAAAGTGAAGATGACTCTAGCGATGGTGACTCTTCATCTCATTCAACAAATATGGATGTAGGAGGAATGGATCTTGAAGGCTTCATTGAGCATTTTCAAAGCTCAAGATTGAAGATGAAGAAAGAGATTCAAAGGCTAAAAAGAGAGAATCTCAAGCTATCTACCGAAGCTACTCACTTAAATAAAGAAGTGAAGATAGCCAAAAGGAATAAGGAATTGATGGAAAAGGAGCTTGAAGAAGCTAGAGAGATCATTGCTAAGATGACTTCAAGCACGAAGAAACTTGACCACATGTTGGGAGTTGGCAAGAGGCCAAATGATAAAAAAGGTCTTGGCTATGAAGATGACAAGGAGACCTCATCCTCAAGCAAGACTGTGTTTGTCAAGAGCTTGGATAACAAATAGCCTTCACCTCTACAACATCCCAGGAAGAAGATTGAACTAGGAGAGTGCTCTAAGGATTCCCCAGTCAAGGTGGCACAAGGGAAACAAGCTCAAGCTCAACCAACAAGGGTTCAACAAGCAAGCTTTCCTCAACCCAAATATCACCAAGCCAAGAAGCAATTCATGCAATCTCAACCAAGGAAGCAATCTATTCCAACTCAACAACAAAGAAGGAGAGAACCAATCCAACACCAAAGGCAAGCTCAAATGCGTGGGAAAGCCCCTTTGTATTCACAAGGGCATGGTATATGTTCTTATTTCATTCCCACTTGTCATTTTTGTCGTGTTGATGGTCACATTAGACCTAATTGCTTCAAATACATTGAAATGTGTAGAATCAAGAGCATGATTGAAAGAAATAGAGCTAGAGCCAAAATGTATGTTCCTAGGAGATCTAGAGCCAATTTGCATGATCCTAGGAAATCTAGAGCCAATATGACTAATACCACTAGGAATGAGAACATTTCACCTAGGTGGATTAGAAGAGATGACTATTTTTGCTATGTGGCTCAAATCGCCTTGAAGGCAAATGCCTCTAACACTTGGTATTTGGATAGTGGGTGTTCTAGGCATATGACGGGGAATAAGAGTTTCTTTAAATCCCTTGTCTTGGAGGATGGAGGATTTGTCACCTTTGGTTTTGGATCTAGAAAGAAAGTCATAGGGAAAGGAACCATTTCCATTCCCGATTTACCCTCCTTGTCCAAGGCTTTACTTGTTGATGGCTTGCAAGCCAATCTTATAAGCATTTCTCATCTTAATGATGATGGACTCTCCGTCTTGTTTAACAAAAATGATTGCTCTATTTTAATGCCCAATGGACAAACCTTACTAGAAGGAAAGAGATCAAGTGACAATTGGTATTGTAAATGGATTTATGCAATAAATGAAAAAGAAAAGTTCAATTCATTCTTGTTGTGTTGTTTATTTTATAACTTGTGCATATATTAACATCCTAGATTGCCGGATGTAATCTCGAACTGTGTATATGAGTGTCATATACTGATGGATACAGTAAGAGACGTGCAATCTAAGAAGTCCATAGATAGCAAATAAAGCTGGGTACTTTATTTGTGGTTAATCTATAGCTGCTGTCCATTCCGTAATGTACAGTGATTCTATCCTGAATCATTCATATGAGATATGGGAATGGATGCACCTTATATGATGTGATCATATAGGACTGGGCCATGATCTATATGAATCTCTCACCAAGATCCGTTTACTGATGAGATTCATATATATCAACTAATGATGGCTATATGTGTGTGATCTTAATCCTGAGTGTCTTATCGATTTCTTCAGGTTAGATCGTGGTCTTTGATATACAATGGGTGAGGTCAGATGTAGTTCCTGATCAATATACTCCGTATGTTAGGATTGCGGTTTGGCTTGTGGCTGAGAAGGTATGTACACAATAGTGGAATCCACTCCTTCTTATGAGAAGTAGATAGTAGTTCCCTTAAGGGTTGATTCGAGGCTTGGACAGTATGAGCCCTCTCCTAATTCTGTGAGGAAATATGATTTATTGTTCATTAGAGAATCAATGGTACCTAAAGGATATATGTAATTAGAGGGGTATAACGGACATTATGACTCAGCTCTAATTATGAACTACTGTAGAGGATCACACCATGTGTAATAGCTATATCGATGGACACCGAGTTGTATCGATCTGTGTAAAAACATCTACAGTTGAGAGAGTGCAGCTTCGGGTTTTTAGTGGAATAACACCGGAGTTAATAATCAAGGAATATTAATTAAAAAGTTTAACTAATAATTCCGAGGATTATTGGAGCTCAAAATACTGTGGGTCCATTAGGTCCCCTTGCTAGCCCGATCAATTTAGGTAACAAGGGTCATGGTTAATTAATTAGATTGTCTAATTAATTATGTTACGAAAGTGACACGTATTTATTCAGGGATTAATTGAATAATGAGATTATTTATTTAATATATTAATAATTAAATTAATTAAACAATTAGATTATTTAATTAATGAATTAATAATTATGAATTATTAATTAATTATTAAATGGAGGTTGCGGGTTCAAAACATGACTAAGACATAAAATAATTAGATTATTTTATTCTTAAAGAAGTCTAGTATTTAAGTTTAAGTCAACTAGGGTTATATGGGAGTTAAAATCCTACTCTACCTATGACACTTAAATACTAATTATCTTTTGAATATATAAAGATATATTTGAGAAAAGATAATGATCTAGTTTTAAAAATATATAATGATATATTTATATAACTAGATAAGAGAGAAATAGTCATGGATTTTGATTTGAACAAACATACAATTTTCAAAGAGAAACAAAAAGAGAAAACTCATCAGCTCTTGAATTTTTAGCCATTGGTGTGCGTGAGAATCAAGAGAGCAAAAAGAACAAAGTAAAAAAAAAAAAGAGATTAGTGGTGCAGTAGGCGTGCACCATTAATACAAGAAAAAATATATATTATTTTGATTATAATTTTCTTTTAAAGAACAAGAGTTGTTTTAGGATTTTTTTTCTCTTGGAAGAAATTGTTTCTTCTTCTTTTCTCTACATCCTCCTAAGTTCCTGAGTACATGACGCGCCCACACGCAGTTACCAGTTCCGAGAATAGCTAGGAAGATCGATGGTACAGACCAGGAGCATATCGTAAAATGAAGGAGCCTCCAAAAGTTGGTAAGGTTCTTAATATTTTTTTTATATTCATTGATTATAATTTCCTATGTTTACATATTGTATGTATTAGTTCCGGAAAAATAATTACGATCCTAAGTTCACTGGTTTCAGATCTTTTACGATCTATATAAAAATTTTAAAACATATTTCCGCTGTGTTACCAGTGAACGGGGTTCCAACACATCTAGCTTCATCTAGGATGTATTCTTGTATAGGTCTACATCGAAATACATGACTTGGTAAGTAGAACACCATCTGTATTCATTCTTGTGTTCTAGCTTAGCAAGATAGCTCTTTTATGACTTGTTTGCATCAAGTTTGAGTTTTTATCTTTAAGATGAGATCTTTGTGAGTTTTTTGGGTTTTGTATCGTGATAGCTATTGCATCTAGGTTTGCATTTATTTCATATAGCTAAGTTATATGTATGTCATATAGCAACATGATATCTAGGATTATTTAAACCATTCATCCATGATTAGATAAGCATTAAATGTGTTGACCTAGCATTTGTGCATTTAGAATATTCTCATATTCACATTAGGTTGCATATCTCTTCTCTTAAGAGTTAAGTATTGTATGTGCCGTGCTAGTATACAAGCAAGAGCCTAAAATTAATATTAAAGGCATGCGGGTAGCAAGAACGGATTAGTAACCAATTAGTAACCGATTGGGTGTGATGCGGTCAACCTAGGTTGTAATCCTTGTTGCAAATAGTGGATTTGAGGGTTCGATTAGCAATTAGGCCCATGAGTTTTTTTTACCCTATTGATACTCACTTTTTGTGTCGTCGACAAATCGCGAATTCAAAAGAAATTTATAGTACGTCCTAGCAATGAGCTCTAATGTTTACAAAACATGTACAGCGACAAGCAAGGGTATCGTCAACAGGGAAAGATAAATTAAATGGCTAAAACTAGTTAACTACTATTAAATTAAAACAAAAAATGAAAAAGTAAAATATCAATGGTTGGGTTTGAAAATTTAATAACTATGATGCAAAGTACAATTAAGTTAATTAATCTAAGGTTAAACTATTAATTGGTAAGAATGGGGAGAGATAAGATGATGAGATGTGAATGTGGGAATCAATGCAATCAAAAACGAATAACGGGTAATCCATTCTTTAAGAACCAATTCCATCAATTAGGGCTTATCTTCCTAACTTGAGTTTCCGGGATGGCTTGGATTGGAATGCTCACAATCCACCCATTTCACTCTTGTTTTAGATAGATATAGGGAAGCCGGGATGGCTTTGATTGGAATGCTCACCATCCACCCTTTTTTCCTACCCGGGATATATTGGATTGGAATGCTCACAACATATCCCTTCCAATTCAAATGAGCTTGGTTAAACACCTTAGGTGTGGATGGTTAAAAATATAGATTGATTTCTAATATAAACCAAGAGTTTGAATGCCTACTCGGCTCACAAAGACACCACAATTCAATATCTACAAAGGGTTAGGAGTTGGAATGCCTACTCCACCCAAAGTGAGAATTAAACACAATAAAGACCAAAATCAACCACTAAGTGATATGGGAGTTGGAATGCCTAGCCACTTCACAAAGATTTCAATTAAAGTTTGATGACTCTAATAAATTCAATTAATCCACAAAAATCAAGAGTTGGAATGCCTACTTAATTCATGGGATAATTAAACACAATTAGGCCAAAGGAATGGAACTATATTAATCAAATCAAGGTATGGTGGAACACCCACATATTCATATTCAATTACATAAACTCCCACATAGGGTTTAACTACTCATGACAAATACAAACAAATAATATGAAGAAGAGAGATATAGAAGACCCATGTAGATGCCTCCTTCCTTGAAGCTTGAATCCAATCTCCAAGTGTCCTTGAGTAGATAGGATTAAGAAATTCCTATATTTAGGTTAGTGGTTAGTGATGTTTGGGAGAGAAAAATGAGTGTTCTTGGAAGAGGTTGGTGGTGTATGGATCCCCCCTTTTCGAAATAAGAACAAGAGATATTTATAGAAGGCCAAAAATTAGGTCTGAAATGTTGATATGGCTACCTGAAATAACGTAGTGCGCGGGTACATGTGCGCGGGTAGGGGCCCGAGCACATCCCCTCCAGCAGCTTCTTTCTGCAGTGCACTAGTAGGACCCGTGCAATACCACCAAACTGGGCACTTTGGTCTTTTTTAGAGAATTTTTGATTTCCGGTTCATGGGTTGATGCGCTGGTATGACCAGCGAAGGTCTGAAATCTTGAAGTAAGCGGGTAGTGCAAGGGTAAGGGTACCCGCATACACACCAACGCACAACATCTGTTCTTCTTGCCTCATTTCACCCATTTTCCGTCAGAATCTTCCGTTTTTTTCTCCAAGACCGGGATTTCACATATTTCCAGTAAAACACAATAAAAGAGCCATAAGACACATAAAAACATTCGAAAACTAGACTAAAGATAAGAATATGAGGGCTAAAACATATAACATTTTTGGCGCGATCAAATACCTTCAAACAAAACCTTTGCTCGTCCTCAAGCAAACTCAAAACAAAACAAAACAAAGACACTCGACACAACAAATATGAATCCATCTAAAAACTTTCCTAGACTCAAAAACAAACATTTCAAACTGCTGCAAGTCCAACTGGTGATGAGATACAAGGATGTGTGACAGAGAGAAGTAGACATATGCAATATAATCTAAAGCAACTCGAAGGCACTAAAGGGAAACTTGGACAATCACGAATCCCATAACTAAAAGCGCTCTCGTATCAAGAACTACTCACTCTCACACCTATAGTGTAATTCGCTTCGACTCTAGCCTCTCATGGAGTCTCTCTTTTCTTTCTGCTCAGAGTTCTAAGTTCACACTCAAACAATGTATGCAATGATGGAATTTATGCATAGAAAGCTAATGCATTGCATACAAGTAAATTGAAAAACTGATAATGTCTGTGAACTAGCCTAGGAAAGATTTATTATGCCATGAACATGGAAGATCAAGCTTCAACAAACATTCCCAATCTAGACTCAATATGGATCAAGAAGAACTTTCCCTTTGGTTGTAATGGGGCCATGGGGTTAGAAGTGGTTAAACAAAGAAATAGGAAAATATGAGTTCAAAAATCACCAATCATGCTTACACATACTCACACACACCCCATACCAAGCTCTATTAAACATCAATGCCATTCTAGCAACTAGGCATTAACTTACATACACATTTGTGCTACAAATATTTGTACTCCACATTGTGAGTACTTTACAATTACTTTCAAGGCTCATTCTCATTCTCTTTTCCTCTTATATTTCTTTTTCCTTTTGCATTGATTTTTCTTTTCTTTTTGCACAATAACATTTTGACAATTCGGCTCTAAGTGCACATTTTAACACTTTTACATTTTTGAGCCATTTCTTGCACAATTTACAAAATTGCCTAAATACATGCTATTTCACATTAGAGCTTATACCTTCATACATCTCACACACACACACACACACACACACACACACACACACATAACCCACATGATTGGCAATTAAAGGGTTGGTTTTGTATATGGCTTGTGGCTATATGGTTTATTTTGGTTCCAAAAGAAAAGGTAAGTATTTGGCCTCAAAGTTGGATATGGAGCACACATAAGAGACTAGGAATGTGTTTAGGCTTAATTTAGTAGTTATTTGCACACACAATGCCTAAGATCATTTCCACAACAAGTCTATCCAGGGAGTGGACTGCATCCACTATGTATATGATATGTATGTTCTATGGCATGTGACACATATGATGAGAAGAGTGTTTAAGAATAGAAAATTTATACACTTAATGCGCTTTTTAAGGGCTTGTGTTTGTGAACTCACGAGTGTCTCCACTCTTAAAACAAGGCGCAAGAGCACATAGTGTCCTCAACTTAAGCACAACAAGGATGGAACTAGCCCATGACGTGCAAGTGAGACCCTAGAGTGGCAACTAGCTACTACACAAGCTCAACATGCATACATGCACTCGCAAAAAGCACACGCTCAAGGCATCACACCCAAGCTATTTAAAGCTCAAAATTTTGGCCAATGCGACAAATTTGAAAAATATAGACCAAAATTGAATAATAAACAACTCAATAAACAAAAACAAAATGACTCAACAAGGCATCTACACCCCCAAACCAATACCCAACATCATCTTCAATGTTGAAGACAAGAGAGCCCGATCTAGCGGCACGCACCTAACTAGACACAAAACACAACAAACCTAGGCACTAATCATGCGCAATAAATGCCCAATAAAATAAAAGACTCAAAAATGGCTTATCATAAAACAAGGCAATCATGCAATTATGGCATTTAAGCACACTTCAACATCAAGCATTTTCTTTCAATCAAAAATTACAGAGTGGGGACATGCTGACCCCCAAACCGAGTATCACTATATGCAAAAGCCTATACAAAATGTGAGCTTCAAAGAGGAAAACTGCTTACTTGGATGCTAAGGTATTGAGATTCTTCTTCCTTTTGTAAGGTGTAAGAGCACACACACACATTGCATACATGTATGTCCCTGCATCGTTTCGCTAAATTTGTATAACACATTCACACACATATTGGTGTATGCACATGCATTAGATTTATGTCATTGAACTTGAATTTAAGCTTATATAATTCCTTAATGAGTTTCGATTGTTTCGGTTACTCATTTATTAAGTTTCGAGTTCAAAATAGCAAGTTAAGAAACTTTCCGTGTATTTATCTTTCATTGTTTTCGTCCTTATTTTTCAAGTTGAATTCCATATTTTTGTGAAGGTTTTCTTGATGTCTTTTGTGCATGAGGGAGTCCCAATTTGTAATCCAAAAACGGATTCAAATTCGGAGTTTGGGGGCCGGAGAACGGTCGAAGAAAATTTCAATGTGCGAGGGGAGTTAAAGAGCTAAATATGGGAGCCTGACACCTCTCCCCGTGGAGGCGCGTGGCCTCCATAGGAAGAGCTACCTTATGCTTCCGTGGAGGCCATGTGCCTCCATGGGAAGCAGAGGTGGCTGCCCTTTATTGGTTGTTTAAATTTCTTCTTTTTCCCTCTCCTTTAAATACTACTTTCCCTCTCTTTTTCAAACAAGGTGTTGGTGTGAAAAACTTGTGTGCATGAATTTTCTCTCAAAATTTTCTTACCTTCCAAACACCATAACTCTCTCAAATCAACTCTGATTTTAGATTTTTAAAAGCTATAATTGTTGTTCTTGAAGAGAGGAACAATGCCCAAGCATTTTCATAGTCAAAAAATTCTCATGTTTTTCGTGATGGTCTGATTTCAGTTCGTGAGTCATTGTTTGTAAGTGAATCAATTCTCTTTCAATTTTCTTTCATGATCCACTTGATTATTCTTCTTATATGAGTTGAAATAAATGTTTAGAATGATGTTGTTTCCAATATTAGGACTTGTTTGATTTACTTTCAAGATTAGTTCATGTGTTTTGATTGAATATCATTTTTGCTAATCTTGGAGAATATGAGTTTAAATCTAGAATCACTTTGTGTAATACTAGCTTTGATTGACATGTTTAGGTTTCTAGATATTTTTTTGTGAATGCGAGTGAATGCTTAATCTAGATTTCCTATCACATGTTTATAAGGATTAGTTACAATTGCTTGTGAGCTTGATTTGTGCAAAAACTAATTCTTCATAGAGTGTGTTTGATCAACTTGCTCTATTTGCTTGTGTTTGCATCATTTTCATTCACTTATATCATTTGCCTTGTGAAGAGTATGGAAGTCTCATATTGGAGAGTGATTCTTCAGTTTCAGCATTAGAAGTTACATTTGGAGAGTGATTCTTCAAGTTGTACATTGGAAGTCACATTTCTTAAAGTGATTCTTTGATTTGTGCATTGAAAGTCTTGGCTAGGATCGGGGCGATCCGGATAGCTAAGCAGGGAAGTCTTGTCTAGAGTCGGGAGGACTGGGATAGACAAGCAAGATATCTTCCTAGAGACGCGAGGTCTTGGATAGGAAGTCGGCATAGTAAGTTCACTAGGCCTGAGGGTAAAATAGGTGTAGATAGCTTGGAGAGTGAATCTTGTGTTGATTGCCTATTGAGTGTGTATCTCCTAATTGTCATAGTGATTTGCTTTTTGCCTGTGGTTGTTGTATCAACCCATAGATATTTCCTCATTTTGAGGTTTTACCACGTAAAAACCCTTTGCGTTGATTTTTTTTTATTATCTTTACTTTGAATTTATATTGATTCATCTATTGATTATTTGTATTCATATTGTTTTATTGAATCAATATACTTGTTAAAGCTTCCTTGTGAAGAAGAATAAATTGCAAGGATTTTGAGACTAAACCTATTCACCCCCTCCCCCCCTCTAGGTATATTTGACACTATAAGTGATTAAGGGAATTTCATCCATCTCTAGGGACGACTTGAAGGGTGGCTCATCGACAGGGATGATAGAATTATCTGTTGATGTCGCTCCCTCTGCACTCCTCTTCTTGGTGAGTGCAGCAGCCATTTTCTTTGCCATGGACTCTTTTTGCTGCTTAAGTGCCATTTTAGGATTAGGCATGTTGAACTTTATATTGGATATCGACTTAGCTGCAATACGACGTTCAATGACAGTTACGGGGGTCAAAAATTTTGTACCACAAAGTATCTCAAACCATATTCTAATCAAGGTGAACGACACTATATCTTTCATGAGAGGATAAGGCATTCTTGGCACATTCCACATAGAATGAAGCCAAATGGTACTAGGCCTAATGTTACCTTCCTGGATCAACACTTTCCAACTTCTTTCTTTAGTAGGGATTGCCAACACACTCTGTGTACCACCAACAACATCATCGCATAGAGGCTTACTATCTCCATTTGCTAACTCTATAACGACAAAGACTAGTCAAAACTTAGGTAAATTAAAACCAGTCTAAACTACACTAAAGATAGACTCTCACCATATCGATTCCAATCCCTAGGATAGATGCACTTTTCGTTCCCAAAAAGCCCATCAATCAAAGGACCCTTTGCAAATAAAAAAAAAAGAATGTATCTTTCCACCTCCGGTCGTTTGTTGTGAGGTCCGTGATAAGATGCGTCGTATTGGACCTCAGGATCAATGAGAATCGACCTTTCTCATACACATGCTGCTTCAAATAGTAGCTATGTAGAAGCAAGCCTAACCCAAACTTCAACTTATATTTCTCACGCAAGACAGTTAGGCTGATGAGTATCCTCAAACTATTTGGCTTCAACTGACCGAGGCAATATTATAATATACGAATAGTCGTCGAGCAAGAGAGGGGACAGGAAACCTGAACCCCTGGCAAAAATTATACTCATAAAAACAAGTCCATCCGGGAATACCCCAGTCGGTTCGTTCATCCTCTTTAGCAGCACGTAGTACGACGTAATCAGGGAAACCATACATCGTTCTTATGTTATCCATGTCGTCATTAGTAAGCACACTCCCTGGGTTATCACCAGCTAGAATACCTAATGGCCGGACAGAACAGGATGGTTCCTCGACCATTACATATTCTGGGTACTCGACAATCTATGGGACGACACATACGGCTCCTATCTCTAGCATCCTCGATTTGTCTATAACTATTTCTGATGGGTTAGCTAAGGTTATCTGTCATTCGACACTCTAGGATTCAACTTCGACACCTTCCTCGATTTCAGCTCCCGTACCACTAGGGGTCCAGGTAAAAACTGGGCTCAAAGTCATACTCTCGTTCAACATGATGCCTTCAAATGCTTTTCTTCTTTGAAGTTCACATACATCACGAACCACCTAAGCAACTAGACATTACAAAGAAAAAGAGTTTAGTTATGGAATCAAGCCAACACAATTCTAAAACCTAACAATGGACCCTCCAAGGGTACAAAAGAAAAGGAAAAAAGTTAAGGGCAAGTCGATCGACGAAAGCTCGAAGGAGGTAGCTATAGATGTCTCGCCGAAAAGATCCAATTTGACCTTGGTCTTGTTCCCTCAAGGGGTGTCCTCTTTCAACAAGCCGAGTAGCTTCTTGAAGAAGTCGGATGACTTCCTATTCTCAAATGATGAAGAATATCTCAAAGGGAAGAAGGCGGAGGAAGTGGTCGAGGCAGGCCTTCTTTCTTATTTTCAGGTGAATATATACTTATTTATCATTTTCTATTATGATCATTTTGAATACTAATAGCGAATATCTTTTGTAGGTTTTCCAGACACAACTGTTTTTGTAAAACAGATTCGTCGCCAGTCGAGACAGGTGCATGAAGCTCTAGAAAGCAAACGACGCACTCAGACGGGAGCGTGATACAATCAACACGGATAAACAAGAAGCAGAGAAGAAAGCTCAGGCGCTCGATGAAGAATTGGCAAAGTTTAAGAAGGTCGTTACTGATAAAGATCAACAATTGGTGAAGGCCACTGCAAGCCTTGTCGAGAGACATCGACAAATAGCTAATTTAAACGAGCAGCAAAGGAACTTAAAATCGATATATCCACCGATATATCCATATTTTGGAGGGACCGATATCGAAATAGGGGTAATATTCAATGTTTATCAAATATCTGGTCGATTTCGAAATATCCATAAAAATCTCCAGATATTCCCGAAATATCCTGATATTCCCGAAATATTGTGAATTTCATCCCGAAATCCAGGGATATTTTGCAAATTATTTATAAAAAATAATTATTTTAAATAATTAAATTATTGTTCAAATAATCTATATTGAAAATTATTTTAAAAGAAGCATTAACAAATTTATAAAAGATGCAGTTAATGCGTGTGATGCAGTTAATCGAGATTGGTTGATACCGAAGTTGTACCCACTATGCCTATCTTATATGATTTAATACGTGTAATGAAAGATTCGGTAAAACAACAAAGAGGGAATACTAAATGGATTCTAAACATTATACAAAACCGATAGGATAAAATGCTTAATCACCCACTACATGCTCCAGGTAAATTTTATTTCGGATTGTTTGTCATTCATAATTAATATTTATTATAGTATTTAATTATTTATACTAAAATTATTATTTTTTATTCTTCTAGCTTACTATTTTAACCCAAAGTACCAATATAGAGAAAATATTAAGGATAATTCAGATCTTTTGAAAGCTGTACATATTGTCTATACGCAATTAGACCCTAAAGTTGCAGGGATTGCTAATTTTGGAAACGAGATAAAAGGTTGCAACTTACAATAAATTTTATAATTCTAATATTATAACTTCTTTGCCTGAGAGTATTGTGTCATATACTCATATTTATATATATTATTTACATACCGATCTCATGAATCATGAATGTAGCTCATATACTTTAAGGATGGAAAGAAAAGTTCTGGTGAACGAGCATCCATGGCAGTTAGAAGCAAAATGCAACCGGGTATATAAGTTTTATTACAAAAATTTATGTAATAATAATAAATAATAATATCATTGAAATGGTATTCATACTTATAAAACTTCATAATTGTTATTACAACTGATTGGTGAGTAATGTATAGAAATTGTGCTTCATCATTGCATGCAATAGCAGTTCGCATACTGTAACAAACAGCATCATCTTCTGCATGCAAAAGAAATTGGTCCACATTTGCTTTAATCCAGACAAAACAAAGAAACTGTCTTGCCTACTCTAAGCTTGAACAACTTGTTTATTGTTATTATAATATGTAGTTGAAACCTAGGGATATGGCAGCTGAAAAAGATAAAGTAGATGAAACTGATTTTATGGATCTACTTCAAATAGCTGCTGAAGCAGAGGACGATAATGAGAATCCTTTTTTTGACTGGGTTAGACCTGCCTATTTGGATGATGATGAGGGAAATCATGATCCACAAATTGCTTCTCATGCTCGAGACATGGGAATAACTGTTGAACAAGTGATTAGAGAAGATGTTGGTGTAGATCGTGGAGTTACTGTTAACAGCTCTTTCGATGACCAACATACCTCTGATGGAAATAGTAGAGGAAAAGATGATGGAGATGATGGAGATGAGGGAGGAGGTTGGGATTCTGGTGCAAGAGGTTGTGATGCTGGTGCAACAAGTTGGGATGTTCATGCAAGAGGTTGGGATGCTGGTGCAACAGGTTGGAATGCTAGTGCGGTAGGTTGGGATGCTCATGCAAGGAGTTTTAATCAAAATCGTGGTAGACAACGTGGAGGAACAAGTCAAATTGATGAAGATTCTTTGAATAAGACTCTCTCCTCGATGAGTATGGACACAGAAAATAGTTCTTTGAGTGATTCGCAGACAAGGTCAGGTTCTCATGTACCATATTATGGTAGTTATGGTGGATGTAGTATATTTGATTATCCTTCTCTACAAATGCCATATGCAATACCTATGCATGCAGATCAACAATATCCACCAAGTTGGGTAAATCCAAACTACCCAATTCATGGATCAGTTGGAAGAGATCAAGCAACATACGTGTGGCATATTAATAACTACCTTGAAAACTATGCTAGCACGTTTTCCTGGGAAAATTATTGTTAGAATAAAGATAGAAATGTATCTTATGTATTTGAACTAGTAAGGAATTCATTTTGGTTTTAAATTACAGACATGCAATGTATTATTATGTATGAATTATGATTTATGATAGAATCTTGGAAGTATGAAACTATATATTTTTTTTAATGATAATTTTATTTATTAAATATTTAATCTCTTTATATTGTATATAATATTGTAAAAGTGAAACAAAATATTATTCTGTTTAATACTCAATTTTAAAAATTATATACAGACTCTATCTATTTTATAATTTATAATAAACTCATAACTATGCTAATTTATCATTGAAATATGATTCATTTGATGTATAATTACTTGTTTAGGCTTGTCCTAAAGTTTCACAAAAAAATTCTAACTTTAGACACAAATATCCATCATTTTTTTAATTTTTTACCTAATATCCACCGATATCTATAATATCCCCGATATATCCATAAGTTTAGAAGCCCGATATCGATACCGATACCGATATTTTATTCCTTGCAAGCAGCTTATGAGCATTTCAGTTAAGGCCATGTGCGCTGTCATGGTTGATCTCTTCAAGCAGTATCTAGCTAGAGAACATTTAAAATGGGACCCCCAAACCGAGATTGCAGAATGGGAAGAGTCTAAATGCCTTGATGCTGAGAAATCTCCATCTGCTGATGAAGATGTTGGGGGGACCGACAAAGGCCTAGATGGCGTCGTTGATCCAGGCGCTCTTGTTGATTGCTCGACTCAAAACCAGCCTTAGTTTTTCCAAAAGCTTTTTATTTATTTGTATATACATGATTTTCTCTTCATCTTTTTGGTTATGTACTTGATACTTTATGCTGTTTGAATGAATGGGGGTCGACTCGACCGTTTACTGCTTTTGATATCGTAATCATATTATTTCATATGTCTTACCTTGCATACACGCGTAATTTATCTTAGGTCGACACGACCATTATTTTCTACATGCGTAAATCTATTGTGGTCTACATGATCGTTGTATTTACAAAGCTGCGTACATGTGTAAATTCATTTAGATCGACACGACCGTTACATTAATAAATAACCGCCTACAAGCATGATTTCATTTGAGTTGATAGATTGTTATAAAAAATCGTGTATATGCGTAATTCATTTAGGTCGACACGATCGTTACATTGATAAATAATCGCTTACAAGCGTGATTTCATTTAGGTTCACACGACCCTTACATAAACAATCGCGTACATGCGTAATTCATTAAATAAAAAATAGCATACATGAGTAATTCATTACATAAAAAATTGCGTACATGCGTAATTCATTTAGGTCGACGCGACCGTTACATTGATAAATAATCGCTTACAAGCGTGATTTCATTTAGGTCAACACGACCGTTACCTAAAAAACGCGTATATGCATAATTCATTGCATAAAATATTGCGTACATGCGTAATTCATTTAGATCAACACTACCGTTACATTGATAAATAATCGCCTATAAGCATGATTTCATTTAGGTCGACACAACCGTTACATAAAACATTGCGTACATGCGTAATTCATTTAGGTCGACACAACCGTTACATTGATAAATAATCGCTTACAAGCGTGATTTCATTTAGGTTGACACGACCCTTACATAAACAATCGCGTACATGAGTAATTCATTAAATAAAAATCGCATACATGCGTAATTCATTACATAAAAAATAGCGTACATGCGTAATTCATTTAGGTCGACACGACCGTTACATTGATAAATAATCGCTTACAAGATTGATTTCATTTAGGTCGACAAGGCCGTTACATAAAAAATCGTTTACATGCGTAATTCATTACATAAAAAATCACATACATGCGTAATTCATTTAGGTCGACACGACTATTACATTGATAAATAATCGCTTACAAGCGTGATTTCATTTAGGTCGACACGACTGTTACATAAAAAATCGCGTATATGCGTAAATAATTTTTGGTTTTTCCCCATTGATATGCCCCCAACTTCTTATGCATAAAGTCAGTTCAGACATTGGGAGTTGTAGTCATATTTCCTTAAGTGCAGGGTGTCGAATCACAAGTCCTTGGATGCAGGGTTTGTAGATCCTTGAATGCAAGATATATTTGTCTAATTGTGTTCCTTTCATAACTTGTTTCATAGCTTGTCGGTATCGATAGCTCTTTTTTGGTAAGCAGTAAAGAACTTTGAAAAACTATTTTTTGTGAGCTCAGTTTTGCACTTGGTCGCAACTAAGGAGTCATCATAGCTCTTGTTGATCGACTTGTTAGTACCAAAGGCATATATATATATATATATATATATTAATGTAGAAATAAGAAATCACTGAGATTAGAAATGATACTGTTTTAAGTGCAAAGTATTCTAGCTGTTGTGTATCTCTCTACTGTTAAGGTCTCGTAGCCTGTATGCTCCTCGTCCTTTTACATCTGTTATTTGATATGGCCCTTCCTAGTTTTCCCACTTCTTGATCTTTGGTATTTTAGAAAATCCTCTGTAGCACCCAGTTGCCAATTTTGAAGGTTCTAATCTTTACGTTCTTGTTGTAATGTTAAGCGACTTGTTGTTGATAAGCCTGTATTCTTAGGGCAGCTCGTTCTCAACGCTCGTCGAGATGATCCAATTCGAATTAGAGTTCCAGGTTGTTGTGTTCTTCGCAGGGGTTTTCACTTCAAGCTGTTGATCGTTGTATTTCAATAGGAATGACTACTTCCAAACCATAGACAAGTGAAAACGATGTTTCTCCTATCGATCGACGTGGAGTTGTCCTGTACGGCTATAGAATCTCAGGGAGTTTGTCTACCCATTCACTTTTTTTCACTTTCGAGTCTTTTCTTCAATGAGTTTATAATGGTTTTTTTGGTCGACTCTGCTTGTCTGTTTGCTTGAGGGCAGTGGGGAGTTGAAAAACTCAACTGGATACCGTATTTGTAGCATAAATTTTGGAAGTCGAACGAAATAAATTGTGACCCATTGTCAGTCACTATCACCTTGGGTATTCCAAACCTAGAAATTATTTGTTTCCAGACAAAGTTTCGTACCTCTATGTCTCTTATGTGTTGAAAAAGCTCCCGTTTCGACCCATTTGGTAAAGTATTCTGTTAAAACTAGCATGTAGACAAACCCTCCTGGTGTTGCTGGGAGTTTACCTACAACATCTATACACCATTCCATAAAGGGCCAAAGGGCCGAAATTGAGTTTAGCATACATGGGGGAAGGTGAGATACTTGGGTGAATCTTTGGCATTTGTCGCAGTGTTCACATGTTTTTGAGAGTCTGGCCACATTGTTGGCCAGTATTATCCGGCTGTGATTGCTCTGTTCGACAGACTCCTCCCACCCAAGTGGTTCCAACATTCTTCGTAGTTAAGGCTTTTGAGGACGTCATATACTTTGCGGGGTGTGACACATCTCAAGTATGGACCTGTAAAAGACTTTTAATAAAGTTTACCTCACAAGATGCAGAACTTCGCCAACTTGGCTTTGATCTTTCTTGCTTCGTCTCTATCGCCTAGTAAGATGTTGGCTTGTAGGTAATCTTCTATTGGATCCATGTAACTTGAATCATTGTCGATTGGTGCTACATTTTCTTCGTCATGTATTATGGGTAACAATAGAGGCACGATGGGTATAGATTTGGGGCCATTAGCCTGAGTTGTCGATCCTAGGTTGGCTAGAGCGTCTGCTCAAGCATTTTCTATTCTTGGTACCTGCGAAAAAGAAAACAATTTGACCGTCGACTCCAGTCGCTTGGCTTTGGCCAAGTATGCTGCTATTCTTTTGTCCTTGGCTTCGTACATCCCGTTCATTTGCAGTACGACTAGCTGTGAGTCGCTTTGTACCTGTATGTTCTTTATGCCTAAACTTTTTGCTAGGCTTTTTCTGCTTTGTTATTGGTCTTACGAAAGTTACAGTAGATCAACTGTTCCAGGTTTTCCCCTTATGGGGATTTAAGAACAAGTCCAAGTCCACTCCTCTTTATATTACTTGACCTGTCGACCAATAGAGTCCATTTTTCTTTTGTCACTTCTTCTGCAAGAGTCATTAATTCATGTTCGGCCGACAAATTTTTGTTCAGAGTGAAATATGCTATGAAGTCAGTGAATACCTGTGATTTCATTGTTGTTTGCGGTTGGAATGAGATGTCGTGTTCGCTGATCTCGATCGCCTATTTTTTTAGTCGAACTAAAAGTTCTGGTTTATGCAATATATTTTTTTAATGGGAAAGAGGTTAGTACTTTGATCGAGTGACATTTGAAGTACGGCCTTAACTTGCGTGCGGCTACGACAAGTGATAGGGCTAACTTCTCAAGCCTATTATACCTTGTTTATGCGTCGAGTAGTGCCTTGCTTACGTAGTATACTAGGTGTTGTGAATCTTCCTCCTCTCTAACTAGCACAAAACTTACTTCAGTGTCGGATACTACTAGATATAAGTAAAGTACTTCTTCGTCTTTTGGTTTCTACAGCAACGGAGGCAAGGCCAGATAATTCTTCAAATCTTGCAAGACTTTTTCACACTCTTGATTCCATTCGAACGCCTTGTTTTTTCTCAAGGTGTTGAAGAAGGGTTGATAGCGTTTGGACGACTTAGAAATGAACATGTTTAGTGCTGCTACTCGACCTGTGAGCTTTGGCACGTCTTTGATGAACTTTGGCGATTCAATTCCTCTGATCGATCGAATTTGGTTGGGATTTGCCTCGATTCCTTTTTGGGTCACCAAGTGACCAAGGAATTTACCAAAAGATACACCAAAGGAATATTTAGTTGGATTTATTTTCAAACCGTATTTATCGAGTACGTCGAACGACTGTCTTAGATGTTCGATATATTGTTTAATGACCAGGGACTTGACCATCATATCATCTATGTAGACTTTCATGGTCGATCCGAGCATGTCGGCAAACATTTTGTTTACCAGTCGCTAGTATGTTGCACCTTCATTTTTAGTCCAAACAGCATAACTTTATAGTAGAAAATACCTCTTTCGGTGACGAAACTCATTTTCTCCTAATCGTTTGAATGCATCAGGATTTTGTTGTAGCCAAAGAAGACGTCCATAAAGCTGAGTAGTTCATGTCCCGCGGTGGCGTCAACTAGCATGTCGATGTGTGGAAGTGGGAATGGATCTTTGGGGCAGGCTTTGTTGAGGTCTGTAAAGTCGATGCAGAGGCACCATTTCCCGTTCTTTTTCTTTATGACCACGACGTTTGCCAGCCAGTTGAGGTATTTAACCTCTCTAACCGACCTGATGTCGATCATTTTCTGCACCTCTTCGTTGATTATCTGGTTTCTTTCTGCTGTGAACTTCCTACTTTTTTTTCACTGGTGGATGATCAGGGTCTACATGTAATTGATGAACAATTACCTACAGGTCGATTTCGACCATATCTGAGTTCGACCAAGCGAAGCTGTTGTGTCATTGTTTTAAAAACTCGATCAGCTGGTTTCGGATTTCATCAGGCAGTCTGGACCAGATAGAATCTTTGTGTTCTGGTTTTTTGGGGTCGATCGACACTTCATCGAGTTCTTCAACTTTTGGCTTATTTAGAGTCGACTCGACCACTGATTCTTTTTGTTGCTATGACTTTTATTTCTTTTCTTCATTGCATTTTGGTAGCACTCTCTTACGGCTCTCTGTTCACCTTAGATTTCTCACACTCCCTACTTGGTAGGGAATTTGATCATCTGGTGGTAGGTCGGGGGGATCGCCTTCATCTCATGTATCCAAGGCCTACCGAGGATGGAGTTGTATGGAGATTAACAGTCGAGCACCAGGAAGTTGGATATAGGTTGACTCATTCGGCATACACTGGTTGTACAATTTCACCTAGTGTACTTTTTGTTCACCGCTGAACCCTGTTAACATAGTACTTCAACGACTGATTTTTGATTCGTAGACCTGCATTCCTTGAAGAGCACTGTTAAACAAAATATTACAAGAACTACTGTTATCGATTAAAAATCCGTTTAGTTAAAAAGCTAGATATAAAGAATGAAATAATGACAGCATCATGATGGGGAGAAAACTGTTAATAGCCAAAATTGGCTAAGGACCAAAGGGAAATTTTCCACCTCCTAGACCTGGTTCCATACCCGAGAGTTTCACCAGGAGACCTCTCAATCCAGAGCCGAGCTACTATACCATCTCAAAAACAAGGGCAGGCTCCGAAAACATCCGGGATAGAGCCCGGACCCGAGAGCTTCCACCAGGAGATCTCTCTGTCCAGAGCCGAACTGCGATACAACCCCAGGAACAAGGACGGGCTCCGGAAACATCCAGGATAAAGCCCGGAACGATCAGATCTAGCCCGCATCACCAAAACTAGAAGCTCCCCGAAGTCGATGTCATCTCGCAAGTGCTCCAGAGACTCGTCTACACCTCGATTGTCATAGAAGAATGTCCCTAAAAGGCCGCGAGATCAGTCGAAGCCACACCTAGCTTCAAAAGGTCAGTCGAGGCCACACCTAGCTTCGAAAAGGTCAAGGGAAGCCCGATTTGGCTCAAAGCTGGATAAAACTTCTCAGATTTCAAGGTCGAAATACTAATCAACCTCCCTGATTGACGCACCACACCATATCGTCATATCCAACGACCTCCATAAAGGATCATACTGAAAGGATACGAGGAATGCATTGAATCATATCTAGAAACGTTATCTGCATGCAGAATAAGTAATAAAATCCAAAAAAGGAAACAAACTGATCTCCACCACGATACTCTCAATTCGGGCGTCAATCTAAAAGTCAATGACATTAACACAAGAAATCCCGCCCGATAAGGAGGAGACTGAGAAAATCAAGGGAGAATCAGTCTGTTGACCTACAAACTATGTATAAATAGAAAAGAAAAGAACTGAAAGAGGAGACTACTATTCGACAGGCATATGACTAACAATCGACCATTCACCAGTGAGAGTTGAGAGAAAAGAGAGAAGAATCTTTGTATTTGTATACTACGCATGTTCAATAAAAACATTCTTGCTTACTTGTCACTTTATAAATCACTGTTACATATATAAAGAATTTTTGCCACCACCTACGTGGTAGTCGTCTCGAGGGCGTTAACTGAGATTTCTCATCCCGAGCAAAATTTTCGTTTACACTTTCTGGCGCTGTCTGTGGGGAAAAACATTCCTTCACTCAATTAACCAATCGTTTGCATCTATATTTTCATTGTTTTACAGGAACTATGAGGCTCCGCTCCTCCCAAGGCCAACACAGAGTCCCGGAGCTATCTCCGGAGAGGCCAACCCGAAAAGCCCCAGGAAGGGGGAGAAAGGCTGGATATAGTAGTCAAGCTCCGATCCAGACAACCAATACGCGGGCTACTGGCCACCCCATAGTGAGCCAGGCAGCACTCGACCAACAAGCGGCGGCCTTCGTAGAATCCATCTAGGCCCGCCTCCTCGCTGAAGGCATCACAATCCAGCCAACCAACCTAAATGATCAGGGAGAGCCGAGCAGGCTCGGAGCTAGACCACCTGCTTTCGATCGCCTAGGACCTCCTCCTCCAAAGCCAGCTCGAGATAGATCAGGGCCCAAACGTTCGATCTGGGATAGGCTGGGACCCATGCCCCCGGCTCCGAAAAGACTTTCACAATATCAACCCCGGCTAGTTAAGTCTGTCGCGGATGCTTTTACCCAGAAGCCCCGAGGGCTGTCTCATCCAACTACATCTAGGAGAACTACCCGGGCCCTAGAAGAGGAAAGTAGACAAACTCCCCGAGTAGATCATGTCCAGGAGGAGGACCGGATAGAAATTGCCAGTTCATCAGAAAGATTCGACAGCTAGGAATCTAAGGTTAACTCGAAGAGACCTGGGAACAAGCGACTGAGGGATCAGCTGGCAAAGCTACAAAAAGAGGTCCAGCAAATAAGGAAGGGAAAGAGTAAGGAGGACAAAAAGAATCCCCTGAGCGAGATGAACGCTCCCTTCACTAGGAGGATCCGGGAAGCAGAGCTCCCCCCAAAATTCAAAATGCCAGCAGATAAGTTCTCTGGATCGGAAGATCCTCTAAGCCATCTAGAGAGCTTCGTTCAACAGATGGAAGTCCAGAACACTACCAGAGCAGCTATGTGCAGAATGTTTCCAACGACCTTGACCGACTATGCGAAAACCTGGTTCAGGAAACTGTCCGTTGGTAGCGTGGATTCTTTCGTACAACTGTCAACCGATTTTTGCTCACAATTCCAAGGAGTTAAACCTCGCCCGAAAGATCCCATACACCTTCAATATGTGATTCAGGAGTGGAGTGAAACTCTTCGATCGTACGTAGAGTAGTTTCACAAGGAGGTCATACAAATGGGAGTTTTCACTGAAAAAGAAACCCTCGCCAACTTCAGACGAAACCTCTGGGCATGAAAGCTTTTCCGTTCTTTCGCCAAGAGACCCCCCGAGACTTACCAGGAGGCCTATGACCGGGCTCTTGAGCAGGTCGAGATCGACGAACAACTCAAGGTCAAGATAGAACATGACGACATGAGAACGACAAAGCGTCTGAAGAAAGAAGCCCCTAAATTTGAGCCAGTACAGAAAGCTCAGAATAAACCTCCCAACAGGTCGATCTATCGCCTCTCTGCTCCTCCACATAGGCAAGAAAAATATACAGCAAAACGAACCCCTCCTCGGGCTTCGCCACCTCCCAGGACCGTGGCTCCAGTAATGCAAGGGGAAAAAGGGTATGACTACTACACCCCTTTGAATGCTTCCAGGGAAATAGTCTATCTTGCTATACGAGATAAATGGTTACTCCAGAAGCCCGCTCCCATGAAGGCCCCAGCTGACAGGAGAAACCGGTACAAGTAATGCGACTTCCATGAAGACGTGGGCCACAACACTTCGGAGTGCTATAACTTGCGCAACCAGATTGAGGACCTAATAAGGGGAGGATGCCTGATCGAGTTCTTGCAACAGGTCAGAGATAATATCAGGACTGGAAGGGAGGTACAAGCTGAAATCCATAAGGACGCAGAAAGAGGAAAAGGGAGCAGGCTGACATAATGCAATAGATCCAGGTGATACACATTATCAGCGGAGGTCCTACATTGGCCGGCGTTTCCAATAACTCCCGAAAAAACCACGCAAGAAAGGTTCCCCACCTCGGAGAGAGCCGAGGGATCTTCGAAGTCAGCCAGAGCCCGACAGAGCCCTCCCGGTCAGCTCAGATCGTATTCACCGAAGCAGATGTCTTCAACACTGTGCAACCTCATGATGATCCTATGGTCATCACGATATAGATCGCCAACTGTCTGGTCCATCGCGTGCTCGTGGATACAGGTAGCAGTGTAGATATCCTCTTCAAGGATACCCTGGAAAAATTAAACCTGAAGCAACGTTGTTACAACAGCTGTACCACTCCGCTTTACGGTTTCACAGGGGACTCGATCATACCAGTGGGGTCAATAATCCTCCCAGTAATCATCGGGGTCACCCCGCTTCAGCAGAATGTAATGACCGACTTTGTTGTGGTGGACACCCCATCGGCCTGCAACGCCATCCTAGGGAGACCTTTCTTGTCCTCCTTGAAGGGAGTCTTGTCCATATACCACAACGTCTTGAAATTCCCAGTTGGAACCAAAGTAGGAGAGGTACGCGGAGACCAGCAGGCAGCCAGGAAATGCTACGCAGTATCTGCCAATCCTACAGCCCTAGCGAAGCAGTGTGTACAGGTAACATTGATTCAGGAAGACATGGATACATCCCGGATAATCCAGGAGGAGAAGGAGCCCGCGGAACATCCTGGGCATCCGGAGGATGAACCTATCATGCCCTACGAGGAAGAACGGAGTAAGGAATGGGCCAGTGGGCAGCCCGTGGACAAACTAGAAGAAATATCCGTCAGGAATGACGATCCCTCCAAGGTCGTCAAGGTCGGAGCCACCCTTGACCCAGAAGTAAAAAGAGGACTGATTGATCTTCTCAGGGAATTCAACGACATCTTCACCTGGAACCATGATGAAATGCCTGGAATTTCGGCATCGTTGGCCACCCACCGGCTAGCAGTAGATCCAACGGTCAAGCCCGTCAATCAGAAGAGGCGTCATTTCAACGCTAATAGGAACGCGGCGGTGCAGGAAGAGGTTGATTAATTGATCAAAGCGGGGTTCGTCAGAGAGGTACGTTACCCCGAATGGATCGCCAACGTGGTCATGGTCACGAAGGCAAGTGGGAAATGGCGTATGTGTGTCGACTACACCGACCTCAACCGGGCTTGTCCGAAAGACAGTTTTCCTTTACCAAAGATCGACCAGCTTGTTGACTCCACATCCGGAAATAAACTTTTGAGTTTTATGGACGCATTCTCAGGATACAACCAAATTAAAATGCACCCGACTGACCAAGATAAAACCAGTTTCATTACTGGGCAGGGCTTGTATTGCTACAAGGTGATGCCGTTTGGTTTGAAGAATGCAGGGGCCACATACCAGCGGCTGGTTAATAAACTGTTCAAGCCCAAGATAGGAAGGACGATGGAAGTATATGTCGACGACATGATCATGAAATCCCCAACCACAAAGGGACATCAGGAGGACCTTCGCAAAACCTTCCTTATACTGAGGGAAAACCAGATGCGTTTGAACCCCTCCAAATGCGCCTTTGGGGTAACGGCAGGGAAGTTTCTGGGCTTCATGGTTCATGAGAGAGGTATAGAAGCCAATCCAGAAAAAATCAAAGCTATCTTGGACCTGGAATCCCCGACCTCGCTCAAGCAAGTACAGATTCTGACTAGACGGGTGGCGGCACTCAACAGGTTTATCTCTAGCTCCACCGATAAATGTCTCCCTTTCTTCAAGGCCATCAAACAAGGAAAGAACATGAAATGGAGCCAGGAAAGCGAGCAGGCATTTCAAGCTTTGAAAGAGTACCTAACAAGCCCCCCTTTGTTAGTCAAGCCGGTTCTCGGAGATGAGTTACAGATTTACCTGGCTGTATCAGAAACTGCAGTAAGCGGGGCTTTGGCCAAGGATTGTAGAGACAGTTTTCAAAGACCTATATACTATGTGAGTCATGCCTTGACCAAATCAGAAAGGAACTACATTCTCCTGGAGAAGCTCGCTTATGCCCTAGTAATCTCTGCGAGGAAACTCTGTCCCTATTTTCAAGCTCACACAATAGCAGTGGTGACAGACCAACCCCTCCGTCAATTCTTGCAAAGACCAAACGTGTCAGGAAGGCTAGTTTTATGGGCACTAGAGCTCACTCAGTTCAATTTAAAGTATAAGCCCCGGACTACGATTAAGGCACAGGCTTTGGCCGACTTCGTGGCAGAATTCTCAGCGATCCCAGATCCAGATAATCCTTCAACATCAAACGAGGTCTCTGAGAAGATATCTGAGGTCAAAAATTGGCCGGAAGGCTGCAAGCCATGGATCCTCTTTTCAGACGGAGCATCCGGACGAGCTAGGGGAGGAGCTGGCATAGTTTTGATAGATCCGGAGGGGACTGAATTCTGTCACTGTTTCAGATTCGAGTTTAAAGCTACAAACAACGAAGCGGAATATGAATCCCTCCTAGCCGGGATGAAGGTAGCCATCGAACTAAAGGCCGACTACCTGCAGATCAAGAGCGATTCGTTGCTTGTTGTAAACCAGGTGACTGGGGTCTACCAGGCAAAGGGAGATAATATGGTCGCCTACCTAAATCTAGCTCGGCTGCTGAAAAGTAAATTTAAGGGACTCAAGATCGATCAGGTGCCCCGACACCAAAACCATCGCGCAGATGTTCTGGCTAAAATAGCGGCGAACGGAGGCCAATCCCTACCAAGGGGAATTCCCCTCCAAGTGATCACCCAGCCAAGCATAGCCACAAATGGAGAAATTTGTTCCCTGGATTGCCTACCTTGCTGGATGGACCCAATTGTCGCCTACCTCCTTGAAGGAGAGCTTCCTGAAGAGCCTGGACAAGCCCGAAGAGTTAAGAGACTCTCAGTTCGATACTGTATGGTGGACGGATACCTCTACAGGAGGGGCAGATCCCTCCCCTTACTTAGGTGCTTGCATCCCGATGATGCTAAGTGGGCATTGAGAGAGGTCCACTCTGGAGACTGTGGGAACCACATAGGTAGGAAAGCTCTAGCCTATCAGGTGCTTCGTATGGGGTACTACTGGCCGACCATCTATCAAGATGCAAAGAGTTTTGTGCAATCCTGCGAACCTTGCCAAAGAACCTCAAACTTGAGCCACCAGAGACCCGAGCGACTGTCGTCCCTCAGTTCACCTTACCCCTTTGCCATGTGGGGAATCGACCTAATCGGGCCACTTCCTACCGCTTCTGGACAGATGAAACATGCTATCGTGGCTATCGACTACTTCACAAGATGGGTCGAGGCCGGACCTCTTTCTCGAATATCAGAAAAGAATACAACCAAGTTCATCAAGACTAACGTGGTTTGCAGGTTTAGGACCCCTCTCATCATTGTAGCCGACCTAGGAAAGCAGTTCGACAACGCCCGATTCAAAGACTTCTGCAAGGGATTGGGGATCAACCTCAGGCTCGCTTCAGTGGCTCATCCCCAGACTAACGGGCTGGTAGAATCCACCAACAAAACAATCAAGAAACTTCTGAAAAAGAAGTTTCAGCAGAAGAAAGGTAAATGGGCCGAAGAGCTACCAGAAGTCCTTTGGGCATACCAGACTACAAAAAGAACAGCTACCGGAGAGACACCTTACTCCCTGGATTTCGGGGTTGAAGCAGTCCTCACCATCGAGCATAAATTAACCTCGTTCAGGGTACAACACTTTGAGCCCGAAAGTAACGAAGTCAAGCTCCGGGCTAGTCTAGACCTATTAGAAGAAAAGTAAGACCGAGTAGCAGAGAAAGTGGCGATCTACCAGAGCAAGATCGCTAGGTACTTCAACCAAAAGGTTAGAACCCGAAAATTCAAGGAAGGGGATCTGGTACTTAGGAAAGTGACCCTGAACACTCGGAAAAGGTCGGATGGAGTCTTAAGTCCAAATTGGGAAGGACCATATTTGATAAAGCTAGTTGTTCGCAATGGAGCTTATAAACTCGAAGACATGGACGGACGACCCATCAACCACACTTGGAATGCGGATCATTTGAAGAAATTCTACCCTTGAAAGGAGTCCTCAAGCAGACTACCCCCACTTTGTTTTCATTACAGGTCCTAATAAAGATGTACTACATCTCAATCATCAATAAAGTCATTTTCCTTTTCTCTTCCATCTTTGTCTCCAACTATGTTCAACGTTAGGGACTATACCCTTGTATGGGAATTCGACATAAACCTCTCGAGACCAGGAAATAGCTTGAGGGCCCTCCTGATTCCTTGGTCGGGCTACCACCCCCAAGAAGGATCTGAGTGTAAGAGCATAGTTGCCCTCCAGATCTCGAGACCAGGAAATAGCTCGATAGCCCTCCTGATGCCTTGGTCGGGCTACCACCCCCAAGAAGGATCTGAGTGTAAGAGCATAGTTGCCCTCCAGATCTCGAGACCAGCTCGATAGCCCTCCTGATGCCTTGGTCGGGCTACCACCCCCAAGAAGGATCTGAGTGTAAGAGCATAGTTGCCCTCCAGATCTCGAGACCACGAAATAGCTCGATAGCCCTCATGATGCCTTGGTCGGGCTACCACCCCCAAGAAGGATCTGAGTGTAAGAGCATAGTTGCCCTCCAGATCTCGAGACCAGGAAATAGCTCGATAGCCCTCCTGATGCCTTGGTCGGGCTACCACCCCCAAGAAGGATGTGAGTGTAAGAGCATAGTTGCCCTCCAGATCTCCAAGACTAGGAAATAGCTAAATAATCCTCCTAATGTCTTGGTTGGGTTATCACCCCATAAATATATATATATATATATATAATGTTTGCTTTCGTGTGCAGGATCAAAATCACCATAATTCCCTACACGAATCTTAATTGCTGCTACAGATGCTACTCTGGATACCATTCAAGACCAGAAACAGAATAAAGTTCTCAAAAAGGCGCTTCGATTTATCATTAAGGGCAAGGGGAGCCTATCCCCCGATAAGTCTACATCCAAATGAGGAGCCCAACCCCCGAACTCCGGATACAAAAGAAGAAGAAAAATGAAAAATTGATAATGGCAAATAAGGGTGCCCACCCTCTTTTCCGAGCAATCAAAAACAAGTCATCCGCTTCAAGCTTTGGGACTCTCATGGCTCCCCTCCGCTGACCCTCCTCCTGCCTGCTGATCCTCGGCATCAACCCCCTCTACAGGTAGCTGTCCATCTGGGTTATCCTCGCCGACCGATCTTCCATCTAGAGGCTCCATCGGATGATCAGTTGGATCTTCCTCCAATACTTCATTAATTACGTCCATAACCTCAGGAGGGACAGCCGCGTCAAGAAGGGCAGCCAAGGACTCCATCTGGCTCCTGTCCACCTCCATCTCTGTTAAAGGGGGATCCTCAAATGGGCTCCTAACCTCTTCACCAGCTCCCAATTGGTCCTCCTCGGATCGAGAAGACATCACTTTGCTGGAAGACTCCCCAGGACCCGAGGTGATAAAGGAAGGAAGATGGAATAAGGGGTCTGACTGAGCGGGCTGGTCCCAGTTCCTACCGGGCTAGAAGGGACCACCTTGTCGCTCTCAGGGCGAGACAACTCGGCAGCTTTAAGCATTATTTCCTGTCTGTCCCAGCCCGCAAATAGACGATAAATCAAAGGGAGGAGGAAGAGCTTCTGCGGCCTGAAAGGAAGCATAAAAATACCCGTCACTGAAGGAGGTCTCCGCATCAGCTTGCAGCTTGGCCACCTGAGTAATCAGAGACTGGTTCTCGAGGTCCAGCTTCTTAGCCTCAGATCTCTAGGAATCCCCCTGCCTAGCCCGCCGGAGAGATTGAAGACGCTCCTGATCGAAAGATTGCTTCGTCCTTTCATGATCGCAGCGAAGCTCAGCCATCTCGAGCTCGATTTTTCCCTGGCTAGAAGTCACCTCTTCCACGAAAGACCGAGCCTGCTTGAGCAGTTCTCCGGCTTTCTCGGCTTCAGCCTCGACTTTTGCAGCCCGATCAAGGAGGAGGGCTACCTGCTGGCCCATCACGACATTAACCTTAAAGGCCTATAAATACAAAACCCGAGTTAGAAACTGGACAAATTAACAAAATTAGCGTGAAGGAAAAATAATTACCTCAGCTAAAATAGCAGACCCCTTGGTTATAAAGACGTCTACAGGCATGGAAGCCGTCTGAGAGATCCCGCCACCCGGACAGGACGCTATGAACTGCTCCAGGACCTCATCCTGCCCTGTCGAGCTTGACTGAGGCCGGGAGCGGTTGGAAGGAGCCTTCGTGACGCCTTTCCCAGAAGCGACATCTTTCCCAGAAACCTCTGAGGCTTTGGTTGTTGGAAGCGCAGCGGAAACAAGTGTTTTAGTCGAAGGGGTAGCGACTTTAGCGGCCACGGCCGAGGGGGTAGAAACAGTTTAGCCAACCACCTGGGGAGCTTTACCCAAAGCCCAGAAACCCCGCAAGGCAAGAGTAGCCATCTTAGACCCAGCCAGAGAGATAGAAGAAGCCAGGGCAGGTTCGGCCCCAGAGGAGGGAAGAGAAGCTCCACCTTGAGGAGAGCGTGAGATGTGACGGGTGGCCGACTCCACGACAAAAATTGTGAATAAGAGAAAATATTAGAACCGAGCTAAACCTATAAGACAAAGCAACATAAGGATACTTACGAGGAATAGCGTCTGAAATTTGAAAATATTTGTTCACCCTACGAGGATCAAAAGCTTCAGCAGTAGGGAACTTCGGATTCAGATAATTCTGGGCTAGAATAGCCTTTAGAACGGCTTCGGACTCGGAAGGCTGAGAATCCCGGTCCTAGGAGGGCTTGTCATTGAAAGCCGTAGGAACCTCGAATTCATGCCCTCCGATGAAAATCGAGCTCCCCCAGTCATCCCCTGCCAGGATCCATTCTTCTTTCCACGCGGGATCCTTCTTCGAGGCACCAGGAACGATGAAATTAAGCTTATTCTTTGCCTTGGCATAGAACTGGCCTCGAGGAGCCCTAGACAAGCTCCCAATCTGGAAGAGATAAGCCAGCTCCTCTGCACCTGGCTCCCTCGTCACTTTACTCATTTGGCATTGTTCCTTCCATAATACAAGGAAACCAATCAGATGCCTCCAGAAGCCATGCGTCAACTAGAGGGGAGCGAGCTGGATGGCGTTGAGAGCCCGCCGAAGGGTCGGATGAAAGGGAAGTCTGACCCCGTTCTCAAGAGCGGCCACATGAATCGGAAGCACGCCTTTAGGGGGGTTAAAAAACTAGAAATTTTTAGGAGGCACCGAGATGGACACACTGTCGGGGATGCCAAACTTTGACCTCAAGCGGTCAATCGACACCGGGTCAACGGTGGAATCTGGAACAACCCGGAAATCGTAGGGAGGGAGCCTCTCCCCAAAGGGACCCGGAGCCGAGACCCGACGCTCACCCGCAGCGCCACCGGCTGTTTCTTTGTCGGAGTCATCATCGACGATATCTAAAGGGTGGTCGGGATGGTTGGAGAACCCAGTCCCGATAGATACATTCCTACTTGACCACCGACGTTGTGAGGTGGGCGGGGAATCGTCGCCTTCAGAACTCCTCCTAGCCCGCTTCCCCAGAATAAGACTGACGACCTCCTCGCCGTCGAATATGGAATCAGTTGAGTCACGGCTATTTTTCGACATTATAGAAGACGAAGAATGAAGAATGAAGCAAGCTCGGAGGAAAAGCTATGGAGATATTTCTCAGCAGAAAGTTTTTAGCTCGAAGAGATGTGAGGAAGATGAGGAGGAAAACAGACATATATATAGGCAGAAGGGCAATAGCACCGAGATATTCGTCTGGTAACAGTAAAAAAATCGATTACGATAACGTAACCGGATTAAACTCGAAAGCGGGCTAATCATCTCATGCCACATCACTTACGCAGTTAAGAGGATGATCTCCCCAAGATTCTGGTAACGGTAAAAAATCTCGGGGACTACCGTAACGCAATCAAATTAATTCAAAGATAAATTAGTCGGTTTGCAACACGTCATTCAGATGAAGAAATTTCCCCAATATTTCGGTAACGGTAAAAAGAAGAAGATTTCCCAAATAAAGTAAAAATCTGACCTCAACCCCGAGCTCAACGTCTGGTGTTCAAGTCAGAGGGGACTTCTATTAATAGCCAAAATTGGCTAAGGACCAAAGGGAAATTTTCCACCTCCCAGACCTGGTTCCATACTCGAGAGTTTCACCAGGAGACCTCTCAATCCAGAGCCGAGCTACTATACCATCCCAGAAATAAGGGCTGGCTCCAGAAACATTCGGGATAGAGCCCGGACCCGAGAGCTTCCACCAGGAGACCTCTCTGTCCAGAGCCGAACTGCGATACCACCCTAGAAACAAGGACGGGCTCCGGAAACATCTGGGATAAAGCCCGGAACGATCAGATCTAGCCCGTATCACCAAAACTAGAAGCTCCCCGAAGTCGAGGTCATCTCGCAAGTGCTTCAGAGACTCGTCTACACCTTGATTGTCACAGAAGAATGTCCCTAAAAGGCCGCGAGATCAGTCGAAGCCACACCTAACTTCAAAAGGTCAGTCGAGGCCACACATAGCTTCGAAAAGGTTAAGGGAAGCCTGATTTGGCTCAAAGCTGGATAAAACTTCTCAGATATCAAGGTCGAAATACTAATCGACCTCCTGGTTGACGCACCACACCATATCGTCATATCCAACGACCTCCATAAAGGATCATACTGAAGGGATACGAGGAATGCATTGAATCATATCTAGAAACGTTATCTGCATGCAGAATGAGTAATAAAATCCAAAAAGGAAACAAATTGATCTCCACCATGATACTCTCAATTCGGGCGTCAATCCAAAAGTCAATGACATTAACACAAGAAATCCCGCCCGATAAGGAGGAGACTGAGAAAATCAAGGGAGAATCAGTCTGTTGACCTACAAACTATTTATAAATAGAAAAGAAAAGAAATGAAAGAGGAGACTACTATTCGACAGGCATACGACTAACAATCGACCATTCACCAGTGAGAGTTGAGAGAAAGGAGAGAAGAATCTTTGTATTTGTATACTACGCATGTTCAATAAAAACATTCTTGCTTACTTGTCACTTTATAAATCACTATTACATATATAAAGAATTTTGGCCACCACCTACGTGGTAATGGTCTCGAGGGCATTAACTGAGATTTCTCATCCCGAGCAAAATTTTCGTTAACAAAAACAAATCTGATTTGTCGAACGACTTAAAGGTAACTCTTTCATCGATTTTTGAAGGATAGTCTCTACTGGGCTGAATCTCTGCGTTCGACACTTGTTGAGTGTTCCTCTTCGCAGCTGAGTAGCTCACACCGCTAACCTCTGATCCGCCAGCAATATAGTTTATCACTCTCTTTTGCTGGGGCTGCGCTGGTGGTCCGTCCTCCTAATTCGTCTGTTATTTTTCTTCTCGTCAAGAGACAGTCTTCTTTCCTTTATCGGTCAGGTACTCCAGCAGGTGTCCTCGCTTCAAGAGTTCTGCCAGTTCTAGCTTTAAATTGATGCAATCTTCTAATCTATGGTCGTGATCCCCGTGGAACTTGCATCAAAAGCGGGTGTCTCAATGTTCTGGTGGGACGTTTATATTCCTTGGCCATTTGGCTGTTCTTCCCATCTCTTTCATCACTGCTACAAGGTCGATCGATTCGATGCTGAGATTATATTCTGGTATTAGAGCTTGTGATCGACCAATTCTATGTGGGTTTTGATCGTACGGCCTACTGTCGTTAGGTCCGTTATAGCGGGAGTTATTGTCGCTTCGATTCCCTATTGGATAGAGTTTAACTCTTCTGTCGGTTGATCTTCGATTGACAAGGTCGTTACGCCAGTTGTAGTTGTTGGTTTTCTCGATATAATTCGTTTCGTCCTCTTCCCATTTTATCTATGCCCACACTTTCGCTAATACATCATCCATTGTCTTGCATGGGTATTTCGTCAATTCTTTGTATAGGTCAGAGTCAAAATGGAGTCCCTTTCTAAAGGATGAAATTATGGTGGCCTGGTTGCAATAAGGGATATGCACCTTCTCTCTATTGAAGTGTCCAACATACGCTCTCAGGTTCTCACCGTTTATGTGGGTTATTGTGTAAAGGTCATCCAACTGCCTCTCAAGTTTTCGACTGCTTGGGAATTGCTCCACAAAGGTGTCTGTAAGTTGTGCAAAAGAAGAAATAGAGTTGTTAGGTAAATTTGTATACCATTGTAAGGCGGGGCCACCGAGGCTGGATTCGAACACCTTGCAAATGCATGTTTCTCTGAGGTCGTGTGGGATCGCCGCAGTGAACATGCGCTGCTTGTATTGGGCTATATGGTTGTCTGAATCTGTCGCACCTTCGAACTGCTTCATTTAGGGAAGTTGAACTTCTTGGGCATCTCAACTAGCGTGATGGCGTCAACAAAGGGTGAATCTGCAAAGCTGCTCGCCGTGTTTTCCTTGATGGGTGCTGGCACTCCTGGGATCCTTTGAATGAGGGCTTCCATTTCTACAAACCTGTGAGAAATTTCAGGGTCAGGAAATAAATGCAAACTAGCATTTGACATTACCAAATTTGGTGTCGACTAAAGAGACATTGGGGTATTCAAAACATTCTCCTATCGCGGATCGACAGCTGGATTTGGCCCCTACGGCGTATCCTTCTGGATCTATGGATCAGGCAGGTTTGCTTCAGCTCGAACTGTTTGTGTTGCATCATGGCTTAAACCCCGGTTGGCATTCGCTTCTAGGTTTGGAGGATCTGTGAAGAAGGTTGGGGCTATCCTGTCTATATTTTGTTCGTTGTCGAGCACTAGGACAGGAGGTTCTGGAGTTACATTGTTGGGTGCCCCGTCAATCATAGCTCGTAATTCAGCATTGCGAGTTCGAACCGTAACGTTTTCGCTTCGAGCACCCGCAGTCTTTTAGCATTCATGGCCATCTGGGCAGTCAGTATAGCGATATGCTCCTTGATAGTGGGGATATTTCTATCTCCTGACATTTTTGAAGTCTTTCGTTTGATTCAGCTAGTTCGTCTGTCAAGCTACAATGGGCCCCACGGTTAGCGCCAAACTGTAGTCGGTCGAACTACAATTATTATGGGTCGGATATGATTCGGGTTAGGTCCAAACAACTTGGTCTAGTCTGTCGAATCGGATGTGTCGTACCTGCAAAAAAGAGATGAAAACTAACAAAAGAAAGGAAAGAAAAAAGGTTGGGTCTGATTTTGGCCTTAGTTACGCTTGGGCTGAGCGAAAAAGATAATAATCGATCGTTGGATACTAATTGACAGATTCCGGTGATCAGAGTTGTTAACTGAGAAGAGTTTTGCCAGGGTAAAGCTTGAGTGAAAGTGAAAGAGTTCAGAATCCTTTCTCAGTGGGTGGAAGGTCATATTTATAGGAGACTTGAACGTGGAGGACTGTTGGAGTAGATCCCATAAATCTCAATCAGATTTCATAGGATAACATGGTTCTTTGACCAGTTCAAATTATCTAAAATTATCATATTAGTTGAATGGTTGAGTTGAGATAAAAGTGTGACTGGGTCAAATGGTGACTCTGGTAGAGCTATCCACGTCGACCCGGGTTAGTTGGGCCTAGCCCAGGCCTGACTCAAGATCTTCAATGGGCTTTAGACGTTGGGCCCAGAGGCCATTTTTGGCTACCATAATAACAACGTTCATTTAGTCCGCTAATGTTTTAGGTCATTACAAACTATATATCAACAACAACAAAAAAACTATGTGCATCAAATTTTTCTACTATAGGACTTGTTTTAATTGCGTTAACGAATAAGTGATGTGATGCAAAAAAAAAAAAAAAAAACTATGTGCATCAAATCTTTCTACTATAGGACTTGTTTTAATTGCGTTAACGAATAAGTGATGTGATGAGATGTCTCATTTAAGATTTTCAATTGTGTAATCTATCTGAACCAAAAATAATACAAATTGTAATACGTCAAATATATATATATATATAATAATGCAAACTTTCCGCATATGAAACAAATTGATTTTATTTATAAGCTGAAGTGACCAAATTTCTGAATGAGATCCATATTACAGTAAAATTAACTTTTATATATGAATCCTAATTTAAACCTTATTTTCCTTCTGAGTTTGAATCAGCATTGCAATAACAAATCAATCTTTGCATACATACCAAAGTAACCAAACTCAATAATATACATACCATGCGTAGTTGGAAGGTCTGCCCTATTATTATTATTATTATTGTTATTATTTAAAGCAAAATTTATTAAGAGACCAAACAAGGGCAATCAGCCCTTAAAACAAACTCCAAAACTGGAGGGAAATCCTCCAATCAAAACAAATCATTAACGTCAGAAAGCAAGGCCATCTTAGCCAAGGAATGTGCAGCCATATTAGCAGTTCTAGGCACAAAGGAAATAGAGATACCAGAGGAATTAGATACAGCAACAATATCACTAACAATAACTCCAATATCAGCATCAGACTTCCCCTCATTATTGATCAAGTCTACAACCCATTTTGCATCACTTTCCAGGACAGCAGAAAGGAGGCTGGAATCAACAGCAAAATGGAGGCCCTTCAAGATAGCTATAGCCTCTACAATCAGAGGAGAGCTGCATATTGCTATTTTCTGAATCGAAGACCGCATAACATGACCATCAGAATTTCGCACGATAATCCCAACACCACCCTGATTAGAATAACCCTTAAACGCAGCATCAGTATTGATTTTGTAAATTCCCTCAGCAGGCACAATCCAACGCCAAATCTGAGCAGACGTTAACGAAGCAACAGGATTAGAAGCAACAAATCTGGCTGCCTGATAGTCTCTGAGGAAATCAATTGCCCAGCCAAACACATCTTCATTACCACCAGAATAGGGAGGATGAACAACACGATTTCTTCAGAACCACATCCTCCAGACCATAACACAAAGAACCTACAACTCTTCCTTCTTAAGAATACCAAGAGAAAAAAGAAAGAAGTCTTGAAAATGAATATCATCATTCCCGTTAATAGCTTTGGGATAGTAGCAAGCAAATCGCAACCATTTAGCACCAGGACAATTCCATAACGCATGCATCGTCGTCTCCGACCTTTGCGTACAAACAGGACAAAGAACATCAGTTGGAATTCCTCTGTCAGCTAGATTTACCAAAGTAGGGATCCAATGGTGACAAGCTTTCCAAATAAAACATCTAATTTTAGCCGGAATTCGCAGATTCCATAGGGACTTCCACCAATTGCAATTCGAAGAACCAGAAACTTGACTTTGAGACTGAATTTGTTTACCAAGCTTATAGCCACTCTTTACAGTATAAATACCTCTCTTATCAAAATACCAAATCAAGACATCTTGTGTCTGTGTAGAACCAAGAGGGAGGCTAAGAATGACCTCTGCCCTATTATTATTATTATTATTATTATTATTATTATTATTATTATTTAAACTCTTACAACATCTCCAATTATGACTAACCTTTGACCATTAAAATTAATGGATATCAGAATTTTAGAAGGGTAATACTTAATAGTATCAATTTCACTTAAAAATTTAAAATAATGAAAAACGAAAATTTCTAGTTCACAATTGTTTTCTTTAAAAAAAAGGAGGGGGGGGGGGGGGGGGGGGGATCTAGGTTCCTAATAAATCTCATCATCATTAATTAAAGAAAAGTTTTTGAAAGAATTTAAAAAAAAAAAGAAATATATATAATTTTTTTTGGGAGATCTAGAACTCCTTGTCTCCATCATCATCGATTGAAGAAAATAAATAAGAAACTTGAGAGGAGGGAAAGAACAAATGGGTTCCCGGATTTCACTTGGAGAAAAACAAATACAGAAAAAAAAATTTACAAAGAATAGTTTTGGGAGATCTTGGATCTCCATCATCATAGTTAATTGAAGATAAACAAAAATTTTGAAAAAAAAAATGAAGATTTTGTATTTTGGCATTGGGAAAAAATCTGTTCCAGATATAATCAAAGAAAATAAAAATAGAATCTTTTTTTGGGAGATTAGGATCTCCATCAAGTACGTACTGCGTATTTCCTGACTTACCTATGATGATAGTAAGGAAACTGAAGTTGTTTAAGGTTTATTGAGGAACCTTTGACCTCTTAACAATACTGAGTATTTGAAGAAATTTTATCACATATCTTATTTAAGAACTGACTTGGCTATTAAATAGCCTTGTCTGCCACAATGAACATCAACAAAATAGGAGAAACAGTTACAAAACCACCTACCCAACAAAATAGGAGAAGAATAGTTCTTCCCGTAATACTAGCTCAACTAAAACAAGATTAATTAAACTTATTCAACAACTAGAAAATAATAAAGCAATAATCAGAAAGAAAGGCACATAACAACTCCCTTCCCCTTAAAAATCATCTTTGACCTCAAGGCTATGGTTAGGAAATTGCTTTTGCATAGCAACAAGATTTTCCCAAATCGCTTTTGCAGGTGAAAGTCCAGTCCAATGAATGAGAATTTCCTCTTCAAATTTTCGTTGACGTCGATCGAGAACGGCCTGTGGTGTAGGGACAATGGTTCCTATATCCATTACCACAACTGGAAGTTCACCTTGAATTGAATGCCTGGAGCTAACCTTTTTCTTTAAAAGAGAAACATGGAACACGAGATGAATCTTAGACTCCAATGGCAATTCCAACTTATAAGAAACTGCTCCTATTTTCTTTAGAACCATGAAGGGTCCATAATATTTTGGAGCTAGCATGGCAGCTTTTCGTATTGCCACTGATGATTGTCAATAGGGCTGGAGTTTCTTATAAACCCAGTCTCCTACTTCACACTCTCGTTCCGTACGATGATGGTCGTATATCTTCTTCATACGAGATTGCGACTCTTGAAGCGTGACTCTCAAGTCTTTAAGAACTTGATCTCTAATATGTAGTTGATTGTCCACAGACTCAACCACAGTAACACTAGGAATGTAAGACAACAATGTAGGTGGAGCCTTGCCATAAACAAGTTCAAAGGGAGTCGTTTTGATAGAGGAATGCCAGCTGGTATTGTAACAGTACTCTACCCATGCTAACCAGTTACACCATTCTTTGGGTCGTGAACTCAAAAAATACCTTAGATACATCTCGAAGGTATGATTCACCACTTCACTCTGGCCATCGGTTTGTGGATGGTAGGCAGAGCTATAATTAAAATTTGTATCATTCCTCTTGAATAACTCTGACCAAAAGATGCTTGTAAAGGTGGGATCTCGATCACAAACAATCGATCTCGGCATCCCATGCAATTTAAATATATTCTCAAAAAAAATCTCAGCAACACCAACAGCAGTATATGGATGGGACAATGGAATAAAATGTGGGTACTTGGTCAGTCTATCAACCACGACAAAAATTATAGTTTTGCTTTTAGATACCGGTAAAACATCGATGAAATCCATCGATATATCTTCATATACTTGATTCGGGGTTGACAGTGGTTGTAGAAGCCCGGTAGGAGCAAGTTGTTCGGACTTGTGGCGTTGGCAAATGTCGCATGCATCAATAAACTCCTTGATTTTTTTCCGCATTCCAGCAAAATAAAAGTTGGCCCGAATCCGCTGGAGGGTTTATGATACTCTTCATGAGAGCTGTTATGAAACTGCTCAATTATATTAGGGATTAACGGTGAATCTGCTGGTAGGAAAATTATTTCTTTCACAAAAACCACTCCATCAACAAGCTTCCATGGTCCCACGGCTTCATCTCCTTGGATTAGTTGAACCAAGTCTTGCAAATATGTTTTAGAGTTAATTTCTTCTTTGATTGCAGCTACTCAATTTGACACTAGTTGAGAGATTACTGCTAACTCGCCAAATGGTATTGCCTCTCTTGCATCGTATTCTCTTTGAGATAAAGCATCGCCCATAATGTTTTCAAGTCCCTTCTTGTATACAGTGACGAAATCGAACCCCATCAATTTACATAACCATCTTTGTTGAGCTAAAGTGGTGATGTTTTGGACCCACAGATACTTCAAACTTTGGTGATCCGTTCTCACTACGAACAATTACCCGAGTAGATAAAGAGGCCATCGTTGTACAGCCAAGACTAATGCCATAATTTCTTTCTCGTATGTTGACACTAATAAATTTTTACCTCCAATGCTTGACTGTAAAAAGCTATTAGTCGGTCTTGCATCAATACAGCTCCCACCCCCGAACCGCTGGCATCACATTCCATAATAAATATTTGAGCGAAATGGGGTAGAGCTAAGATAAGAGCTTTCGTCATTGCTGATTTTAGATTCTGGACGGCAGTATCCACTGTAGGTGACAATAGAAATGAATCTTTTTTTTAGCATCCGAGTCAGCGGCCCTGCTATTTTTCCGTAGTTCTGGATGAACTTGCGATAGTAACCTGTCAACCCAAGGAACCCGCTCAATGCTTTTGGGGTGGTGGGTTTAGGCCAATTAACCATAGCGGCGATCTTGTCTTGATCCACAGAAACCCCTTCATCATAAATAACATGGCCAAGGTAGTGGACCTGTCGCTGCCCAAACTGACACTTTTCTCTCTTGACAAACAACTGGTGACTTCTTAATATAGTTAAGGCTAGTTCCAAATGGTGAAGGTGTTCCTTCCAAGGCTGACTGTAAACAAGAATATCGTCAAAAAATACTAAAATAAATTTACGCAATTATTCTTGGAATACCTCGTTCATTAAGGCTTGGAAAGTTGAGGGTGAATTGGAGAGACCGAATAGCATCACCAAAAATTTGTAGTGCCCATGATGCGTACGAAAAGCGGTCTTAACAGTATCCTCTAGAATTACCCGGATTTGATGGTACCCGCTTCGCAAATCAAGCTTCGAAAATATTTTTTCCCCATTTAACTCATCCAGTAGTCGACACACATTCGCCAAGAACCGTCATTTTTTTAACCAAAATGACAGGAGAGGAATAAGGATTGTTACTTGGCCTGATAACTCCTGTAAAAAGCATCTCCGCTACAAGTCTTTCAATCTCCGACTTTTGATAATATGGGTATCAATATGGCTTAACACAGACTGGTCCACTTCCTGGTAGTAATGGAAGCTTGTGATCATGGGTGCGAGAGGGTGGTAGGCTGTTTGGTTCTTCAAAGACATCTCTGAATTTTTTTCATGAGCTACTGCAAGTGAAAAGATTGATACTGTTCTTCTTGTGAAGGCCTTGGACTATCTAGAGAAAATAATTTGAACTGTAAGGAAAAAACGGTTCAAAACGTGGCGGAAGCGAAAAATTGGGTGGTATATTTTAAAAAATTCCTTTAAAAGAAAAAACCTTAACCCTAGATTAATTGATATATAATTAAAAGTATCGTACATTTTTCACATGACGATTGATATTGCGTCGATTTGAATCCGCTTGCTTTAAATTGAATCCGCAAGATCTTTCAATCCACTCACGAACGTGAATCACCTAGGAGTGTGGGCTCCCTTTCTTTGAATTGTAAACCTAAGGATGGAAACAAAAATCTTTTTCTTTTTGTTAGTCACAATAATCCTCGTAGAGAAAATAAAGAATGTTTGGTCACTTGTGAATTCTCAATCTTTTAATCGAAAACTCGCGTGAACCCTAATTCGATGTTGTGCATTAAACCTTTCGATGTAAAAGCTTCTAGTGTACTATCGAAAATAAAACGCTCCTTATTCTTCTTCTCTTTGGCCGAATTCTACACCCCTTTCTTGAGTTGGAAGTTTTTTTTATTCAAAAGCAAGAGAATAAAAATTCTTTCTTTCAAAAAAAAACCTTTTTTTAACTCACATTATTAATTCCGAATTTAATCATATATATATATATATATATATGGTGGCCAAAATCCTCACTCAAGTTGGATTTCTACCTTGTAGTCAAATCCTCACACAAGTAGGATTACTTCTTCTCCAGTCTCCTATCAATTTTGAGTTTTAACTCTATTCCAAATCATGAGTGTATTATCCAATAATAAATTATTGAATATTAAAATTGTGACTATATCAAAAACTTCCTAATTTGACTAGATAAATAAAATACTTTTATTTATCTACTTATCAAATATAGTCTTTGATATTTACCATACTACCAACAATAGTATGACACTAAGAGTCATACTCCTAGTTAGAAAATGATTTTAAATTTTAATCAAACAATTAATTAATTAATTTCCATTTGATTAATAAAATAAAATAAAACAATATGTTAGACTAATTAATTTAGCCTTGCCTCCCAACTAAATACTTGTGCAATATATTATTTTTCCATTTTATTAAATCCATTGGACTTTAATAAAAAGTCCACATGTGAACTAGATCTATTCTTACTATAAAAGAAACAAGTCCACATGCCTTAATACAATTCTAGATAGACCCATAAATTGGTCCGGTAGAATATATCGAGTGATCCATGCAAGTTCGTGTGAATTGGGGATCTTGGCAGGCTATCTAAATTTAAGCTCCAATAGACATAACCTAATCACAATCAACAAATTATTCACTTAGGTTCGATCTATTAATTTTAGTTCATTCCACTAAAGAACTAAAATTGAACTCTTAAATAAAGATAAAATAAGTTAATATTGCTCATGCATACCCTAGACAATCTTAATGGAGATAGACACTTTATTTTTGAACATAGATTCAATTTCGGATTGCATTGCCTTTTGCCAATGGCGATAATCAACATCTTTCATGGCTTCCTTGTACGTGTAGGGACCATCGTCATCTAGGAGATTCTCTACAGATTCTCCACAGATTCTCCTAGACCGATGTATCTCTCAGGTTGTTTATTAACCCTCCCACTACGACGAGGTATGGTAGATTGTTGATCTTGTGTTGGTGCGAAACTTACAATTGGGCTAGGTTGTGAAACCTCTTGTGGAATTGTATCTCCTGAAAGCTCATTCAAGACAATTCTACTTTTAGGCACAAAATTATTCATATAGTCCTCTTCCAGAAATTTAGAATTTGTCGGAACAAATACTTTAATATCTGAAGGGCTATAGAAATAATATCATTTGGTTCCTTTTGGATATCCTACAAATATGCATGTTTCTGAACGGGAGTCCAACTTTTCTGTCTTTCCTTTTAAATCTACAAATATTAATTTTAGTTCATAGATTTAAAGAACTAAAATTGAACTCTTAAATAAAGATAGAATAAGTTAATATTACTCATTCATACCCTAGATAATCTTAATGGAGATAGTGTATCCTCGTGAAGAATACCAATAATCGTCAAGAGCTCATAAACCGCCTATAGCTCTCCAAGTTACCATATTTACCCATATGACCAAATTTTGACCTTGGATATTTTGACTTGTCCAGAAGCCATATTTCAATAGACACTATTGAAAACTTAACGTTAAGATTTAATATCCAATACCCCAAAACATCCATTTATGATATTCTACTCTCATTTAATAAATGGAGCCATGATGTCCATATCTATAAATGAAGTTCTCTATCGATTAACAAATGAATACCACCAAACTATCGAGGATAGACTATGCTATATAATCGTACTCATTGATAGCTCAAATGATAACACTTGCAACCATTAGTCCATCATTTATCTCAGGATTGAGATAGACTCTTCGATGGTCTTCAAGTGAAAACTTTTATCAATTGACGGTTCTGGATAAAGTATTTCACTATGATCCTATTCAATGCACCCAGTGCACTAGATTCTTTTGCCCAAAGACACCACACTTTGATGATTTTAGACTCATCATAACACATTTGATCTCACTCAAATGCTAGCAAAAGAATCTACAACTTTAACAAGATAAGGCGCCAAACCTTTATCTTAAGTTGTGAATATTATTCAAGACTAACTAAAGAATTGTGTCTACCTCATACATATCCAGATGTACGAACAATTCTTCTTTTCTCATAGTCTTTTGACCTTATGATTATTTACTTTTGATAATTATAATAATTAAACTATAAATGCTATAAGATTTGTTAAACTAAAAATCACTTTATTAATATGAAAACATTGTCAAATACATTATTACACTCTTGCTATTGAGCATAATCCTAACAGGAACAACATACCTTTATACCCTTTTCATGCCTCTTTGATGAATTTTAATTCCCTAACTATTTGATCCGCCGGACATGATTCTCCTTGTAAAATCACCTCTGCTTCTACTACCTTGAACTTTATCTGTAATTTTGCAAAGTCCCACAAGATTGGACCGAGTGTTCTTAACCAATGTGTGCCCAAAACAATATCATATCCTTTCTAAGGCAGTAAATAAAAATCAACAGACATATGAATTCCTTGTAGGAGCAACGTTACACCCTTACACTTCCCTTAACTAGATAAATGTTCACCTGATGCCACTATTACTTCAAACTGTCCTCATCGTATTGGTTGTAAGCCCACCTTCTTTGCTAGAACTTCATTGATAAAGTTATGAGTGCTTCTCGAATAAACCAAAACAATGGTGGATATGCTCCAAATGTTGCCTCTGACTCTCATTGTCTCTGGTGCTCTTGATCTTAAAATAGCATGCAAGGAAATCTCCGGCCTATCAATCAAGGATATCTGCTCTGTGTCTTCTTCTTTCATAACCACATCACTGTCTCCTTCTGCTTCGCAAAGTTCAATCAGGAACAACTTCTTACACCAATGACTCAGAACAAATCTTTCGTTACAACTGTAACACAAGCCTTTCGCACGTCATTCCTGCAGTTTTGTTGATTATAATCGTCACACTGGAAGAGTGGTGTTGTTGTTTTTTCCTCATGCTGAGGAAAAGAACCTTTCTGAAATATGCTGTTATCGTTGGTCGGCGCTGTGATGTATTACGAGCTTCATACAATCGAGCTAAACCGATGGCTGTTAACAAGGTTGTCAGGAAGCCGGCTAGTACATCGGCTTTAATGGACTATTTCAACCCGCTGATGAAACAACTTACTTGGCGGTTCGGAGGAAGAGACCCCACTTTAGCTAACAATTTCTCGAACTGAGTATGATAATCTCGAACTGAACCAACCTGCTGCAACTTAATCAAGTCTCAGAAAAAATCTTGAAATTTAGTAACACCAAACCGTAGATCTAATCCATCCTGAAACTCTTGCCACGTCAGTACACCCTTCTCATGTTTAAGTAGTTGAAACCATAATTGAGTGTCTCCTTCCAAATGAAAAGATGCCAAAGCCACTCGATCTTCTTCCAGGGTGTGATTGAATTCAAAAAACTGATTCAATCTACAAAACCAGCTCCTAGTATCTTCTTCTCCCTTGAACTGCGAAAAATCAAGTTTGACAAATTGGGGTGCATAATACGACCCCTACTGTGATAAGCCATTGGTGCCTCCCATTCGCCGAATCGGACTCTGGAGCGGAGCCTGTGAGTTCTCACCTTCCAGATCAAGTTGAACATTCGTGGGTTGTGAACTAGCTTTGGTGTTGAACTGAACAGAAAGTTCATTAAACTTGTCAAGAATTTGTTGTTGGCCGATGGTGAGAGAATTGACATCAGCTTCCAATTTCTCCACTCTTGAATCCATGCCAGTGCTCTAATACCACTGTGGTACGTACTGCGTATTTCCTGACTTACCTATGATGATAATAAGGAAACTGAAGTTGTTTAAGGTTAATTGAGGAACCTTTGACCTCTCAACAATACTAAGTATTTGAAGAAATTTTATCACATATCTTATTTAAGAACTGACTTAGCTTTTAAATAGCCTTGTCTGCCACAACGAACATCAACAAAATAGGAGAAACAGTTACAAAACCACCTACCCAACAAAATAGGAGAAGAATAGTTCTTCCCGTAATACTAGCTCAACTAAAACAAGATTAATTAAACTTATTCAACAACTAGAAAATAATAAAGTAATAATTAGAAAGAAAGGCACATAACACCATCTGACGTCAATTGAAGCAAAAAAAACTGAAAGAGTTTATTTTTTGAACCCCTATCTCTGTTCTCTTTTCTCTCAATCATTGTCTAACATTTTTTTTTCTGTAAACCATCAACAACAACATCATCACCTTCCTCGTCATTTTCAAACAGAAACTCAAAACATCCATCGGAGATTTTCACACACTAAACCAACAAATAATCTCAAACAAAAACTTAAATCTCCATTATTAGATATCTCCACCCATTGAACCCATACCAGCACTGCCCGCCACTGTACTATTCCTCCATGGCAAGCTCCGATCTAGTCTGAAGGGAGATCGGGTTTGGCCTCCTTGAGAAGATTTGTTGAATTCCTCCGCCATAAGATATCTCTAGATTTCCTTTGAGTTATTTTTTTTATAAAAAAGAAAATTTTATTTTTCAGAATGAATTTATTTTATTTTAAAAAAAAATAGTTGAGTGATGTGTCATGTTTTCATTGGACAATGTGAATTTGTTTATTAACACTTAGGGGTTGTTTGGTATGGAGTAATATTTGCATGAGAATGAGAATCTAATAACATTCTCATGTTTGTTACAAGATTTGGGTTTTTTGATTCCCAGAAAAGTGATTACCATGGGAATCACATTACCCTCCAATGGGTAATGTGAAACCCACCCCAACAGGTGGGTTTCACCTTACACTCCATCTAATTACAATCGTGGGATCCACCTTTATTAAAAAAGTAATTAATATAAATTAAAAGGAATATATATATTATATATTTTATAATATATATTACTATATATAGTATATGAATTAAATAATATATATAATAATATATAATAAAATATTATATAATGTATATATATATATATATATTAGAGGAAATTGTAAGAAATGATTAAAAAATTTATTGGTATATTGTTTTTAGCCAAAAATTTATTTTTTATTATAGTTATCATTTTTAGGCTTGAACTGACAAGTATGCTCTCCATTTTGTCTTTACTTCACCAAAAATTTCCCACCCAAAATTTTCCCCATTTTGTCTTCCCAACATTTGAAAATCAAATATTCTCTCTCTCTCTCTCTCTCTCTCTCTCTCTCTCTCCAACCAACATTTCAAAATCGTTTCTCTCCACAACTTCCTCTCTCTCCTCAAGAAACTCAGATCTCCTTCCTTCTTCATCTCCCTCTATCTTTAAAACCGAAACCCAGCAACTCTTCTCTCTAAAAATGAAACCCTAAAAATGTACGGCTTTTTCTCACTCATTTTCTTATCGATGGAAGGAGGATAATGGTGATTCCACGGCCGAGCGAAAGATAGAGGGTGGTGGCGGCGGCCAAGAGGGGCCACGGATGTGGCGACTTTTCGTTAAGAATGTCAAGAAGCTTCAAAGATGCAAAATCAACTCCAAACGCGAGCACCCTTTCAGGTCACAGGGGATTTGCTTTTCAAATTTTGAAAACCAAAAAAGAAAAAAAATGGAGTTTTTTTAGGCTATTTCGACACTGTTTGTGTAACCTTAGATTTGAACAATTTTTTTTCTGGGTTTTGGATTGCTGTGTCCCTTTCTTTTCAGCTCTCTCTATCTCTCTTACTTAGGGTATCTATTGTTGAAAAGAATTTTCGTGAGAAGATTTAGCTAAAACAATTATCGGGTATCTTTTATTTTTTTTATGGATTTTTTATTTACTAATTTTGTTTATATGTTCTGTGTTTCACAATTTGTTGGTTGGTGGCTGAGAGACAAAATAGATAAAAAAACAATTTTTAATTATCTTTTTCAAGTTTCGATTTTCAATTATGATGTTTTATGTTGATTTGATATAGTTTGAGCTATTTGAAGCTATAATAATGAAAAATATGTAATTAGGGGCTTGAATTTAAGTAAATTTAGTGAATATCTGTGTATGATTTTTGTTTGATGTTTTACATTGTGTTCTTTAGCTTCATTTTGCTTTGAATTTTGTAGTTATGGTCTTTGATGTGTTTGATGTTGAGAAAGTAAAAATCAGTTTTTTTTTCTCTATTCTAGGGCTGCTCTGTATCATCTATGTTACCGTGACTTGTAATTTGTATATTCATATACATACGTATTTTAGTGGATGTATTCTTGCATGTGATTTGAATGACTCACTTTCCCTAATCTAGAGTTCGGTATATACGATTCTAGTGGAGGTAATTTCACTGTTTGATTGTTTGGTTGTTTTGATTCATTGGTATTTGTAGGGTTCATAATATATTTGTGTTGTGTTTGTTTGTGGTATTAGGGTGCCTTTATTTTGGTTGTTGGCAAAATGGTGGAAAAAAAAGAGATAAAAATCAAAACTTTGCTTGTTTTAGTTACATACTTGGTTTTACAAGGATTTAAGAAGAAGAAAACCAAATCACATAACTCAGTCTTAGTAACCAAAGAAGTCCAGCCATCTCTTTTAGTGAAGTTATATCAACCGTAACAATCTCATAGTCCACAAGATTTACTTAGTGTTATAGCTGCGATTTGTAGGCTTCATGTTTTTATTATCAGAACAGGTTACAAGATTGCATTTTCAATTTCTAGAAAATTTGTCAATGATTGCCCTGTGTTACCATAGTTGAGAGACTACTTGAACAAATATCTCTACTTTTAATCTATTTTCTTAATCATGTATACGACATCTTACTTTCTATTATACTCGATAATTGTAAATGCTATTAGTGTTATTTATCCGAATTATTTTGCTTGTACTGGTTTCGTGATCTCCTACTAAGTCCTGGGTTTTTTTATTACCCTGCAGATCCTCTTATGATCATAGACAATGAGCAACAATTTACAAGTTCGAAAAGAGGACTGAGATGACTAAGGAGGGATATTAGGATTCACAAGAACTTATTATTGTTAACTTGTACAGGCCTTCAAACATATATATATAATGTAATACTGAGTAATTTATTACACCATACACTTAACTGTATATAATGTAATTTTGAGTAATTTGTACCATATATTGAAGTTCTATGTGATTACACCATATAGATGCAATTTGGAAACTAATAATTTGGAAATCAACTAGCATGTAACTTATCTGATATCCAACTTATTTGATATCCAACTTATCTGATATGTAACTTGGAATCAAATGACATGTAACTTATCTGATATCCAAGTTACATGTCAATTGGGTTCAAAGTTGCATACTAGTTTTATTTCAAGTTACATGCCAGTTAAATTGAAAGTTACATGTCAATTAATTCCCAAGTTACATGTCAATTGGGTTCAAAGTTGCATGCTAGTTTTATTTCAAGTTACATGCCAGTTAAATTGGAAGTTACATACCAATTAATTCCCAAATTACATGTCACTTGGGTTCAAAGTTGCATGCTAGTTTTATTTCCAATTAAATTGAAAGTTACATGCCAATTAATTCCCAAGTTACATGTTAATTGGGTTCAAAGTTGCATGCTAGTTTTATTTCAAGTTACATGCCAGTTAAATTGGAAGTTACACACCAATTAATTCCCAAGTTACATGCCAATTGGGTTCAAAGTTGCATGCTAGTTTTATTTCAAGTTACATGCCAGTTAAATTGAAAGTTACATGTCAATTAATTCCCAAGTTACATGTCAATTGGGTTCAAAGTTGCATGCTAGTTTTATTTCAAGTTACATGCCAGTTAAATTGGAAGTTACATACCAATTAATTCCCAAGTTACATGTCAATTGGGTTCAAAGTTGCATGCTAGTTTTATTTTAAGTTACATGCCAGTTAAATTGGAAGTTACATACCAATTAATTCCCAAATTACATGTCACTTGGGTTCAAAGTTGCATGCTAGTTTTATTTCCAGTTAAATTGAAAGTTACATGCCAATTGATTCCCAAGTTACATGTTAATTGGGTTCAAAGTTGCATGCTAGTTTTATTTCAAGTTACATGCCAGTTAAATTGGAAGTTACACGCCAATTAATTCCCAAGTTACATGCCAATTAGGTTCAAAGTTGCATGCTAGTTTTATTTCAAGTTACATGCCAGTTAAATTGAAAGTTACATGTCAATTAATTCCCAAGTTACATGTCAATTGGGTTCAAAGTTGCATGCTAGTTTTATTTCAAGTTACATGCCAGTTAAATTGGAAGTTACATACCAATTAATTCCCAAATTACATGTCACTTGGGTTCAAAGCTGCATGCTAGTTTTATTTCCAGTTAAATTGAAAGTTACATGCCAATTAATTCCCAAGTTACATGTTAATTGGGTTCAAAGTTGCATGCTAGTTTTATTTCAAGTTACATGCCAATTAATTCCCAAGTTACATGTCAATTGGGTTCAAAGTTGCATTCTAATTTTATTACAAGTTATATGCCACTTAAATTGAAAGTTGTAAGGAAAAACACTCGGCGGAAGCGAAAAATTGGTTTTGTATATTTTAAAATTTTTCCTTTTAAAAGAAAGAACCTTAACCCTTGATTAATTAACATATAGTAAAAGTATCGTACCTTTTTCACGTGACGATTGATTTTGCGTCGATTTGAATCCGCTTGCTTCGAATTGAATCCGTAAGATCTTCCAATCCAATCACGAACGTGAATCACCTAGAAGTGTGGGCTCCCTTTTCTTTGAATTGGAAACTTGAGGATGGAAAAAACAAACCTTTTTATTTTGTTAGTCACAATAATCCTCCTAGAGAAAATAAAGAACGTTTGGTCACTTGTGAATTTTTAATCTTTTTAATCAAGAACTCGCGTGAACCCTAATTCGATCTTGTGCATAAAGCCTTTTGATGTAAAAGCTTCTAGTGCACTATCGAAAATAAAACACTCACTATTCTTCTTCTCTTTGGCCGAATTCTACACCCATTTCTTGAGCTGGAAGTTTATTTTTTATTCAAAAGCTAGAGAATAAAAATTGTTAACGGGAATTTTACTCGGGATGAGAAATCTCTGTTAACGCCCTCGAGACAACTACCACGTAGGTGGTGGCCGAAATTGTTTATATATGTGACAATGGTTTATCTAGTGATAAATAAATAAGAACATTTTTATTTAACATGCATGGTACACGAGTACAAAGATTTTTCTCTCGTTTCTCTCAACTTTCTCTGGTAAATGGTCGATTGCTAGTCGTATGCAAGTCGAATAGTAGTCTCATTTTTTCGTTTCTTTTATTTTCTATTTATACATGGTTTGTAGGTCAACAGACTGATTCTCCCTTGATTGTCTCAGTGATTGTCTCAGTCTCTTCCTTATCGGGAGGGATTTCTTGCGTTAAATCATTTGACTTTTAGATTGACGTCCGAATTGAGAGTATCGTGGTAGAGATCAGCTTGTTTCCTTTTGGATTTCATTACTTATGTAGATAACGCTTCCAGGTACGATTTAATTCATTCCTTGTATCCTTCCAGTACGATCCTTATAGGAGTCGTGGGACATGACGAATATGGTATGATGCATCAACCAGAGAGGTTGTTTAGTATTTCGACCTTGATGTCTGAGAAGTTTCATCCAGCTTGGAGCCAGATTTGGCTTCTCTTGACTTTTCCGAAGCTAGACGTGGCCTTGACTGACCTTTTTGAAGCTGGGTGTGGCTTCGACTCACCTCGCGGCCTTCTAGGGACATTCTTCTGTGTCAATCGAGGTACAGACGGGTTTCTTGAGCATTTGCAAGATGACCTTGACTTCGGGGAGCTTCTAGTTTTGATGATGCGGGCTAAGCCCGATCATTCCGGGTTCTATCTTGGATGTTTCTGGAGCTCGCCCTTGCTCTTGGGGTGGTATCGCAGTTCGGCTCTGGATAGAGAGGTCTCCTGGTGGAAGTTCTCGGGTACGGGCTTTATCCCAGATGTTTCTGGAGCCCGCCCTTGTGCCTAGGGCGGCATCGTAGCTTGGCTCTGGATATAGAGGTCTTTAGGTGAAACTTTCGGGTATGGAACCAGGTCTAGTAAGTGGAAAATTTCCCTTTGGTCCTTAGCCAATTTTGGCTATTAACAAAAATTTTCTAAAAAATAAACTTCTTCTTGTTTTAACTACCAATATTAATTCCGAATTTAATAATATATATAGATATAGGTGATGGCCTAATCCTCACTCAAGTAAGATTTCTACCTTGTAGTCAAATCCTCATACAAGTAGAATTTCTACCTTGTAGTCAAATCCTCACACAAGTAGGATAACTTTTTCACCAAGTCTCCTATTAACTTTGAGTTTTAACCATATTTCAATGCATGAGTGTATTATCCAATAATAAATTATTGAATATAATATTGTGACTATATCAAAAACTTCCTAATTTGACTAGATAAATAAATACTTTTATTTATCTACTTATCAAATATAATCTTTGATACTTATCATACTACAAACAATAGTATGACATTAGGAATCCTTCTCCTAGTTAGAAAAAGATTTTGACTTTTAATCAAACAATTAATTAATTAATAAATTAATTAATTTCCATTTGATTAATAAAATAAAACAAAACAATATATTAGACTAATTAATTTAGCCTTGCCACCCAAGTAAATACTTGTCCAATATATTATTTTTCCATTTTATTAAATCCGTTGGACTTTAATAAAAAGTCAACATGTGAACTAGATCTATTCTTACTATAAAAGAAACAAGTCCACGTCCCTTAAATTTAATACATTAATACAATCTAGCAGCCCATTTAATTAAAATTTGCAAATTATATTCTTAATGTATTAATGGAATGCTAAACGCAGCCCATTAGGGCCACCCTAGGATTCCTACATCCTTAGCCGCCCATTCCGGGCCTTTTGAAGAGTTACTGCGTGTCTTGATCAGACATGACCACACCTCTCCAAAACTTTTGGATTCCGAAATCCAAAAACAATTCTAGATGGACCCAGAAATTGGTCGGTAGAATATATCAAGTGATCCATGCAAGTTCGTGTGGATTGGGGATCTTGGTGGGCTATCTAATTTCAGCTTCAATAGACATAGCCTAATCACAATTAACAAATGATTCACTTAGGTCCAATCTATTAATTTTAGCTCATTCCATTAAAGAGCTAAAATTGAACTTATAAATAAAGATAGAATAAGATAAGATTTCTCATTTGTACCATGTACAATCTTATTGGAGATAGTGTATCCTTGTGAAGAATATCAGTAATCGTCAAGAGCTCACAGACCGCCTATAGCTCTCCTAGTTACCATATTTACTTATATGACCACATTTTGAACTTGGATATTTTGACTTGTCCAGAAACCATGTTTCAATAGACACTATTGAAAACTTAACATTAAGATTTAATGTCCTATACCTCAAAATATCCATATGATGATAATTTATTCACATTTAATTAATAGAGCCACGATGTCCATATCTATAAATGAAGTCCTCTATCGATTAACAAATAAATACCACTAAACTATCGAGGATAGACTATGCTATATAATCGTACTCATTGATAGCTCAAATGATAACACTTGTAACCATAAGTCCATCATTTATCTCAGGATTGAGATAGACTCTCTAATTGTCCTCAAGTGAAAACTTTTATCCATTGACTGTTCTGGATAAAGTATTTCACTGTGACCCTATGGAATGTACCTAGTGCACTAGATTCTTTTGCCCAAAGACACTACACTTTGATGATTTTAGACTCATCATAACACATTTGATCCCACTCAAATGCTAGCAAAAGAATCTACAACTTTTACAAGGTAAAGGAACCCAACATTTATCTTAAGTTGTGAACATTGTTCAAGACTAACTAAAGATTTGTGTCTACCTCATACATATCCAGATGTATGAACAATTCTTCATCTCTCATAGTCTTTTGACCTTATGATTATTTACTTTTGACAATTATAATAATTAAACTATAAATGCTATAAGATTTATTAAACTAGAAATCACTTTCTTAATATGAAAAAAATTGTCAAATACATCATTACACTCTTGCTATTGAGCATAATCCTAACAAAAGTTACATGCCAATTAATTCCCAAGTTATATGTCAATTGGGTTCAAAGTTGCATGCTAGTTTTATTTCAAGTTACATGCCAGTTAAATTGAAATTTACATGCTAATTAATTCCCAAGTTACATGTCAATTGGGTTCAAAGTTGCACCCTAATTTTATTTCAAGTTACATGCCAGTTAAATTGAAAGTTACATGCCTATTAATTCCCAAGTTACATGTCAAGTGAAGTCCAATTTACATAGACATGACGTCGGTTCCGGTTCCGCCGGTTCCGAACAGGAACCGGCCCTTTTTTTTTTTACTCTTATTTTATAAAAAAAATTAGCCATGTAAAAATGTAATTGGTAAATGTATTTTATTGGGTCACCTGTAAAATAAAATAAAATAAATAAATGACAAATTAAAAAATAAAATAAAATAAAACAAAACCAAAAAATGTAAAATTGGTCTTGCACTTAATTTTTACCACAATTAAGTTGCCTACGTATCCTCTTAAGGGTTTAGAAGAATCAAAGGCCACGTAGTTCTCTTACCTTTTATTGCAGATTTGGACTTTGGAGATGGCGATTGGCGATTGGGCATGGAGTCGTGGACTAATCGTTGCCATGATCATCCGTTCGACTTTCAGTCGGTTGATCATCTTTAAAGAAATCGTATGGTTCCTCTTGATCGATTTCTTGTTGTCTATATTGAGCCTTCGTCCAATCTTTAACACAAGCTTGTATCTAAAGTGATTTCGGACTCATAAGGGAACGTTTTGCGTCTAAAATATTCTCACCGGCACTGAACTGTTGTTCTATCGCCACCTTAGAAACTGGTGTTGAAAGGATTTGTTTGGCTATCATAGCCAAGATTGGAAAGTATCTTTCATACTCATTCCACCAGTGTAGGATATCAAATTTTTTATCTTCGGTGTCTTCTATGAACTCAAAAGAGGTACTTAGATAAGATTCAAGCTCGGAATATGTGGTGGAGCTTGGTGAAAAAGAACCTCGTAATTTTTTGGTTTTTTTTTATAAAAGATTATACCCTAAATTAAAAAATCCAGAGGATGATGATGATGAACGAGATACATTTTGAGTTTGTGGAACATCTATGTTCAGTGATGGACCATAAACTCTAAGATATTCATCATATAAATCATACAATAATGTTTTAACCCTAGCACAACACATATCAACATCATAATCTATTTTTAAACCTTGTTCATAATAAACAGAAAGATAATCAGGCAAACTTTCTAATCTACAACGTGGATCAAAACACAAGGCAATCAAATAAATATTTGGAAACTCCTTATAATATTCTAACCATTTTTCCTTCATAGCAGTAACAGACTCATGTAATTGTGAGTCGGATTCACAATGAGCAAATGCACCAACAATATTAAGACTCTCAATAATAAATAAATTAGTTGTAGGATAATAAACACCAGATAAATTGTTAGTAGCAGTATAAAAAGCTTTTAACAAACCACAAACATTGCTACAAACATCCCAATGACTTTGATAAAGATTAATATGACTAACATGATATGGAATAAAAGTAACTAATAAATCCCTATATTCATAACTTCTATCAAGCAATTTATAACTAGAATTCCAACGTGTTGAAACATCACGAGGAAATCTAATGGCACGCCTACCATTTTGTTTACAATATGCTGCCCATGATTTCATTACAGAAGGATGTTTCCACAAAAAATAGAGGGCATCTTTAATAGGTTAAATAAACTGTTCAAGAGTTTTTAATCCTTTTTGAACACATAAATTGAAAACATGGCATGCAGATATTTGATGAAAAAATTTACCACCCAGATAAGGTTTGTATAATTCAATTAAAGCAGGAATATCAGTGGCATTGTTAGAAGCATTATCAAAACCAATTGCAAAAATTTTGTTCTCAAATTTATACTCAGTAAAAATAATTCTAAGCTGTCTAAAAATATTAGCAGCAGTGTGTTTATCATCAAAAACTCTAAATGCAAGAATTTCTTTTTGGATAGTCCATGCATTATCCATATAATGGCAAGTGACACCTATATATGAATGCATTTGTCAATGATCACTCCATATGTCGGCACATACGGAAACACGGCCATTATATTTTTCTAAAAAAATTTCCAACATTTTCTTTTCTTTTTCATAAATGTTTTCAAGTGCTTTTGTGAGCATGGTTCTAGGAACACGACATGCAGCGGGATTTAATGCTCGTTGACAATAATTATTAAAACCAACCTTTTCACCAAAACTAAATGATAAGTGTTCTACTGCAACCATTCTAGCTAATTCTTCTCTATTTTTTGCATCATTATATTTAAATAATTGTTGGTTAGGGGTAGCGTACCTGGGAATTTGAGCTTGTGAACTCGATTTGGGCTGTCCATCTGGATGTGAGTTCGTTATATGCTTCCGATATGTGCCATATCCTCCAGATTTGTAACATTTAAATACTTTTTTGCAGTAATTGCAAATCACTACTGTGCTTCCATCTTCTTGCGTAACTTTCTTCATATGGAGTATGAAGAGATTAGATTTGACCTGCTTCGGTAACTTTTCTTCTATCTGTGGATCAAAATCAAAATCAAAATCTTGATGTGGGTTGGGATCAGGCTCATCTCCATCATGGCCAAGATCAGGCATATTTTCTGATTGGCTTGTCAAATGGGGGTGACATTTGGATCGGGTTCAGAAATTCTAAAAGAGGGATGAGAATGAGATTGAGGAAAGTTTAGGCGTAAGTCTTCAGCATAGACTTGGTGTTGTAGATACTCGTGATAGGCACGGTCGTCATGACCGAGATTATCTGTCATACGACCCTTACCTTTCATCGTAATGGAACGTCTAGGACCATCACCACTTCCACTTGCCATTTTAAAAATTGAATTGTAAAATTCCTTGAACAAAAAATGTTAAAAATTTGATTTAAAAATTAATTAAATGGTTGGAAATAAATTTGGAAGAAAATTAGAAACTTAGTAGTTAGTAATTGCAATTTGCAAATAAAATAAATTGGATATAAGATAAATTGCAAATAAAATAAATTGCAAATAAAATAAATTGGAATTTGGAAACTTAGTAATTGCAAATAAAATAAATTGCAAATAAAATAAATTGTAAATAAATGAAATTGGAAACTTAGTAATTGACTAATTGCAAATTAAATAAATTGGAAATAAGAAATATTGCAAATAAAATAAATTGGAAACTTACTAACTTAATAATTGCAAATAATATAAATTGGAAACTTGGTAACTTGGAGACTTGGAGACTTGGAGTTGGAGACTTGGAGAATTGAAAGTTTAGAGAGAATTGAGAATTGAGAATTGAGGAAATTGGGGTGAGGAAAAATGAATGGATGGGTAGGTATTTATAGAAAATAAAAAGAAAAAGAAATTAAAAAAAAAAGTGAAGAAGTGAACCGTTGGAGGCCCAAAGGTCTGCTGACGTCAGCAGGCCTTGGGCCCAAAGGTCGGCTGATGTCAGCCGACCGTTGGGCCTACAACGGTTCGGTTTAAAACAAAAAATTAAAAAAATAAATAAATTTAAGGAGGAACCGGCCAGTTCGAACCGGAGCCAAACCGCCGGTTCTGGTCACGTTCGAACTGGCCGGTTCTGGTCACGTTCGAACTGGCCGGTTCCTCGCTAAAACGAACCGGAACCGGAACCGGGACCGACCGGGACCGGTTCCGAAACCGGAACCGGTTTTTCTTGTTCCGGTTCCGGTTTTTTTACGCCGGTTCCGGTTCGGTTCGCCGGTTCGAACCGAACCGACGTCATGTCTAAATTTACATGACAGTCATTACAATTTCCCTGCCAAATGAATTGCAATTAACATTCATTCTAAAAAAATTATCAAATAGATAAAGAAACTTCTCAACTGATTTGAGAGTATAATATTATAATGTTGATAAAACTTAAAACTGAACTTTACATCTTCCAAATTGAACTTAATATTTTTCCAGGAATGAAGAACAACTACAACACTGTATTTAGGAAAAAAAGTATGTGCCCGAAACATGTCTCCCGCAACTCATCTAATTCTCCAACTCTTCCAAAAAAAACCTTTACAGTATCCGAGAGCCAATCAAATTGCAATATACGTTGGTGGTGGCTTTTTTGCCATGAATTCATCGATTTTATCACGAAATCCTCAAAAATTTTATTGTCCATCTACAAAATCACATAAAAAACGCATTAGTATCTATGATAGTGAAGTTACATGCCAGTATTAACAAGTTACATACTAGTTACATGCCTGGAGAATCCAGTACAAACAAGTTACAAGTTATATGTTATTTCACTAATCAAGATAGTCTATTCACGTCTAATCCAATTCAATCAATTCTAATCCAACATATCAAACATCACAATTGACAATCCACTAGAAACGCATCAAGAGATCGAACAAACCCACATAAATCCGAAACACTAAACATAGTGGAATTATGTATGTAAATATGGACATATGGCAGCTGCAAAATTTTCTTGATAGTATAGTTTTGGTTTTCCTTTTTGCAGTTAACACAACTATAGGTTATATTGATCAAACAAACCAAAAGTTTTCACCATCTTCTGTAATAAATGCTCCAAAATGGTGCTAGAGTTTCAAAAATAAAAGTGAGACAAGCTAGGATTTATATTGGGTTTATGAACAACAACTGTTAACACAACAAATATGGCAAGAGCAAAAGGTTTTCATAAACACAAACTTTATAATTAACTATTTAAGAAGATAAGGATATCATTCAATTCAAGTTGGTGATGATCTATCCATCAAGTAAAGAAAAAAATAAAATGCAAATTATCCCACTTGTTGGTACCTCTATTCATAGCATTATATTATCTTTTTAAAGGTTCCTTTTTCTTTCCTTTTTAATTGCATTCTTTCCTCCTTTTCTGAAATTAGTTATCTGAATAGTTAAAAACTCAACTACAGATGACAAGTGAAAACATCCAACCCAGATCCATAGCAGCAATATCGATAAAAACCGAAAAAGAACAACTCTAATGAACAAAGAACTATATATAATTCATTGTTGAATAAATCTAATCAATAAATCAGACAAACTAGAAAAATTATGAAAAAATTTCATAAATTTACATAGTCAAAAAGAAGCATTTCATGTCCAAATTTGTCAAATTCTAGTTAAGGGGATCAGTCAAGATTGTGTATCATATTCTAAAAGTCAATAAATAGGAAAAATAAAGAAAATATGCATGAAAACACATATTTGAGCAGGGTATAATCCCCTCATTTTGATCAAAACACAGAGTTGAGCAATAGACAGTTTAACCTCCTCATTTTTCTATCTACATTTCTTCACAAACCAAGGGTTCACAAGAGCAAAATAAACACCCAAGAGCAAGGGATTAAACTTCCATAAAACTAACAAGATTTGAAGTTCGATGACTGAGGGCGATGGTGACGGCGTCGACAACCAAGAGCAGCAGATTCGGTGAGAAGTTCGGCGGAGTCGACGACCTAAAGCACCGGATTCGACGACCTTGAGCTGCAGATTCGACAACCTGTAGTGCCGGATTCGGCGAGAGGTGCAGCGAATGCGAGAACTGCGGCGACGGGGAGAGGTGCGGCGAGCGACGGCAACTACGAGAGGTTCGACGAACTAAACATTTGATTTCTCTTTTTCTCTTCCTTTCTCTCTCTTCCTCTTGTTTTTGCGATTCAACTTAACCCTAAAACCCTAAAAAATAAAAATAAAACAGAACGGTTGAACCCCCTTCTTCCTTTTTTCAAATTTCAAATTTAGAGGTATTTTTTGTCCAAAAGTGGTCAAAAGTGATGAAAACAATAAACAAAAAATTGGTGGCTAAAAACAATAAACCGATAAATGTTTTGGCTCTTTATGAATTCATCCCTATATATTATATAACAATATATACAAAATATATAAATATAAATATATTATTTTATATATATATATTATAATATAATATATATGTTATATAATACATATATAAAATATATATTATATATAATATATATTATTATATAATATATATTTTATATATGTTATTATATAACATATATATTATTATAAAATATATCTATATATATATATATTATAATTATTATATATAATAATATATCTAATATATATTATCTAAATTATCTACATATGTAACATAAGATTTCCACATGGAACCAAACACAATTATCTAACATTCTCTTGAATTGGACAAAATATTCTCATACACAACCAAACACATATATACAAGTTTCTCAGGAATCACATTACTATGTTTAACTTTCTTATGAATCACATTATTGTGTTTAACTTTCCCAGGAATCAGATTATTTTGATTACCTTAGAGCATCTCTAATGCAAGCGTGATTTGTGGAAAACAAAGATGCCTCGTAGGATAAATAGACATTCTGTTAATAATTGTGTCTCCAATGCAGCGGTGTATATTCAACATCAAGATGATGTGGCAAAAAATATTAGACATTGTCAACATGACTATCTACTTTCAGACAGCCTGTTGCACAACCCTTTTTTAGGTTGATTCATCAAACATTTAAGATTTACATTAATTTTTCATCTATTTTTGGTAAGTAAATAAATTAAAAAAGAAAATAGGAAGTAAATTGAACACGTCATTAAAACAAAATGAGTTTTAAACATAAGCATTTAGGACCAAATTTTAAATTGATTGTCTATCAAGTCCATATTTATGCTACATAAGAAACAAGTCTCTTGACATTGTTGTAATGTCAACCATTATTAATATGCAAGCCATTTTCACATTGGAGATGCTCTTAGAGCATCTCCAATACTACTGTGACTTGCATTTAAAAAAATGGTGACGTGTCAACATTGTCAAGAAACTTACTTCCTATGTGGCATATAACTAAACATTTTATATACTTTTTTTTTGCCTATATGTTTGTTTCACTTTGCCTATATGTTTCTTTTCTTTTCTTTTCTTTTTTTAAGTGTGATTATAAACCAATGTCATCATCGAGTTTTGAATCCGACTCTAATAGTTCGTCATCAAGCAATGATTCACTTTCGATGACCAAACAATTATTAGATAAACCGTTGGAAGGGGATAGTTTAATATGTACTAAGATGACCCATAATGTGGTTCAAACCTTGCAATTCATGTTCCTTTAATAGTTTCATAGATGTTGATTGGTAAAAAGCGTCATCATGGTGGCTCAACACTTGGTAGACGTTATATTCATTGTGATAGGAAGGAACGTCATGATTTAATTATTAAAGACTATTTCAAAGGTGTGCACTCAAAGTATACAACGGAGCATTTTCGTTATCGATTTCGAATGGATGTGGAATTATTCAAAAGAATTTAAAAAGCCATTGGAAATTATGATGATTATTTTATACAAAAAGATTGATGCAGTTGGAAAACACAGGTTGAGTCCTTTATAGAAAATGATAGCAGCTGTGTCGATGCTTGCATATGGTTGTCCGGCAGATATCCTTGATGAATATGTTCAAATTGGAGAAAACAATACAATCGAAAGCCTAAAACGGTTTTGTGATGCTGTAATAGGAGTTTTTGAAAAACAATATTTAAGAAAACCAAATACAGATGATATTGCAAGGTTGATCCAAGAAGGAGAGGATCGAGGATTTCCAGGTATGCTTGGGAGTCTATATTGTATGCATTTGCACTAGAAGCATTGCCCCACAGCTTGGCATGGTACGCATACTAATGGTTTTAAAAAAGTTCCTACTCTCATTTTAGAAGTTGTAGCTTCAAAAAATCTGTGGATTTGGTATGCATTCTTTAGCATGGTTGGTAATAATAGTGATATTAATGTTTTAGATAGATCTCTGCTATTTGATGAGCTTATTAATGGCGTTGCACCACCATGTAATTTTGTAGTACAAGGTCATCACTACAATATAGGGTATTATCTCTCAGATGGAATTTATCCACAATATGCCACTCTAATTCAAACAATCTCTTAACTATCTTCTATTAAAGAGAAAATATTTTCTAAGCACCAAGAAGCTGTTAGGAAAGATGTTGAACGAGCTGTAGATAGAGATTCGATTTCCTCAGTAAGAGGAAAATATTTTTGTCATTCATTGCTTAATCAAGTCCGGAAAATGAACACAATGTGTCATTATTTCTACTTTTTTTCATTGCAATTCAAATGGAAGACTAATTACCTGTTGATCAAAACTAATTTTAATAGTGTCTAAAACAATGTCTAAAAAAACAAATTACTTATCATCATCATTACTTCTAAGAACCTTTCCAAAAAGGCCTTTATTTTGCCATTCCTTCAATATCTGAGCCTGATAAACTTCAAAGGCCATTTGTAATGCTTGTGGAAGTTTGTTAACATCTTATTTTAAAATGCAACTTGTTCTTGTCTCTTTTGAGCTTTCTCCTTCATTTGTTGTTCTTTCTCCATCATTTGTTGATCTTTCTCATTCAATTGTTGATCTTTCTCCTTTACTTTTTTATGCTTTCTCTTTTAATTCGATCTCTTTTTTCATTATTGGTTCTCGCAACTCAAAATCTTTCTTATCTTTTTCTCTTTTCAACTCCAACTCTTCTTGATTAACCATAATTTTCTTCTCCAAAGTGTTTTGTAAATTGTATAATGCATCAACCACGCTCTTTTCGTCATTCAACTGCCTCAATTTCTCTCTAGTGCCTTTTCTTCATTGCAGACGCACAACCCCATCAGCATTAATACCTTCAGTTACAGGAGTATCTGAATTCATATATTCATCTCCTTGATTGGAAAAAGACACTGGACTGTTACTGTCATTGATAGACTTTTGTTTGTTGGAGTCATTCGCATTGGTAAGTTCTTTTGAACACCATTTTTGGATTTTTTTTCATCAAGATCTCCCAACAATGCTCGTATTTGAATGGTTTTCCATTAGTAAGGTCCTCATACATTCACAATGCTTTTCTTTTCTACAAATAAAACAAGAAAGAAAGTCGAAATACAAAAGAATCAGTAAATTAGCATTAATAACATGTATACTTGTAAAAATTTCACTAATTTTTTCAAATTTAGTCCATAGTTTAACAATGAATCTAGGGGATGTATTGAGAATGTAGAAGGGTTGTTCAACAAGTCATAAATTATAAAGAATAACATGTTGATCACACCAAAATCGTTATATATTTTGGCCCTTATTCATTGTCCTTTATCTTGTTTTCGGGCATGTTTTCGTGTCTTATGGGCTCTTTTATTGTGATTGTAGGCATTCGGTGCATTTCAGGTGTTGGAAACGAAAATTGGGATTTTCATGTTGAAAAGGGATCAAATTGTGCAAAAGAAGAAATGAAGACAAAATTGCGCTGGTACTAGGCGGGTTCCATACACGCGCACCAGCCGTGCACCTAAAGATGAAGTCCTAGATTTTCCTAGAATGCGGGTACTGCGCGGATCCCTACCCGTACTAAGGTTAGATACTGAGGAGCATATCAGATGGAGGAAGCCATTGCGCGGGTACCCTACTTGCGCACTACCCGCGCACTTCGCGCGTCAGACCAGGCACATCAGCATTTCAGACCTAATTTTCGGAGCCCTATATATACATCCTTTTCTTATTTCGGAAAGAAGATCCACACACTTCCACCCTCTTCCAAGAACACTCTTTTCTCTCCCTTACATCATTAACCACTAACCTAGATCTAGGAATCTCTCCCACCTATATAAACCTATCTTACTTCATCTTCTTCCTAATCTACTCAAGGACACTTGGAGATTGGATTCAAGCATCAAGAAAAGAAGTCTTTACATGGGTCTTCTCTATCTCTCTTCTCCTAGTAATTTGCTTGTATTTGTCATGAGTAGTTAAATATCCCACTAAAGGATTGATGCGAAACACTTGCGGATGTTGGGCTTTGTAATGAACTTTGTCTTTTCTATCAATCTATCAAATATGTTTCATTCATTGTTTTAATTGATTTCAAGGATAATTTGTCTTAGATTGTACATTCCTCTCTTTGCAAGTTGTTTGAGAAATTATTTGAGTAGAGAATTGGGTATACATCTATTTAATTCTCTTAAGTTCATTTGAAATGGAAGGGTCAAACAAGAGTACATCCATCATGTGAGACCCGGACTCATCCATCTCAATTTCTATCTAATCTCAAATGGGTAATCATTATTATACATCTAGGTTGATGACTTGTGAGAGATTAAGTATCGATACTATACATCTAGGTTGGTGACTTTATAAAGAGATTAGTCCATGTTGTGATAGATGTACATTCATGAACAATCACATTTGGTGGCAAATACTATACATCTAGATTGGACACTAATTAGGGATATACAACCAATTCTATACATCCTAGGTTGGTTACATTAGGCTAATGTTCATTAATGTGAGTTCCTATATTGCCCATTATTTACTTGTTGGATCCATCAATTACTTAGTTCTTACTATCATATTTCAACACACATTTCTTATTAACTTTAGTTGCATATTAGATTAACAAGCCTAATTGTAGTTTGCATTGTAGCTATTAACTTTCAAAACAACCAGATTTACCCTTTCATGTTTTGTTTTAGTTTAATAGTAGTTAACTAGTTCTAGCCATTTAGTTTCCCTTTCCCTATGGAAGACACGCGACTTGCCATTGTACTTGTTTTGTAAATATTTGAGGCATTGTTGTGGTTTTACAAATTTCTTTAACGGACATTTTCTAATGACAACAACGTTCACATCACATGTATCCTTCAATTCCCCTCTCCAGCCCCCACCTTCAAAAATGGGTTTTTATAAGTAGCCTTCCTAATTTGACTAACACTACACATGAAATCCCCAAGTTTTCTTTATAGAATATGTCATCATTTCTCTATGTAAATCAATAACAAAGGCAGACAATGTTTTCATACAGCAATGCACAGTTTGCTAATAAATATTGCATGCATATATAAAGAAGCAAATTGTAGGTCAAAAAATCTTGATCACTAATTCAAGTACTTCAGCTTTGAACTTCTAAAAGGATCAGACAATGGCAACAAAGCAACAGAGAATATATGAAAGGAGAAAAAAATATTAGAGTCATTGTTCTAAATATAGAAAAAGCACTTTCAAGTTTGTAAATGCTAGTACTTGTAAACAAAACTAAGATGGAATTAAAAAATAAGAGATCAATAGCTAAGTTATTACCATATCTTTCGGGAGTTCTTTCTAATCGCTCATGTAATGCATAGAACTTGTTTACTGCAGCTAGTATTTTTCCCCAACGACATCCTAAGCTATTAGTGGTTCGGGCTTCATCATATGCACCCATATTGTCCCTCCAAGTTTGTAAAATACGATCCAAATTGCTGATTTTTTTCTGATTATTACCAATATCAGAATCAACGAAGACATATAGCCATGCCTTTGTTAGTGAAACGCCTTCAACTTTTGTCCACTTTTTGATAGGCGATGAAGTTTGGGAGATATTGGACTTTTTGGTGGCCTTGCATTTTTTGTTAGATCCTTTTGATGAATTTACGGTTTGAGTGTCAGATGGAAGTTTGGGAGCATTCACTTTGGAACGAGAAGCAGGATCCTAACTATTGGTGAAAATGAGAAGGATATGATGCATCCATTGGATTAAAGGCAAAATTGGACTGGAATGGTATGTTTGATGGACCAAATTGATTAGCTTGTGGCAAAGAAGCTTGTGGGTGGATTTCAAAGGAGTTAAAAACACATTGAGTATTGAACGACTCACTAGCATTTATATGTCCAGTGTCGATCGGAAGATGTTGAAATTGTAAGAATTGTTGAGACTCTTATGAATTTATTCAAAAATAATGCCTACAAAAAAATGTTAGACAACTGTTGTTAGAGATTAAAGAGGCATGGCTAATAGCTAGTATTTTTTAAAGAGCTTTAAAGAGCTTTTCAAACAAAAAATAAACCATTTGCCTTCAGAGAACCCCAATACATCACACATTTAAAGGCCATTATATAAACAATATTCCAGCCAAAAAATCATTAATTCAACCAACAAAAACACTCAACATCCAACAAAAAATCTCTGCTCTATACAGAGAAAAGATGATGTGGCTTATCATTTTCCCAGCTTTGCTTCAAATCCAAACCTTTAACTAACCATACTCAACAACAAAAGATAAAATTTTTAAAGACACAAATGCAGCAGAAAATTTAAACAAAGGACAAAATGTAGTAGATGAAGCAATTACAAACTCCCATAACACAACAAACACCATAAATAGGTACATGAAACACAACCAAGCTTTGAAACCACCAATACCCATTGCTTGAATCACAAAATGGGAACTACCCATCTAATAGAATCACTTCAAATCTTCCACAAACTCCATAGAAAAAAATCTATGAAACAGTGGCTAGTGTAAAATCATGGTACATATCCAATAAAATGAACCCATAAATGAGTGATCCATCAAAGTTATGCAGCTTAAAACTTTCCTAAACTCAATTAATTGAACAAATAAAGAATTATAACATTTATATATATAAAGATTAATTTTAACAAAGCCATAAGAAAATAAAATAAAGCAAAACAGAAGATACCAAACCCAGATCAAATACCTCTTTGATTGAAGACCTGAACAAAGCTAGAGATCAGATGGGGAAGCATAAATGAATAAAAAAATAGAAAAAGAAAAGATGTTTTAGAGATATAATAAAAACGGAAAAAAAGCGGTTGAATGTCTATCGAAATAATCAGATAACAAGCAACAAATGTGGAGATGTAGTGGGTTTCTATTTTCAATTGTGTGTGAGAGATGTAAACGTACCGTCGATGTCGAGTTCTGGCTTCTATTTATGTGATGGAGTTGTCGCGATCAATAATGCATACTAGTTGTAGGAAGCAAAGCAACTTAGACTCTTGGAGAGGAAGAAGAACTTGTCATAGCTAGAATAGAAGAAATCGATCAAAGTGATGTTTTTTTTCCTAATTTGGGTCTTTCACTGCCAAGAGAGAGAGAAAGAATGAAGGCGGGCAATCGAAAAATAGAGTACAAGAAAAGAGTGGGTTGCTAACTAGCCAAAAATATGGCTGTCCGACAGAAAAAAAATTTGCCTCAGCAATTTGAGGTTGGATGACCACAGTTGCATTAGATATGAATATTTTAATTAATGGGTTGTTCATCCTATGTGGTTTCTATTTTTTTTTTCACAAGCCACAATAGCATTGGCGATTCTTTTAGGAGTACCGTAATTTAGACATTTTGTAATCTTTGACCGATCAACTATTAAGTATAACGGTCAAAAGGTTAGTCAAGGGTATTTTCTTGTCATTTTATTGAAAGTATGATCTGGTTGCACTTGCAACAAATGTTGAGGTACTTTATTGCAATTTCCCTTTTTTAAGCAAACTATCTCTTATATGTTAATGTATTAAAATTTTTGTATTAAATAATAAATAATTAAAATTAAAAATATTTTTCTAAATATTTATGAATAATAATTTTTTAGTCTTTTTTAAAAAAATATATAATTTAAATAGATTGTGAAGTGGGAGGTCGTCGCCTCCTCCAGCGAAGGAGGAGGCGCGAGCCTCCACTAGTGATGGGGGCTCATGCCCCATCTGTTTCACTTTATTTGAAATAGAGAAGGCCCTCTCCTCCTCTAACGATGAAGTCGAGCATGGCCGGCCCTGGGCATAGGTCCAGAAGGCGAACACTTAGGGCCCCCGTTTTCCAAGGGCCACAAATTTCAGGTTGAAAATAAACTTTGTGTATTCAGTTTTTAAATAAGTTTGGAGGCCGACGTACTAATGTTTTTATAAAAAGGAAAAATTAGTCCATATATCACTTACAATATGTTTGGTAGGAGTGAGAGAAAGTATGATGGATTGATGAATTAAGGGGGAGAGAGAGTATGAGGGATGGAGAGGATAACATAAATCATTCATGTTGTTTGGTACTGAAAAGATGGTTAAATGTATGGATTGGTATATAATTTGTAAATTTACTATATTGCCCTTATATAAATTAGAAGGTAATAAAAATTTGGAGGGTATTAATGTCATTTCCCTCCAATTTAACCTCCCCTCTCTCATTCGCCCATTGATGGGCGGATTGTTTATGGTGGGCCTAAAAGGAGGACAACTCCCTCCTCTTCTCATCTCCCCTCTCTTCTCTCTCCAACCAAACAAGGGATTTGAGCTCTCCTCTCATCCCTCTCCCTCCAACCCTCTCCCTCCCTCCGTCTCACCAAACAGAGGGTTAACCAAATATAAGTCTGGAGGCCCATGTACAGTTTTTTTTTTTTATATAAAACAAAACAGCCAATATATACCTAACCATTAAAAGTCTAAAGACCTACAAAATTGAAATCAATTCCAGGTTCTTGAAAGAAACACAATTATAATACTTAATTAGTACTTTTACTTCTAAAAATATGAGACGAGTAATGTTGAAGTGATACATTATTTGATGTAATTATAAAAATTTTATTTCGGTAACTTTTTATTTGCTATTCTGTTGTGTTGCAGTCTTGATTTTAGTTATTATATTGATTTTTATAAGTATTTACTATTTACTAGAGAAAAAAAATTAAGTAAATATACATAGAAGATCGAGGGATTTTTATAGTCTGTCTCGAGCCCTGAAAATATTATGACCGACTATGAAGGTGAGAGCCTCCGACTGCGGCGAGGTCACCTCTTGTGGCCTCAAACGGAGACAATAAGGCTCTACCGATGGCATCACCGTCTCCAATTATAAAGGAGACCACTAGCAATGGCATCTTTTGGTGTTGCCTGACCAAGGTTCTTGAGGAAGAGGTTGTGTGACTTAACCATTTCACTACAAACTTAGCTTTGTTAAGTTATGAATATTTTAATATAAATATTAATTTATTAAAATATGTAAACTGGCCTTACAAGCCAAGCGACTTGCAGGCCTCATACATGAGGCCTAGCACGGCCTACGGCCTTAATGAGTCCTTATGCAGGTCTCGACATGGCTTGCTTATGGTTGGATTATACCAAGCCCGGTCTGGACGTGGGCTGTGCCGACTGGGCTTGGCTTGCCATATACAACCCATTTTGCCTCCACTAAGTAAGAATGGATTCATGGCATTTTCATATAATTCATATTCTATGGAATCAGTATTCCTTGATTAATTAGGGAAATCAAACAATGAATCATAATTCTCTTTCCTTTTCCTACTCCAATTTTGTCAACCAAACACCACCTAACTATATATAAAGTCTCTTTCAGAATTAAACAAACAAACAATTAACATGCTCAAACATACTTATTTAATTGAGAATTAAGCTATCACCGAATACACCATATCCGCATAAAGGGAATATCTACTATTTGATAGAAATTCATGGTGGATTTTGTTTTATTTTATTTTTTAATATGTAACAAAAACTCATATCAAATTCAAGACCACTTTATTTGTCTGTTCATCGAAATTCGAAACCTTATCCGGAATTCAACACCACACCCTCTTCTAGTCTTCTTTCCCTTAACCAATCAATACCAAGAAACAAAATTTGGAGAGTGATAAGACTGATAGTGTAAAGTTTTCTCCTGTAAATATATAGACTTCGAACTTCGAATGCAGTGGCATTATCAATGTGGCACTGTTCATAGTCCAAGTCATGTTGCATCACCGTCTCCAATTATAAAGGAGACCACTAGCAATGGCATCTTTTGGTGTTGCCTGACCAAGGTTCTTGAGGAAAAGGTTGTGTGACTTAACCATTTCACTACAAACTTAGCTTTGTTAAGTTATGAATATTTTAATATAAATATTAATTTATTAAAATATGTAAACTGGCCTTACAAGCCGGGCGACTTGCAGGCCTCATACATGAGGCCTAGCACGGCCTACGGCCTTAATGAGTCCTTATGCAGGTCTCGACATGGCTTGCTTATGGTTGGATTATACCAAGCCCGGTCTGGACATGGGCTGTGCCGACTGGGCTTGGCTTGCCATATACAACCCATTTTGCCTCCACTAAGTAAGAATGGATTCATGGCATTTTCATATAATTCATATTCTATGGAATCAGTATTCCTTGATTAATTAGGGAAATCAAACAATGAATCATAATTCTCTTTCCTTTTCCTACTCCAATTTTGTCAACCAAACACCACCTAACTATATATAAAGTCTCTTTCAGAATTAAACAAACAAACAATTAACATGCTCAAACATACTTATTTAATTGAGAATTAAGCTATCACCGAATACACCATATCCGCATAAAGGGAATATCTACTATTTGATAGAAATTCATGGTGGATTTTGTTTTATTTTATTTTTTAATATGTAACAAAAACTCATATCAAATTCAAGACCACTTTATTTGTCTGTTCATCGAAATTCGAAACCTTATCCGGAATTCAACCCCACACCCTCTTCTAGTCTTCTTTCCCTTAACCAATCAATACCAAGAAACAAAATTTGGAGAGTGATAAGACTGATAGTGTAAAGTTTTCTCCTGTAAATATATAGACTTCGAACTTCGAATGCAGTGGCATTATCAATGTGGCACTGTTCATAGTCCAAGTCATGTTGCATCTTTAAGTCACATTATATGTTATCATGCATAATATCTTCTTGTATAAATATGACTTAATTTCTATCAGTTTATTTGCTAACATTTGGGAGGTTTTGGTTCCCAAAAATAATCCAGACTGAAGACTTTTCTTGATGGATAGAGGCAACAAATAAGGATTCCAAAAATGGGTTGACAAATGTTGGGAAGATTGCTTTAGATCTAAAAATCATCAATGACTAGGACCACAATCCTTTCAACTTCAAGATAATCCTTCTCTTTGTACATATCTCCATCTATGTACGTGGCATTATCCCAATTTTCTAAATTCATAGTCAATGTGGTCATGTGGTAAATGGTGTTCATTTAATCTCGTAATGTTTCAAGTTCGAGTTATATCATATCACCACACGATTTGTTTTTTTTTTTTATCAAAAATAATTTTGAATTCGCTTTCGGTATCAATTTTTATATCTCAAAAAATAAAGAAAAAAAGAAAAACAAATTGGTCTTAAAATTGGAAAACAATGAAAACAAGTTTTTCATTTAAAAAGACCCTTTTTTGTTTTTTCTGTTTCTTTTTTCTTCTTCTTTTCTCTCTTCTCTTCTTCTTCTAAAATTTTATTACATATATTTTTTTTAAATCTATTATTATGATTTATATTTAATAAAATTAATATTATTTCTAAATTATAGATTTAGTGTTAAATGATAATAGGTTATAATGTAAAAAAAATGCAAATCTGATATTACTTCTGTTTTGTTGATATCTTCAGTTAATCTACTAGACATGTTTTTATAGTTTTTATTTTCAAAATACAACTTTCAATATATGCTACTATGTAAGTTTTAATATTTCGAAACAGAAACAAAAAACATTGTTTTCATTTTCAAATTTATTTTCATGAAAACAACAAATGAAAATCGTGTACCACAAGCACCTTTAGCAAATATATTATCTACTCATTTTTTTAAAGGTATATAAATACATAAAACCCCTATAAAATAATATTGTTTGGACTAAAGAAAATTATTATTTTAGAGTGATTATTTATTTATCGATAAATTAATAATATATTAATTTATCGATAAAATGAATATTTATTAATTTAAAAAGAGTTTTACATTTTTATTACTTATACATGTATTTTTTTTTTTGCCATTGTGATATTGTATTTTATGGCATGATCACATTCAACTCACATGCTAACGTGTGATCACACTAGAAAGCTTATATTTTTGACCCAAATACATGTATGACTTATATATAAAATAACAATGAATGTGGTCAAACTAAGAATATGATCGATGTTGAGCACCTTTTGAATTATCACAATGAAAATGATAGAGTGATAAAATTGTCTACCGATGAAGAGATTATCCATGGGGCAATGAATACATCTACCAATGACGATCATAATACATATGACAATCGTGTTTTACTAACTGTTTATCCAAAAGAGGTATTTTAAGTGGTAATAACCTTAAATAACTACTTGCTACAAAATGAAATATATATATATATATATATTATGAAGTTGAGTTCAGTTTAGATCAAGTAAAAAGTTCATTAATTAATTATGAATTTTTATGTGAGATTTCTTTTATGTAATTAATCACTTATAAATTTATATATTCGTTGGGTCTTAAAGGATTTAAAAAAAATATTATCTAATGCATTTAGCGAGGTTATTATTTTAGTAAATTCGACCGAGTTGAGACCGCAAAATTTTATTATTTAAATGAGGTTACTAATTTATCGAATATTTATTAATCGATGTTTTACTATAGGTCTGTTTGGCATAGTTTTTGGAGGGGTTAAAATCTCTTTTGCAGCCTAAAAGCCACTTTTAATTGTGTTTGGTGATACTCGGTTTTTGTGTTGTTACCAAATTGCGGATCAAAAAATATTTATAAAAAGTCCTACGCAATGTGCTCTATAGTTTTGAAAACTAGTAAAGTGGCAAGCGATGGTATCGTCTACAAGGAGGTGTCATCCGTCGATCGCCTCACGTTTTAGTGATTATTGAAAGCAATGTAAATAAGAACATGGCAAAGGTAAGAGTGGTGTGTGTGAAGTGTAACATGTTGTGTGAGTGGTGTGTGTGAAGTGTAACATGTTGTGTGTGTGTGTGTGTGTGTGTGTGTGTGTGTGTGTGTGTGTGAGAGAGAGAGAGATGGAGAAACAAGAGCATAAAAACAAAGATAAGAAACATTAGAGAATCTGGAGGGATGAGAATGGTGCTTAAACAAGATAAATGTAAAAGTAGGGTGGATAGGAGAGATGCAAGAAAATGAACACAAAAGGTACTCATGATCACCAAAACATTCGTGTCACCTATAATAACTAACCGTAAAGACACTCCTAACATAGGTTCAACCTATCCTTACGTACGACCTCTAGATATGGAAATTGGGAGATTTTTCTAGTCCTCTAAAGCTACTCACCGAGAGTGTATCGTATAAGCAACTACTAAGGACCGCGTTAAGCACAAATATTAGTAAGATAAAATTAGGATCAACCACAGACTGCTGCTCACCTGTCACGGTAAGCAACTACGAATAGAACCATTAAGCATAAAATGGGACCCCCGACCACTACTCACCTAGAGTGAATCATGCGAGCAATGACCAAGAGTCGCAACCCTCGATTGCTACTCACTAAGAGTGAAAATACAGCTCTTAACGTGTGTCTAACAACCTAGAGGGGGGTGAATGGGTTGTTAATCGATTATTACCAACTTTTCGATTAGTCAATATTAATAATATAACCCAACATAAACAAACATACAAAATCAAGTGTAAAGTGCGGAATAATAAATAACACTTGATTTTTACGTGGAAACCCTTCAACAAGGGAAAAACCACGGGCTATCCTTCTAGCCACACACGATCCTCAAATCCACTATATGAGTAAAACGTTACACCCTCAAGTGATACTCGGACTCTCACTCTAGATAACCTCAGGCTATGGACACTACCACTCGCCACTCTTGGTTCAATCCCTAGTGATATCCACTGATACACTACTATCGGCGTGAGCACCTCCTACTCTACCCGCAGGCCTTTTACAATGGATTCTTGACCAATGCTTGCCAACCACAACTTGGTTGCAAGACTACAATGCTTGTACAACTTCACCCCGAAGCCACAAGACTTTGACTCAATGAAGAGTTTAGGGTCTAAGTGAACAATCAATGAATGCTCAACACAATATATGTTAGACCAAACATACAATGCTTAACTAGATGTAGATAATGCAATACAACATCCTAGTTATCAAATAATGCCTACATGTACACACATGAGGTCTCAATTAGTTGTAGAGAAATTCTAACAAACTAATTGTCAATTAAATTCACATAAACATTCATAAAGTTGACTAGATGCACAAAGTCAACCTAATCATCAATTAAGCATACATGAATATTTATGGATTAGCTATTTAGGCATATGTGACCTAATAATGCAAGCTATCACAAACAAACACAATCAAATATTCATGAACATTAACTAGTTGATTAAAACACAATTTCTCAACCTAGTTGTCAATTAATCACACATGAATATTTATGACCTAGCTTTTAGGCAAAAATGACCTAATCAATTAAGCTATCACAAACAAACCCAATCATGTTATAGAGACTCATAAATATATGCAATAAGTAGAGTCTAGGTATTTAATCATGCAATAAATACCTAATCTAGAATAAGAAGAACAATAAATGATATTCAAAGAAGTTCTTGCTTACCTAGTCATGAAACAATGAAGACCCATGCTCAAATGATGTTGAATGATGCAAGATGGAGATGGGTTTTGGGTTTGGAGAGTCAAAGAAGCTTTCTTGAAGCTTTCTCTCTCTAGGACCTCTAACCTCTCTCTAGAAATGATTTTCTGAGCTCTTGATCGGCCAAGAAGAGGAAAGGAAGAATATATATGAAGCCCTAGATCAAACTACATCGTTTTGAACTTGGGAACCAGAATCCCGTCAAAACCGCTTGCTAGAACGCGGCTCAGGTAAGTGTCCAGACCGCGGTACATACAGCAGTGCACCGTCTGGACAACACCGCGGTTTGGACCGCTGTGCGTGCAAGTGCACAGGTCGCGGTCCACGTCGCGCATGACGCACTGGAGAATACCGCTCCGTGCGCCGCGGTGCAAGCAAGGCCTGCTGAGCGGTCTAGGCCGCGCCAAAGGGAAAAATCCCTTTTTACCACTCAAGACAAAAGTCAATCTTACATGAATGTTGTGCAAGTGTGAAGAGAGTGGGATGCACACAATGAAGCACAATTAACATGTCAAACATGTTATCAACTAAGATACAATGCAAGATATGATATCTAATGTAAGCTAGTGAGTGTTTTAGAAAAGGATGCACACTTATACAAACAATAAAGAACACAAATGCAAGATAAACAAAACATGCATGGAGTGTGTGAATGCACCTAAACTCTTCAAGAGACAAAGTCAAGTGAATATACCTTTTGCTCTTGAAGTCATGGAGATGCTTGGAAGCTTGCCAATACGGACCTAAGCTACCCATTACACAATCATCCCCAATGTGGTGGTTTGTCATGAAATAAGCCAATCATAAAATCGAGGTCCTTACAAAGAGTGTATCGCATGAGCAACTCTCAACTGTAGCATAAAGAGTGTAGGTTCAATAACCGAAACCCACAAAGGCATGGTGTGTGCTCTTCATGAATTCCACCCAAACAACCAAAAATACTCAAATCAATCCACAACATGTATTTTGGATAATCCATCGACATACGAGCAATCATGGGATATTTAATTAATCTACTTCTAAATTACATTAATCCACTCCTAATCTCAATTATGAACACACACCAATTTCTACCCTAAATGAACATGAATGTAAAGACAAGAGCTATCCTTGAACATGCAACAAAAAGGGTTGTCATGCCTACTTTAACACAAGTCAAGTGTCAAATTACAACGCAATTGAATGAGACATAATTTGAAGAAATCAAATACAAGTCAATCAAATAAATGTAACTAGTGTTAGGTTTACATATTTCCCAATTGGGGATACACTTCAAAGAAGAAAATAACAAAAAGAAGAGTAAAAAAGAGAAACCCAACTGTCATCTCGAGTCTACATCCTCCATTGAAGTTCCTTCTCGTCATAGACAAGGTATGGTGCTCTTTCCTTCTGAATCTCCTCTAAAGATGGCTTGGTGAAGGTAGAAGGTGGTGGTGGAGAGGCAATCCATTGAGGAAAAACCTCCACGGATGCCTTTTGAAGCTACTTTCTCTCTTGATTTGGTGAAGAAGATGAAATGGAGAGGATTTGTGTTTTGAATGGGTAAATGAATGAATGAATCCTTGGGTATTGAAGAAAGTGGTGTATTTATAGGGTTGGGAGGCTAGGGCATGGTCTAGGCATGAAATGACAACATTGCCCTTTTATAAATTTCCTAAAACTCATCATTTGGCTATTCCCGGAAGACTCACAACACGCAGTGTGCGGGTAGTGTGCGGGCAGGCTACCCTCACACTGCATTTTGGCACTCAGTTCGCGGGTCCTGCGCATCAGTCACTAAAATGATTATAACTTCCTCTAGAAGACTCGGAATCGTAATCTGTAAAATCTGCTGGAAACTAGACTCCCAGGGCTTTCTGAATATATATGGATTGAAACGTGGTTCGATCCAAGGCGAGAGATATGATCCTTCGAAGTTGGATGTTCTGCACACACACTTTTTACGATTTCAGCCGTTTTAGCCTCCAAATCTCCTTTTTGCCTGAAAATGCCTTCATTGACTAGAATAGAGCCATTAGACACCAAAATACGCTCAAAAACAAGCTAAAGGATATTGAATTAAGGGCCAAAATATAGCATAATTTTGGCACGATCAAATACCCCCAAACCAAACCTTTGCTTGGCATCGAGCAAACAGAAAGACACAAGACAAAACAATCATGACTCTATCTAGAAATTTCCTAACACAAAGAAAACATGCTGCAAAGCCAACTATTAGAGAGATAAGCATAAGAGAGTGGAAGTGAGGAATAAGCACATGTAAAACGTTCTAAAATAACTCCTAGGCACCACAAGGGGAAACCCGCACGACACAAATCCCACACTTTAAGTGCCCTTACCTTAGACACTACTCACTCTCATGCCTCGAGCGTAATTCACTTCGATGTCACATGGGATCTCTCTTCTTTTTCCTCTTGGAACCGAAGTTCACACTCATGCAAGATGTATGTAAATGAAGTTATGTATTTGAATCAAATAAATTGCATACATTTAATATAGAATAAAAGCTCCTTTAAGTAATTGAGTCTCATGAAAGAATCAAGTGTCATGAACGTGGAAAGAGCATGCCTCGACTCGTATTCTCAAACTAGGCTTCCTAAAGGATCAACTAGGTCTTTCTCTTAGGTTGTAATTGAGCCATGGGATGAAATGAGGTGAACAAAGAATAGGAAATGGAATTCAAAAGTCACCAATCATGTTAAGACACTTACATTACACACCTATACATAGCTCTACTTAACAACTTAAAACACTAGCGTCTAGGCTTAACTTTCATTACATTGTGCAACAATTAAGTACTCTACTTCGTAAGTACTTTACATTTAACATTCAAGACTCTTTGTGCATTTAATTTTTATTTTCTTTTGTCTTTTCTTTTGCACATTTTACATTTTGACAATTTAAGCTCATAAGTGCACATTTTTCGCACTTTTACATTTGTGAGCCATTTGCCTTGCACATTTACAAATATTGCCTAAGTACACGCTATCTTTACATATTAGAGCTTTTCCTTTTGACTTCCACAACTACACATCCTCACATGATTGACAACAAAGGTAAGGCATGTGTTTAAGCTATATGGATATATGGTTATGTTATGGGTATGAAATGAACGATTAGTGTTTGGCCTCAAAATTAGCAATAGAGCACACATATAGGGTGCGTTTGGTACGGGAACGGGACTGGACGGGACGGGACTGGATTGGAATGGACTAGACTGGACAGTTGTTCCACATTGTGTTTGGAATGTTTAAGACAAAACTGTAGACTGTAATATTATGCGTTTGGTATAATTGGGATAGGACAGGACAAGAGGCTCAAATGACCTGTGTGCCCTCCTTATTCGGTCTAATATTTGTTACCATATAATAGTGACATATGACAAATGACAAGTCAGTATTTATTTAATTTTATTAAATAAATATTTTTATCTATCATATTTAATAATATTAAATAAATATTGTAATTGAAATATATTATATTATTTAACAAAAATAAGAGGTTCAAATGACCTCATGTTTTCCATTAAAATATTATTATATTTAACACAAATATTAAATTGTAATTGAAATAAGTTATAACTATTTAATATTATTATATATTAATATGCAATATTATATATACTATATAAATAATAATATTATATATTATATTATTATATATAATAATATATATAAGATATATATAGATATATATAATATTAAATATTTGTACATATAAAAAATATAATATAATTTATATATATTATAATATATGTATATATATGAATAATATATATTATATTATATATATATGGATCCTATATATATAATAATATAATATATATGATATATTAAATATACATATATATAATATTATTATATATATATATAATAATATTATATATTATATTATTATATATAATAATATATATAGATATATATAATATTAAATATTAGTACATATAAAAAATATAATATAATATTATATATATTATAATATATGTATATATATGAATAATATATATTATATTATATATATATATATATATGGATCCTATATATATAATAATATAATATATGATATATTAAATATTATTATATATATAATATATGTTAAATATTATTCCATGTGTATATATATTATTGTATAGGTAATAATATTATTATATACATAATAATATTTAATAAATTATATATTATTATATATAATAATAAAATATTATATTATATTATATATATTATAATACATATATAAAATATAATATATATATATATATAATTTCTTATATTTATATCATATATATATTTTATATAATATAATATATATACATATTATTATAATATATATATATATATATTAATAATATATATTAATATATATATCATATATATATGATGTATTAAAATATCATATATATATTATATATATAATAATATATAATAATATATAATATAATAAAGATTATAATATATATGATACATTAAATATTATTATATATAGGATATATATTATTAAATATTATTATATATAATATATTATATATAAAATAATATAATATATATTATTATATATAATAATACAATATAATATATTATTGTATAATATATATAATATATTATTATATTATATATAATATTATACATGTAATTATAATATATTTATGTATATATAATATTGGACATGGTTGTAATTGTTTGAAGATTTGAAGGGCAAATGTGTCTTTTTAACGCTTGTCCCATGTCATGGGACAAGTAATCCCATTTGAGGTGGGACAGTTTTTTCTGATTTTTGTCCCACTTTGTCCCATTTAGTCCCATGCGTAGGTCGTGTCAAACGTGGGGCAAGAAGAAAATGTCCAACGTTGTCATGTCTTGTCCTGCGTACCAAACGCACCCATAAGGATATGGAAATGCATTTAGGCTATTTAGTAGTTATGTTCACACATTGCCTAGGATCATTTCCAACATTCCATCTAAAAAGGGAATACAAACTTTGGTAAGCAGTCCATACATATGATGCATGTTCTATGACACATGATGATTGTGTGATGTAATGAGACTATGTATGGTGTTTGAATATTGTTTAAAGATTTGAAAACATTTTCCCTCGAATTTGTACGCTTTTTGCTTTTGTTTGTGAACTCACAAGGGTAACTCCACTATTAGAACAAGGTGCTTGATCACCGAGTCCCCTCAACTTGGACACAAAAAGATGGGACTAACCCATGGAGTGCAAGTGAGACCTCTAAAATGACTAAGAGTTATGAACAAGCACACTAAGTATACACAAATTCACTACAAACACTATGCTCAAGGTATCTCACCTAGCTAAATTAAGCTCAAAATTTTTGGCAAAGCAACAAATTTCAAAATTTTTGATATGAAAATGACTCAAAACACAAAGACACAAAAGACGACTTAACAAAGGCGTCAGCACCCCCAAACCAAAACCCAACATTGTCCTCAATGTTGAAGACAAGAGAGTCCGACCCAAAGGCACGCACCTAACACAACTCAAACAAGGCTCAACATATAAATTATGGCAAATAATGCAATTAGCAATTAAGAACAAAGGCACATAAACTCATGCTCAAAACCTACATCATGCATTTACCAAAAATGAAGGAATGGGGGCATAACGACTCCCAAACCGAATCTAACTATATGCATCAAGACCCGTACACAAATAATGCATGCACTCAAAATCCCCCAAACCGAATTGGGCTATATATAGCAATTAAGTATGTACACTCGCATGCAACACACAAGAGCCTTCGGCTCAGTCATCATGAAAATAATCATAAAATCAAAAATATAACCATCCAAAATATTCAATTATGCACAAGTTATACCTTCTACACACTATACACCAAAGTCTCCACCAATTATGCAACCAAAGCAAGTAAAAACGAAAACAAGAAAAAGAAAATTCATAAATGCAAACTTAGGTGGGTTGCCTCCCACAAGCGCACTATTTATCGTCTAGGCAAGACGTTGGCATGGTGTTTCGACTCTTCGAACTCCAAAATGCTGCTTTCCTTCATGAAGATAAGGTTTTTGCTCTTTTTATGAGCACTCTTGGCTTGCTTGTCCCTCCAAGACTTGCAAGTTGTCGGTGTTTCTTCCTAAAAGTTGAGAACCTAGCATTAATGCCCAAGCTGCACAAATCGCTTCTTAGAGAAGCTATAGACAATCTATACACTCACAAAACATATTAGAGAGTTCAGGAAAACAAGATTTTCAATTCATGCAATTGCCAACCCAAAGCTTATACCAATTATTAAAAAAAAAAAGGTAAACAAACTAAACAATTCCACAATAGATGCTTCCCTCCAAACCTAGCTCTTTCCATACATTCATGCTCATAATAACAAATTGAGGGATAAGAACTTAGTTTACAAGAGAAAAATAAATCGTGCAATCATAAAACACTCAAAAGTAAATAAAATGAAAACAAGCATAACATTTGATTCAATAAGCATAATCAACAACCATTCCATAAGCACAATTGATAACATCAAACCCTTCCCAAAGCTTTTAAACACCTATATCAGCACCCTCCAATCAACTCACTCAAACATGCTTCGACAACATGCACTTTACCTATAAACGTTAAGCTATGCTCATCTAACGTAGGGTAATATAAAATGATAGAAACCATTAGAGGAGTTGATTAACGAAATTTTTATTTGGGAATAAATTTGCAGAGACACTACCTCTGGCTACGCTCTGACCTATTTTCCTAATGCTCTTCGCCGCCCTACTCGCCTCCTTGGTTGTAATCAAACACATAGGTCATCGTTGCACCGCCGTGTTGCTTGGTTAAGTAGTTGTAGTGAAATAATGCACTCATTGTTCTCTTGAGTTGTACGGGGCTTGGCATCTTTGATAGTTAGTCCCTACTCCAACCTTGACTTGATTGCTTGCCAACTTGAAAATTTTTCTTTCCTTGCACAAAAACAACTCAAACAACATTACAAGCATATGCTTGGAACAAAAAAGAAAATTAACAAAAGAAAACTAACAAAATATTTACATTACTACATTATTTGCTAAAACTAGAAACAATTAACGGATAGGACACCTCCCAGGAAGTAGCGCCATTTTGATACTCGCCTTATATGTCTTTACCAAATTACAGATCAAAAAATATTTATAAAAAGTCCTACGCAATCTGCTCTCTAGTTTTGAAAACTAGTAAAGCAGCAAGCGAGGGTATTGTCCACAGGAAGGTGTGATCCGTCGATCGCATCACGCTTTAGTGATTATTGATAGCAATGTAAATAAGAACATGGCAACGATGAGAGTGGTGTGTGTGAAGTGTAACATGTTGTGTGTGTGTGCGTGTGTGTGAGACAAGAGCATAAAAACAAAGATAAGAAAAATAAGAGAATTTGGAAGGATGAGAATGAAGGTTAAACGAGATAAATGTAAAAGTATGGTGGATAGGAGAGATGCAAGAAAATGAACACAAAAGGTGCTCATGACCACCAAAACATTCTCGCCACCTATAATAACTAACCGCAAAGACACTCTTAGCATGGGTTCAACCTAGCCTTAAGTACAACCTCTAGATATGTAAATGGGGAGATTCGTCTAGTCCTCTAAAGCTACTTACCGAAAGTGTATCGCATAAGCAACTACTAAGGACCACGTTAAGCACAAATATTAGAAAGATAAAATTAGGATCAACCACCGACAGGTGCTCACCTGTCTCGTGTAAGCAACTACGAATGGAATCATTAAGCATAAAATGGGACCCCCGACCACTACTCACTGAGAGTGTATTGTGCGAGCAGTGACCAAGAGTCGCAACCCTTGATTGCTACTCACTGAGAGTGTATCGCATGAGCAACTCCCAAGGGTCGCATAAAGAGTGTAGGTTCAATAACCGAAACCCATAAAGGCATGGTGTGTGATCTTCATGAATTCCACCCAAACAACCAAAAATACTCAAATCAATCCACAACATGCATTTCAGATAATCCATCGACATACGAGCGATCATGGGATATCTAATTAATCTTCTCATAATCCCAATCATGAACACACACCAATTTCTACCCTACATGAACATGAATGTAAAGACAAGAGCTATCCTTGAACATGAATCAAGAAGGGTTGTCATGCCTGCTTTAACACAAGTCAAGTGTCAAATTACAACGCAATTGAATGAGACATAACTTGAAGAAATCAAATACAAGTCAATCAAATAAATGTAACTAGTGTTAGGTTTACATATATCCGAATTGGGGATACACTTCAAAGAAGAAAATGACAAAAAGAAGAGTAAAAAGGAGAAACCCAACTGTCATCTCGAGTCTCCATCCTCCATTGAAGTTCCTCATCCTCATAGACAAGGTAGGGTGCTCTTTCCTCTTGAATCTCCTCCAAAGATGGCTTGGTGAAGGTAGAAGGTGGTGGTAGACATGCAATCCATTGAGGAAAAACCTCTATGGATGCCTTTTGAAGCTACTCCCTCTCTTGATTTGGTTAAGAAGATGAAATGGAGAGGATTTTTGTATTGAGTGGGTAATTGAATGAATGAATCCTCGGGTATTGAAGAAAGTGGTGTATTTATAGGGTTGGGAGGCTAGGGCATGGTCTGGGCATGAAATGACAACATTGCCCCTTTAAAAATTGCCTAAAACTCGCCATTTGGCTGTTCCCGGAAGACTCACAACACGCAGTGTGCGGGTAGTGTGCAGGTAGGCTACCCGCACACTGCATTTTGGCACTCAGTTTGCAGGTAGGTTCGCTGGTCCTGCGCAGTAGTCACTAACATGGTCATAACTTCCTCTAGAAGACTCGAAATAGCAATCTGTAAAAACCGCTGGAAACTAGACTCCGGGGGCTTTCCGAATATATATGTTTAATCTAAGGAGGGAGATATAACCCTTTGAAGTTGGATGTTCAGCACACACTTTTTACGATTTCAGCCCTTTTTGCCTCCAAGTATCCTTTTTGCCTTCAAATGCCTGAATTGTTTGGAATAGAGCAATTAGACACGAAAAATACGCTCAAAACAAGTTAAATGATATGAAATTGAGGGCCAAAATATAGCACAATTTTGCCACAATTATTTGGATGTCAAATGAAAATGACTTTTGAATTTTGAAAGCTCTCCCAAGAGTGCTTCTCTCGGAAGAGCTTCCAAGCAAAAACAAAAGAAGTTGTTTTCCTTTTTACAGAACTTTCAAAATGCTCATTTCACCCTTATTTTAATGAAGAACAAAACACACTTTTCTTTTTTACTTTCTACTTATAATCACTTTATTGTTTTAATATATTTTGTTTCAAATTAATTTATTACCTTATTATTTTATTGAAAAAATTATTTCAATTAATTTTAATTGATTTATTATTTTAATAGATTATTTTACTATTTAATATTAAATTTTATCTCTATATTAATTTAATGTAATATTTTATTTCAAATTAATTGTTATTCTTTATTATATTAATAAATTTTTTATTTCAGATTCATTTTTTATCACTTTATTACTTTAATTTATTTTTATTTCATATTAATTTTTATCAATTTCTTATGTTAATAGAATTGTTTATTCAAATTAATTTTTTTCTGTTTATTATTTTTTATTTCTGATTAATTCTAATCAAATTATTAATTTTTTAATATAATTTATTTTAAGGTAATGTTTATTGCTTTAATATTTTAATAGAATTTTCTTTTAAAATATAGTAAGAATTGTTATATTATACAATATTAAATGAATTTATATCACAAAAATATAAATATATTTTACTCGATCCAATTAAAGTCACAAATATCATATTATAGCTAGAGAAATTCTATATTGTTCCAACCAAACAATTCGAAAACCTCTCTTAGATATATTAAAGCTCTTCTAAAATACAACATCCAAACAGTAATTGAAAAGCTCGGGCTGTTACTTTTCTTCTTCAACTATAAAAAGTTAAAAGTAAAAACTACCCCAAATGGACCAATTATCTACTAAACATAAAGCTTTCACGGATTTATTTTTGAGATTTCCAATTTAGAACGCATCAATATTAAATAGAAGTATTAATGTGTAACATAACATCTAATTGAATCCAGACCATTTCACTAACTGGTAATATAAAACTTTAAGGGTATGTTCAGAAGGTTGTATTGTATTGTATTAAGGGTTTAAAATGTATTAGAAGAATACAATACAATGTTTGGCTTATTTTGTAATAGGCATTGTATTGTATTAGCTAATACATTTTAATTGCTCTAATACAATGGATGTTATATTAGCTAATATAAATGGTGGATGTTGTATTAGCTAATCCAAAATGGAGAGAAATAATAATAAATATGTCCAAATAATAACAATAAAATTAATAATTATAAGGGCAATTACCAATTAGGTCTTAGACTTTTTTAAAAGTCGCAATTCCAAATTGTTTGTGACTTTTACAAAAGTGACCAAATTGGTCATTACATTTTTTCCAAGTGTCAAATTAGTCCCTCTAACTAAATTCCGTCAGTCAACTTTAACTATGTATGGGTAAAATTATACTTTACTCCTAAACAATATAATAATGATGCATGCATAGTTTCTTTTTTTGGGATAATTACCCGGTGACCATCAATTTGATGACACGCTATTAAAATGGCCACTAGATTGAGAATTGGTTTCAAAATGACCATTTCTTGGTGAAAAATGTGACACTAATGTTCATTCCATCTAATGAGTGGTATTTTGGTAAATAAGGGGATGGGGTTAATTTATTTAAGAAGTATTTTGGAAATCAATTATTTCTTTTGTTTTTTGAAACGAATAATTATATTTAATGTGTGTATATATGTATAGCATATCTCAAATATATATATATATATATATATATATATATATATTTCTCTTTTGAGAAGATTAAGACTACAAAATCTAAAAAATATAAAAAAACAAAGAAGAGACACATGTATTAATCTAAACAATTTCTTTTGTTTTTTGAAACGAATAATAATATTTAGTGTGTGTACATACGTATAGTATATCTCAAACATATATATATATATATACACACACACACACACTAAATATAATTATTCGTTTCAAAAAACCAAAAGAAAAAATTTATTTTCAAAAAAAACATCCAAAATAAATTAATGTTATCCCTTTATTTACTAAAATGACACTGATTGAAAAAACTGATTTTTAAAAAAATCTAAAATAAATTAATGTCATCCCCTTATTTACTAAAATGTCACTCATTGGATGAAATTAGATGAAATGACCATTAGTGTCACATTTTTCATCAAAAATGACCATTTTGATAGTGTGTCATCAAATTGATGGCTACAGGGGTAATTATCCATTTTTTTAACACATGTATATTTTTATTTATTTTATTTATGGGTTTGATTTTTAAATAATTTTGACAACAGTGCTTGTACAATATTAACAAGAAAAAACATTTATATAAAAATGGTAAAAGATTAAACTGAGAATGAATGATAACTAAGGATATAATTGACATTATCTTATTAAAATATTTTTAGATTTTTTTAGAAAGTTTTAATTAAAAAAGTATAAATGGTGTTTCATTAATAATATTTTTGGATTTTGTTATAATTATAATGGTGAATTTAATATACAAAAGACAAAACAATTTTGCTATAATATGACAAATAAATGATATTTACATACTTTAACTAAAATTGTTAAAGTCAATGATTATATTTAACACTGTTAAACTGTTAGAAGGGACCAATTTGGTCCCTTCTAAAAAGAGAGAAACTAATTTGGCACTTAGAAAAAATGTAAGAACAATTTGGTCACTTTTATAAAAGTCGCAAACAAATTGGAATTATAAAGAAAATTCATGGTCAAATTGGCAATTGTGACAATTATTATACTAGTAATAATAATAAATTTTAAAATAATAATAATACTAAAAATAATAATAATAATAATAATATACAATAATAATATATTTAATAATAATAATAATATTGATGTTTAATAATAATTTTAAATATAATACATAAATAATATAATTTTATTGTAATATTAAATTTATATTTGAAATTAAATAAAATATATTATTTTAAATTTAATTAAATAAAAATAAAAATAAAATATTTTTCTAATTTTATATATCTAAAAATTATATAAGTTAAATAAAATATTAAAAATAATTGTCAAATATTATTGATATTCGTTACATGAATTATAATGGATGTAATAAAAATACTAATGATATATTAATTATTACTTTTAAAAATAAAATTTAAATATACTTTTTATAATATATATTTTTATTCTAAAATATATATCAATTTTATTAGCTAATAAAATATTGAGGAACAAAAATCACATCCAAGCATTCTATAACTTAATAAAGTTTAATATGAAATATCATAAAAAACATAATTGTATAAAAATAATACAGTTTAATGCAATACAATACAATCTAGTACAATACAATACAATATAATACAATCTAATACAATACAATACAATATAATACAACGTACCAAAAGAGCCATAAACTGCATAACAATAACCTATGGCCCTGTTTGTTTGGCCCTGTTTGTTGCGCCAGATAAGCTTGGGATTGGACTATAATAGTCCAAAGCCCACGTTTGGCTCAACAACAGGACTGGGATACCTTCTCCAAACAGTGTAAAATAATCCCACCAGCTCTGGACTAAGTAAACCCACCCCTTACCATGGGTTTAGTTGTCCTGGGACTATTTCAATTGTTTTTTCCACGTTAACTGTTATTCTCTTTCTTTTCTTCTTTTCTTCTGATTTTTCATCGATCAAAATTTTCTCCTCTCTTCAACCAAAATTTATTTTATTTTGTTAAAAAACAATTAACTCTTTCCAGTGAACAAGAGATGGAGCGATAGAGTTGACTCCATCTCATATTCGCTCCTTCAATCTTTCTTCACATTTTTTTTAAATTTTTTGTAGATCTGCTGCTCCATCAAGTTTGAGATCGTAGAAGATTGATTTGTGTTTTCGAATTTATAAAAAATTGATCTACAAAAGAAAAAATCTGGATTTTTTCAGTTTATTTTATGAGTTTGAGATTATAGTATATGGATTTTTGTTTGACTTTGTAGAAGTTTGATTTGGTTGATATTGTAGAAGAATGATCTGTGTTTAGGATTGGAAAAGATGAATTTGCGTTTGATGATGAAAAATTCAAAAGAAAAAAAAATTGGTGATTTTGTGATAATGGATGATGTGGTGGATTGACAGAGATGATAATGGTGATTTGGTGCAGTGAGAGTTTGAACTCCTGGAAGAAGGATTTAGAATAAAAAAGATTACCCATTTTCTTTTCTTCTTTTAAAAACAAAAATTAAAGTTGATGATAAAGATTTGGGTTTAGAACCCAGATCTGTCCCAATTTATTTTTTTCTTGATTATTTCCTTTTTTTATAAATTAAAATGTTATCAAAATTCTTTTTTCTTGATTATTTTCCAAATTAAAATTCTTTTTTCTTGATAATTTATAATTCAATCCAGTCTCATGTTTCCCCAAACACAGAATATTATTCATTTAGTTCAGTCCAATCCAATCCAATCCAATATAATCTCAGTCCTATCTCAATCCAATTCAATCCCATGAAATAGTCCAATTCAATCCCCGTGCACCAAACAGGGCCTATAAGTGTTGTGAAATTATTGAAAACAAAATTATAACAAATAAATAAAACAATAAACGAGAAGTAGAATATATGTATTTTGATTTCTGAATGTTTTTCCAGAGCATTATCCATGGGACATAAGGCCCTACTTATGACATTAAGGGTGCGTTTGTTGCACCGAATAGGAATGGGGTTGGACTAAGAGATTGGACTATTTTCAGTCTAACCCCATGTTTGGTGAGTCCAGACAACCGGATAATTTTTATCCCGGCTTCAATTTTATCCCGTTGGAGGGGGATAAAATTATCCTTTCCAAATCAAGGGGATTATTTTTATCCCACCATCACCAATTCAACACCTTCACCAACAAGATTCAAACAAATTCACAATCACTTCACAAATCAACTTAATCCATTCAAATACAAATACGATTTCACAACACAAATTAGATCACAAATTCACAATGACTGAGTTTTGAAACAAACTGAAACAATATTAATTGAAAAATTAAAACCTAATGAAATTAAAACCTATTTCCAGAAAAATGAACTGGTGATTCGATCCCAAACTGTCATCGTAGTCGTCGTGGCCATTGTGTCCACTACGCCATCTGCGTCTTCTTATTCCAACAATTGGTCCAGCATATCTTTCTCTCTCAAACAGTGAAAACGAAGGAGAAAAAAGAGGAGAGAAAGAGATGAGTGATGGTAACATAAGAGAGAAAGATGAGTTTGATGGTGATGAGAGTGAGTCAACGCATGAGAGAAAGAGAGGAGAGAAAGAGAGTCTAATGAGAGGAGAGAGGAGAGTGGAGGGGAGTTAAAAGAGATGTGACAAATTTTTTATCCAATCCCATCGAATACCAAACATATGATTGGACTATTTTTAGTCAAATCTCATGTTACACAAAACACTGGAAACACTATAATTAATCCAATCATATCCAATCTCATCTCTTAAAAATAGTTCAATCATATCCCGCGCACCAAACGCACCCTAACTGACTAACGTTACCACAAGGCAATTCATAAATGAGCAAGGTTAGTGCCAAGTGTTGAAGGCCACACGTGTTTACAAAGTTATGAACTTCAATAAAACCAACATATATAAGAATTCAAAATTTAGAATCCCCCATAAACTAGGGTGAATCGTGAATGGATCAGGTACTAATTACTAAGCACTAGTTTTTTTAAAAAATATTGTTTAGACTTTATATATAAAATAAAAATTTAATTATAAATATGTATATATAGTCATTTTCTCCTCAATGCGCGCTGATATAAATATCATCAGTGCAATGCAAGTGGACCATAGATTATGGATAAACACCGACAAGTACATACAGACTGGATCAAAGCAATTGAATCTAATAGTCCACATGCAACGCACTGATCAATATTTATCAGTGCGCACTGAGGTGAAAATTTTTCCAATATATATAATAGGGAGAAATTGGGGGGCCATCCCCTCCCCCATTTATAAAATGGGGGCCAAGTTTGCCGAGGAAGTATGGGTTTTTGTCAGGTTTTTAAGTTGATGTTTCAAAACTATCACCACTTTAATAACTTATGTTTTAAAGGCATCAAAGTAAGTGACTTCTAAAAATACCCTCACTTAACTATATTTTTTTATTTACTTTTCAGTTTTTTTTTTTTGATTTTATTATTTCATCTTCTTCATAGAAACAAACCTACATTGGAGGTCGATTAACCAACTTCATAACATTATCAATGTATCTTCATTGGATTAGTTTAGTGGCGCTACGTTGATACACTCGGAGGTTGAGATTTTTGTTCAATTTAACACCCAAATTGAGTTTTGGTTTTAAATCTTTCATTGTTAAAATTGTTGAGGGTTGGGATTTTCGAGTGGGGAAGATGATGAACAGTAACTTAGTTTCCTAGACTTTCCATAAACATTTCGAGACTTTTATCCGAGACTTTTATCTGAGACTTTTAAATGCTTTCTAAGTCTTTCGTATGCTTCCCGAGACTTACCATAAACCTTCCGAGACATTTATACGAGACTTTTATCTGAGACTTTTGAATGCTTTCCGAGACTTTTGTCCGAGACTTTGGAATGCTTTCCGAGACTATTTAATGCTTCCGAGATTTTTGATGCTTTTTAGACCTGTGAAATATTTTCAGACTTGTGTTTTAATGCTTTCCGAGACTTTTGATCGAGCTCAAAACTCGCCACAGTCATTGGTCGTGTTTCGCCATCGCTGTTCGAGTGATCTTCTGAGTTTTAACGGGACTTTATCTCTCTAATTTAAACAAAACTAAATTACAAAAGCTGACATAGAGGTACAGTGGGGGTATTTTTGGAAGAAACCCAATTTAGGTGTCTTTTAAACATAATTTATTAAAAAGAAAACAGTGTTGAAAAGCCACCCCCAAAAAGTGCCATTACGTTTTGGTGGAAATGGTCCAAAATGTCACATTTTTGAACTTATTTTCCACCCAAGTGAGTGCTTTAATAAGTTATGTTTAAAAGGCACATATTATGGTGAACTACCAAAATTGCCCTTAGATAATCGGTTTTTTATTCTGTTTGTACTTCCATCTTAGCTAACATCTCCACACTTTCCACACTCAGCTCAGTAGTCCCAACTCAGTAACTCTCTCTCTCTTTACAATGAACTTCTCTGAAAATGGAATCCCCTACAGCAAAAAGTTCAAGGTTACCTCCCATTTCTTCTTCAACTTAGAAGTGGACGTTCTTCAGTACAACAAGGTAATATATCTCTTAACTTCTTTTCTATACCTGGGTTTCTGAGTCTTGTAACACTTTATCCGATCATTTTCATTTGTTCTCCGAGTCTTTTGTAAACTTGAAGCTAGTTGTGTGAATTTTGAATCTCCAAGCCTTTCTAAACATTGTCCGAGCCTTTGTGAAGTTGTGTCCGAGCCTTTTGCATAGCCGTTAGGTTTGTCAATAAAGCAGTGTCCGAGCCTTTTAAAGTAGTGTTCGAGCCTTTTACATCAGTGTCCGAGCCTTTTAAATATCCTTTAGATTTGTCAATGAAGTAGCTTCTGAGCCTTTGTAATTACATTTCGAGCCTTTTGTAAGTGTTTCCGTGCCTTTTGTATAAACCTTAGGTTTGACAACTCTGTATCTCCGTACTGACCCGAGCCATTTGACATGTAACCCGAGTCTTTGTAACACTGTCTGAGACTTTTGGTACACTGTCCGAGACTTCTATAACATTGTCTCGGAACACAATCACTAAGTTACTGTTCATCCTCTTCCCCACTCAAAAATCTCAATCCTCAACAACTTTAATAATGAAAGATTCAAAACCGAAACCCAATTTGGAGAATTTAAGAAACTCAAATATGATATTGTCTCAACTCTATAAATTACAATATCGATGATTTTTTTTGCGGGGTGTTCAACCAAAGGAGCAAAGTTTTGAAGAAAACAGTAATTCTAGACATATGTTGTACACCGTCTTTTTCCCTTTAGCCGGATTTTTTTGGCAAGATTTTAATGAGTCAATCTAAGCACATCAAACACCACTTATAATCCAGAATACCATTGTAATATTGTATATATTTTGCTAAGATTTTTATAGCACTAGGCTATTCTAGAAAATTAAAATTAGTAGAAATCTCAGGGAAAGTGTTGAACATGTGGCTTTCCACCCTTATCACCAAACTTGCACACAATGCGAGTGACATAATATGTCAATTGTTTGACTATAATAACCTCGTAAGTTGCCATATTGCAATGTGAGTGTCATGATATGATTGAGCTTCAACACTTATTAATATGGCCGTATGCATGTCTCTAGTATAGAATGCATCTAGAAAAACTGTCACAAATCAATCTACATACATTCAACTTCCTCTCATTTATTATTTTATTATAATATTTTCTTTTTAGTTTCACACAAGGTAGAATGGACATTTTTTTTTTGGGCGGTAGCCCATCTTATATACATCTCGTAGACAGCAGCATACGTGTCCGACACTTATTTTGATGTTTTCGTTGACTTTTTCAAAGTCAAAGTTGGGAATACGGCGAGATATGGGCAGAACACGTTTGTGGCAATTTTTCAATTATTTTTGTTAAAAAACGAGTTCAAATTACAATTTAAAAAGTTTAGGGGTCAAAATCATAATATTTTAAAATATTTGTTTTGAAGTATTATACTATTATATAAATTGGAGGTTTTTCTAGGTATAGGGAGGAATCGGACCTGCAACCTCATGTTGCATGTGTAAAAGGCTGTACTACTGAACCAACCGCATCTCGTCATTTTAAAAATAAATGTTAAAGTCTCATTTCGTTCGATCCATATCATTTGGATCCGTTGACAATGTGAATAATGGTGAATATAGTTAATTAATAATTAAAAATATGTTTTATGAGTTTTTTATGTTTTATTTGGATTTTGTAATAAACTATAACTTATGTTTATGATTTGTGGATTTTGTGATATGTTATTACTTATGGATTTTGTGGCATCTGTATTGACAATATATTTTGAATAGAGTAATGGATTATGTTTTCATATATTATTGTTTCTTATAATATAAATATATATTATTTTAATTAACATATCATTATATATCCATATCCTAGTTTTTAGAGATTTATCGTATCCCCATTTCGTATCCCCGTATCCATGCTATTTGGTTTCACAACACCATATAACTTACAAGGTCTCTTTTAATTATAAAATATTAAGAGTATATTATTAGGATAGAGGTCAACCCTCCATAGGACCATGACCCAAATTTAGTTTTTTAAGTTTTACATCATAAATTTTGTATATTAAACTCGAGATTAAAATTATTGAAAATTTGATCCCTCAAGCCTACAAAGTTTAATGTAACTCATAATTAACATAAAAAAGCTAAGATAATTGAGGACAAAAATATTACTGATTCTCTTTGATTGTATGTTTAAGGAAGCAAATTATGTTATGAATATAGTAAGAGTTTAAAGGTTGTGTTTAAAAGTGACAACCAAATTCTACCATCAATATAATAAGCAAGAGTTTTACACCACAATACTAGATCATGACAACCCACAAACACACATATATTACATACACACACTACTGAGTTCGTCATCATCATCTTCATCAAATAATTGTTTTAAGTTTGCACTTTGACAACTTTCAAAACCAGCTATTACATATTTTCAACATAAAACCAGTAGTATTATTCAACTGCAGTTATTAGAAAACTATGTAGACTAGCCCACACCACACACCTGTGATTATATGAGCAGAGAGAGCTCATCAACAGTAGTGTTTCAAGGATGGAGGGGCTTCTCCAAGTCCTCAAGACTGGTGGGGCGGAACCAGGCTTTCTCCTCCAGCACTGACTCGTTGCTACCACTCGCTGGCGAGTCCCCGTCAGCAGATTCGTGGTTCTCAGTCGCAGGTCCGAATACCCCAGTCCGTGGATGTGGTGCCCAATACTTATCAGATTCAGGCTGAATCACATCGTCCGGAACTACAGCTGGTCGGACCTGATCATCAACGTTCTTATCATATGCAGATGTGTGTGCAGACCTCCTGCAAATTAGCAAATATCATCATCACCCATTCTACGATTATGACTTTCTTCATCATAAATGTAGTAGTAGTATTCATAAAATGTAATGCTCAAAATCAACTGTGACAATCCAATACTTAAGTTAATGGATTCAGGTAAATCAAAAGCAGATGACATTTTCGTAATTTGGTTTCATTTCATAGCTAATTAGATAGAACTTGACTTGTCTAAGTATATCCATTACAAATTTATAAGTATATCAACTTAAATTACCAAGTGACTAGAAAGTGTAAATTATAACCCAGGAATTAAAATAAGGGAAGATTAGATTTTTTTTTTTTTAGTCCGACATCAATTGAGTTGAGAGTTTGAATCGGGACCTGACGAGACTATGCTATAAGTATGACCAATGGAACTCCCACTATACTGAAATGATAACAGGAAATAAAACCGAATAATTTTTTATACTGCTTTGATTTGATCTAGTCTCTTATGCAAGTCAAATTAGGTTTTTATTTAAATGATTTAATAAGATCAACCTTGTAAATAAACCCAAACTAAGGATGAGCATGCATGATTTATGAGGTTCAAACTAAGAGATCATAGTTGATAAATAATATTTTTATTTCTATAAGACACGGTCCAGAACCATGCAACACCAGTGAAGTTATTAAATAAAAGTTACTAAAAAAAAGGTAATAAAAGTTTTTATTTGATATTATATTATTAAAGCATCGGTTTAGGTACAAAGCACGTGGCATAGACATGGTTAGATGAGCATTATCAGATATTGTTTGTAGGTTGTACACTTGTACCCACCAAAATTACGAATTGGGAATTTGGGATGTTGTTAGTCACGTGATCAGCAAGGGACTCGACCAGATATCGACTTGCAACCTACCCTAACTTTTTTATTCCACATTTCGCACTCCTCTTGTAATGAAAGAAACACTAGGATGTGAAAGATGACAAAATCGCGCCTTTTAAAATATATCTCTTTGGCTGGATCCCAGCCTTTCATGCTTGTTTCCTTCTGTGTAATGTTTCTGTTTTCATCATCAAAATATATATATATACATCTAAAATCTTATTTCAAGATCTGAATTAAACAAGTGAAATATCTAGCCTAAATATTGTTTTAACTTCTAAGTCTGCACACATCCCTTTCTTAGTACATATGGTTCTTTTTCCCTGTTAATGGTTAAAGATTCTAGTCCAACCTTAGGCATTTTATAAGCATTTGTAGTCGGTTTTTTTCTGAAGTCCCCAAAGTAATAAAGAACATTGAACAGGAAAAAAAACAATTTTAAAAATTGCTAGTCAACACTTGGAAACCGAGATCACAATGAGTCAGCACAAAATTAAAATATTTTATAAAATGCCTCAAAGCAATGAAGCATGGAAAATGGCAAGGCCGGCGTGTTTTTATTCATAATTTAATAAATATTTATGTTGGTCGTGAATCATGATCTCGAATATTTTAATAATACCAACTACTTTAGTAGATAATAGCTTTATTTTGTGAGAAAAAAAAATAAAATTTAAACCTATCAGAATTGAAAGATGTTTATTTTTTTATTGGAAAAAAATAAACAAAATTTTTTAAAAAAATTATCTTGCAAAAATACTAGAAATCTCAAATTTTTTTTTTTTTTTTTTTTGTAATTATAAGTGGGGAAAAAAATATGGATGCAAGAATGATGCATATTCCATTGCTATTTTGTCATATACAAATTTCACCACATAAAACAATCGCAATGTAAAATGTATATGTTCATATTAATTAAATATACTTATCCTACATTTAATTTATTTGTAGAAGAAAATTAAAGGAGAGGCATTTCCTACATAAAAATTCTGAATTTCAAAAAATGATTTGTTGTAAAAGAAACAGAGAAAAATATTTTGATCATGAATAATCACATTAATTTTTCGGCTAATTACACTGAACCCCTTGAGATTTGGACAAGTTACACTTAGATGGATAAATTTCTTTATTACACACTAATACCCCCGAAATTTAAATTTGACTTTAAAAATACCTAAAATGCCCTTAGTTATATTATTTTACACTTTATTTTTTTATCTTTTAATCAAACACTTTATAAACTTTAATAAAATAAAAAAATTAAATAAAATATATGATTCATTAAATAAATAAATAGCTTTTTAGTTAAATAAATAAATATTTTGAATAAATAAACAATTTTAAAATAAATAAATAAATGAATAGTTTTTAAAAATAAAATAAATAAATAGTTTTAATAAATAAAATAAATAATTAGTTTAAAAAAAAAATTAAAATATAAATAAATAAGTGAAAAACTTAAAAACATTAAATTTTTTATGGATATTTATTAATAGGGACAAGAAAAACTCTAAATATCTAAACTTTTACCGTAAAGATGATGGCGAGAGAAACTTCAAGGTTCTCAACACTCCTTAGATATTTAGAGCTTATATTGTCCATATGAATAGATATTCTTAAAAAAATTAATTTTTTTTAATTTTTTCAATCATTTTTTAAACTATTGATTTATTTAAAACTATTTATTTATTTGATTTTTTTAAAACTTTTTCTATTTAATGTTTTAAATTATTTATTTACTTAATGTTTTAAAAAATATTTATATATTTAATTTTTTAAAACTATTTATTTATTTGATTTTTAAAACTATTTATTTTTTTTAAACTATTTATTTATTTAATGAATCATATATTTTATTTAATTTTTTTATTTTATTAAAGTTTATAAAGTGTTTGATTAAAAGGTAAAAAAAATAAAGTGTAAAATAATATAACTAGGGACATTTTAGGTATTTTTAAAGTCAAATTTAAATTTTGAGGGTGTTAGTGTATAATAAAGAAACTTATCCATCTAAGTGTAACTTGTCCAAACTTCAAGGAGTTCAGTGTAATTTACCCTTAATTTTTTCCTTTTTACAGCAGCAAATAAGATAATAGTCCAATGAGATATTATTCGTTCATTATTTATTCTTTTTTGACAAATTGCCCATTTATTTTATTGTATGATTACAAAAATAAAAAATAATTTTTGTTTTGTTTTTATAAAAAATAAAAAATACATATATGCGTGAAATACATATATTTTGATCATGATTTAAAAAATCCCATTAATTTATTTTATTTTTTGACAAATTATTCATTTATTTTATTGAATGATTATAAATTGAAATAAAATAACCTAAAAAAGAGAGGATATTTATTTCTTTGAAAAAAAAAACATACACTTGAAATTACTAAACAACCCTTAATGGACAACCGTCCAAAATATAATGGCCAAGTTAGTCTATCTGTCCTTATCCAAACGCCACTACCGTACGGCAACACACACTTTTTTTGTCCAAAAAGTAAATTAAAAACCAGATCAAATTCCAAAAATAACAGGAACAACAATATTACAGAAAATGAAAATTAAAAATCGTAGACAAAACCAAAATAATAATAATAATAAGAACAGATTAATGACTATTCTTGACTAGCACGATAATCAAATGCTAAAAAAAAATAAAATAGGCTAACTGTTCTGCGACTCAGATCAGAGTTGCATAACAATTTTTGGTGATCATGCGTTTGTGGGAGAGAAAAAAAATTAAAATCGATTGGTCTACGAATCGCGTACAAGAAGATGATATAGAGAGAGATGGAGACGGACCTGAAAGCGGAGCGAGTTGATTTGGAGGAGGAGTGAGTCGGATCGCGAGTGAGGAACTGGTTGACGAGTCGCTTCCCAAAGCTAGCGATCCCTCGAGTGCTTTTCGAATTGGCGGCCATACACAAAGATCTTCTTTTCTTCTTTACACTTTAAATCACCGTCTCTCTGTCTTCTCAGATTCTCTCGATCTTCTTCTGTTTTTGTGTGTAAGCATATAAATTACAACCAGTCGTTTTATAGAGGAAAAAAAACTATTCTTTCTTTTATTATTATTATTATTATTATTATTATTATTATTATTATTATCATTACTATTTATTTGCTAATTAATTGAGTAATTTATTTTTTATGGCCAAATTCCAAAAGTGCACCTTTATTTCTAATAAATATCACTTGTTTTTGTTAATTGAAAAACACGACTAGAATGATCACCGGAGTTTAAAGATGTCTATGACGATGGTATATAAGTTCCGTCAATTAATCCAACGATTAAAGGTATATTAGTTTTCAAGAATGTTGGGATTTCTAATTTTATTTCTAACATATATCATAACTTATGACGTGTTAGGTTGTTCGATTTACATATATGTTAACTGTTAAATGAGATTTTCTCAAAAAACAAAACTGTTAAATAAGATAATTAATAATCGGTGTATATTTACATGTTAATTAAATGAAAATGTTACATTATAAATTATAATTATCATTGGTCCATAGTGTTTCAATTCAAGTAACCTATAAAATCTTAAAATAAAATGAAATTAGGATTAAAATTGGATTCATAATGTTTCATCTATAAATTTACAAAAAATTAATATTTAATGGGGGATATCAATCTCCTCAATGAGATCTAATAGATGGCCTCTTTTATTCTTTTTTTTCCTAATTTATAAATATTTTTATAAATTTTTATATAAACTATATTTTATAAGAAATTTATTATAAGAAACATAAACAAACATCCTACATCACCATCTTATACTAATTTTTTTTTTTAAATTAGTAATGTTATCGTTCAGAAAGAAATATCGTGGTTGCTTTTGAAAACGATCTTAAATAGTAAACAGTTGTTTTTAACTTTTTAGTTATATATTTAAAAACAATATTTTTCATTTTCGAAAGAAAGTAAACAAATATCATTACAACAGTTTTTTGTTTTTGAAAATAGAAAACGGTTTTTTAAAACGAATCCAAACGGATTCCTAATTTGATTTTTTTTAAAAAAATTTAAATCTTTAATTTTCGTAGATCTGTTGTATTGAAATCCAGTTACTAATAATAACTCAGTAACTATACCACAGTTGTATAGTAGCTCAACCCTCTAACATGTATCATAAATTATGATGTATTACTGTGTTAGGTTATTCAATTTACATGTGTTAACTATTAGGTGGGATTTACATGTGTTAACTATTAAGTGGGACAGTTTGCATGATAGTTAAAAAAAACTGTCAAATCATAGATTAAAATTATAATTCAATAGCGTTTCAATAGATGTATACTATAAAATTTTAAAATAAATTGAAATTATGATTGACAAGATGAGGTTGGTTCAATGGTAAATCATTCACATCTACATCTAAAAGGTTACGGTTTGAATTATACCCCTCTCACAATCCCGAAATAATGTAATAATTACAGAAATGAAATTATGATTAAAATTGCATTATGCTATATAGTAATTCTACTTTGTCCAAACTGGTGTCCAAATGATGTAGTATCATTATAATTCATTTATTTAAATTGTAAATGATTGGATTACAATGTTACCACATCATTTGGACACCAAATTTGGACAAAGTAGAATTACTCTTTGCCTATAAATTTAAAAATAATTTAATATTGAATGAAGGATATCAATCTCCTTGGACAGATCTTATAATGGCCTCTTTTATTCTTTTTTCCTAATTTATAAATATTTTTAGAACTTTTTATTTAAACTATAATTTTTTAAATTTATTATAAGAAACATAAACCAATATCTTACGTCACAATCTAAATCAGTTAGGATTCAAATCACCTGTCAAAAAATAGTATCTCAATTTATATCTAACCAATCAAATTGAGTTATGTGTACACGTTTTAAAAATAATAATAATTAAATATAATTGATTGTGTACACATGACCCAATTTGATTGATTAGACATAAATTAAGACACTATTTTTTGATAGAGGATTTGATTTCACCAATTAATACCACATTATATTTTATTTTATTTATTGGTTTGTTTTTGAAATTATATATTTATTTTTAGCAGTCAGACACGATCAAATTAACTACTTCGGTAACTGGATTCGTCCTTTTTTTTTCAATTTTAGAAACCGAGAAGACTTGAAACTAATTAATCATTCAAAATTTTTAATTTTTTGCAAAAGTGACAAAGCAAATGATATATTGGAAAGATATAGGGAGTTTTATAAACTATGCCCTGATTTTATTATTAATTAATTTTAATTTTTTATTCGAGTCACTTTCTGTCTCACCTTCTCTTCTTTGTTTGATCCGCACCGCACCAAACCCCGTACGTTAACGTTGTACTTGAAAAGTTGAAATGAGACTATATGTATTCTTCTGCATTAACGGCGCCGTTAATACATAAGAGATTTATTTTGTCTGGTTGTAAGTTGAAAATGGCAATTTTCCGGGGACGGCGTTAATTTCTAATATCCGGATAGTTGAAGGAATATTCCGGTGTTTTTAATTAATACCTGATGACGTGGTAGTTGACGGCGTTATTTGTTCAATTGGTAGATGTAGGTTGGGTTGGTGTTCTGGCATGGAAAGAGCACGATTTTATTGAAATGACAATTGTATCCTTTGAATTTAGCTCAAAATGACGAATTCCTCCTTTCACGGATCCTGTATTGTATTTGTATTTAAATTTTGGGATAAGTTTTAAAAATCTTTTCGTGTTAAATTTTTTCAAATTTTTCTTAAATACTTTGAATTTATTAAAACGGTTCACACGAAGTCTAAATTTTTTTTAAGGGAACGAAGTCTCATATTGTTATTCAAATATTTATCTCAAATACCATCTCTTAATTGGTTTGATAGTAAATAACGTTCATCCAACTCGATAAAATTTCATATTCGAATCACTATACTCAAAGGGGTATATATATTAAAAACAAAATTATTCAAATAATGTGACAAAGTGATTTTTATTTATGTTACCATTCTTCTCATCATCTCAAAGTTCATATATTAATTACAATAGAAAAAATGAATTCTAGTTCCACAACACCCATTTTACAAACACGTGAATTTTATTTTTGGTGTTGTGAGAGTAGATATATCTCATTATATGACTAAATATTCATACCACACTTTTAATAACAAACAAAAAATCTAGACTTTGTCGTGCTATTCACACATCAACCTTCTTACTTGATTTATGGTGTATTTGGTATGACTTTTCAAGTAGAGCTTTTAGAGTATATGTTTTTATAGTAGAGCTTCTAATGAGTAAAACTTCTAAAAAAAAGGTTTTTGGTTATATAAATTACAAAAAAGGTGTTGACAATCTATTTTTAAAAATATCATTTGGTTGTGTGAATTATAAAAAATGTATTGACAATGTATTTATAATGAAAGAGTTGTATGGTGAAATATCTAAAATTTGTAAAGAGTAGTTGAGACAATTCATATGTTTTAAAAAAGCTCAAAAAAAAGTTTTTTTGGTAAAGCCCAAATTTTGGGCTTCTCCAAGTAGACATAAAATGATTTTTATAAAGGGTAATTGAGACAATTCATATATTAAAAAAAGCTATTTTGAGTTTTGCCAAACAACTAATAAAAACTTTAAAATAGCTTTTAGCATTAAAAAAATGCATTTGATCCTTACAAATACCATACCAAACACATACTAAAACTTAAAACTCTTTGGCATGTAGGATATTATATTATCTTTATGTTTAGTGATTGGGGTCACGAACAAGGGATGAGACTAGGGATGACAATTGGACCCAGACCTGCGAGTACCAACCCAAACACGAACTGCATGGGTCAGGTCTGGGTCCACCTTTTCGGGACTGGGTCTGGTCAAGGTCTGAAATCTAAGGCCCGATGCGGGTCCGGGTCGGGTCAGAGTCCGGCCAAAAATTTGGGTCCGAACCCGAGGACCCGACTAATTTGACATGGTATATAAATCCCTAAATCCCTAAACTTAATTTCTTCTTTCCTTTTTACTGCCGCAGCTCAATTTGTGATATCAGCTCTCACTTCTCAGTCTTTTCACTTCTCAGTCAAACCTTACTAGTAGTTACCACAGCTCAATCTTTGCCGTAACTTTCTTCCTTGCTTCTTCCGTGCTTCTTCGTTGCTTCTTCCGTGCTTCTTCAATGCCGAAAGCTACAAGCCACACCTTTTGACCGCTGAAGCTCCACTCTCCGCCATTGCATGCGAGTCTCTCCCTGAAATATGAATCCAGGTAACTGTCTCTCCCTCATGGTCCATTACAATTTTATCTCTGATTTTTTATTGCAGTCCATTACAATTTAATCTATGATTTCTTATTGCACTTTTAACCTGAGTACCGATTGTTTTGTTAATTGTTACTTGTTAAACTTTTATTTGGGTTTTGTTGTTTTCTTTGAATTCACACATCCCTCCAACTTGATTTTGTAACCACAATTTGGATATCCTTAATTTGAGATTTCTGCTGGGTTCAATCATTGTCTGGTCAATGTAGAAAAATATGTGGCCTCGAATAGAAAAATATGCTAGGTTGCTCGTAAAGTGGATATAAGTTTATAAAACGAAAGTCTTAAGCTCTTATATATGTGAATCAATGTGATAGGTATGAGTTTCAATAGTGCTTAAAGAAGTTCTTCTCTGTCATAAAAATGTAATATAATATATATCACATGTTTACTGAATATAATATTCTAGATAATGACATAAATCACATAATGTTAATGAGAACTCCAGTAACTAATCACATAATATATTTCCCTACAACATGGAAATACAATTTAAAGTTTGTTTCATTCTAGACTTCCTTTGACATGAGTTAGGTTAGCTCTGAATGTTGATATGCTAAATTATTTGAATCAATGTTGACATTCAAAGTTAGAAAGAAAATTTGAAGCTTCTAATTTTGGGGAAGATGACGATGAATGATGATGATAAGGTAAACTCATTTTGTTTTCATGAATTTATTACAATTTGATCTTATTTGAACATATACTAAATTGATTTTATATTTAATGTTGTAGGAATCAACAACCATTTTGTGAAAAACTTAAGTGATGGAATGGAACTTTGGAAATTGGAAGTGGAGAGGAAATGAAGAATGAATGCCATTGATTCATTGATGATCAATGATTTATTTGTTATGTCAATGATTTTAAACTAGTTGTGTTTGTTTTAGGATTCTATTTGTGTAATGTTTAATGTTGGCTATGACTTTATGGATTATTGATTTTAAACTAATTGTGTTTGTTTTAGGATGCTATTTGTGTAATGTTTAATATTGGTTTATGACTTTATGGATTATTGATTCGATTTGTGTGGTTATTTCAATTCTCAACTCAATAGTCAACATCTTTGTTATTTTGTTTTATTTCAATTCAAGTTAATTATTCATGTATTGAACATGTTTTATAGGTAAAAATAAAAAATAGAAAGGAAAAACGAAAAAAGTGAGTTTTAGTATATTAAAGGTTTTGCGGGTCCGCGGGTCTGTGAGTCCATGGGTCCACGGGTCCAGACCCGGACCCATGAAATTTCACAGGTCTCGGGGCGGGTCTAGGTCTACTTAAGACCCGCGGGTCCAGACTCGAACCAGAACCCAAAAATTTTCATGGTTCTAGGTTTGGGTCTGGGTTCAAATTTTTTTGATAGGTCTGGTAGGACCTGACCCGAACCCGACCCATTGCCATCCTTAGATGAGACTCTATAAATTCAATCACATTAATTGTTTGGGGCTCAACGGGATGGGAGAAAACCAATCTTGTGTGCCCACAACATTCGTAGATGTTTTTTATTTTCAATTTATTAATTAAACAATATTTTGTTTAAAATATAATTTAATATTTTTTAATTTATTTAAATCATAACATACAAATTTTAATTCTATTTAAAAATGCTTTTGATATAATTAATTTGCTAATGAATAAATTAAAACGTTTATTCCATCCACAAAAATACATTATTTCAATAATTTAATATTCAATTTCAAAGTATTATCTACTTCAAGGTACTATTATATATGAGATTAGGGGTGGAAACTGACTGGTTCGGTTTGGCCAAAACCTAATTGAACCGAGATCAATTCGGTTTTCTAAAAATTAAACCGTTTATAATCATGAAACCGAAATGAACTAAACTGGTTATATTCGGATCGGTTCCATTCCGTTCAATTCATTTTTTTGTTTAATAGGCCTGAAGGGTTTTGTAAGGACCTCGATTTTATGATTGGCTTATTTCATGACAAACAATACCACAGTAGGGATGATTGTGTAATGGGTAGCTTAGGTCCGTATTGGCAAGCTTCCAAGTATCTCCATGACTTCAAGAGCAAAATGTATACTCACTTGACTTTGTCTCTTGAAGAGTTTAGGTGCACACACACACTTCATGCATGTTTTGTTTATCTTGCATTTGTGTTCTTTATTATTTATAAGTGTGCATCCTTTTCAAAAACACTCACTAGCTTACATTAGATATCATATCTTGCATTGTATCTCATTTGATAAACATGTTTGACATGTTAATTGTGCTTCATTGTGTGCTTCTCACTCACCTCACACTTGCACAACATTCATGTAAGATAGGCATTTTTCTTGAGTGTTAAAAAGGTTTTTTTTCCCTTTAGCGCGGCCTAGACCGCTTGGTAGGCTCTGCTTGCACCGCAGCGCATGGAGCGGTATTCTCTAGTGCGTCATGCGTGAAGTGGACCGCAACCTGTGCACTTCCACGCTCAGCGGTCCCAACCGCGGTGTTGTCCAGACGGTGCACTGCTGTATGTACCGCGGTCTGGACACTTACCTGAGCCGCGGTCTAGCAAGCGGTTTTGACGGGATTCAGTTTCCCAAGTTCAAAACGATGTAGTTTTAACTAGGGCTTCATATATATTCTTCCTCTTCTCTTCTTGGCCGACCAAGAGCTTAGAAAATCATTTTTAGAGAGGTTAGAGCTCCTAGAGAGAGAAAGCTTCAAGAAAGCATCTTTGACTCTCCAAACCCAAAACCCATCTCCATCTTGCATCATTCAACATCATTTGAGCATGGGTCTTCATTGTTTCATGACTAGGTAAGCAAGAACTTCTTTGAATATCATTTATTGTTCTTCTTACTCTAGATTAGGTATTTATTGCATGATTAAATACATAGACTCTACTTTATTGCATATTTATGAGTCTTGATAACTTGATTGGGTTTGTATTTTGATAGCTTAATTGATTAGGTCATTCTTGCCTAAAAGCTAGGTCATAAATATTCATGTGTGATTAATTGATAACTAGGTTGAGAAATTGTGTTTTAATCAACTAGTTAATGTTCATGAATATTTGATTGTGTTTGTTTGTGATAGCTTGCATTATATGGTCATATATGCCTAAATAGCTAATCCATAAATATTCATGTATGCTTAATTGATGATTAGGTTGACTTTGTGCATCTAGACAAGTTTATGAATGTTTATGTGAATTTAATTGACAATTAGGTTGTTAGAATTTCTCTACAACTAATTGAGACCTCATGTGTGTACATGTAGGCATTATTTGATAACTAGGATGTTGTATTGCATTATCTACATCTAGTTAAGCATTGTATGTTTGGTCTAACATATATTGTGTTGAGCATTCATTGATTGTTCACTTAGACCTTATACTCTTCTTGAGTCAAAGTCTTGTGGCTTCGGGGTGAAGTTGCACAAGCATTGAAGTCTTGCAACCAAGGTGTGGTTGGCAAGCATCGGTCAAGAGCCGCTATAAAAGGCCCGCTGGGTAGAATAGGAGGGGCTCACGCCAAGAGTAGTGTATCAGGGGATATCACTAGGGACTGAACCAATAGTGGAGAGTGGTAGTGTCCATAGCCTGAGGTTGTCGAGAGTGAGAGTCCGAGTATCACTTGAGGGTGTAACTTTTTACTCATATAGTGGATTTCTGTGATCGTCCGTGGCTAGTAGGATAGCCCGTGGTTTTTCCCTTGTTGAAGGGTTTCCACGTAAAAATCAAGTGTTATTTATTATTCCGCACTTTACACTTGATTTTGTATGTTTGTTTATGTTGGGTTATATTATTAATATTGACTAATCGAAAAATTGGTAATAATCGATTAACAACCCATTCACCCCCCTTCTAGATTGTAGACACACGCTTAGAGCTGTATTTTCAGATTTAATTAGTTTTTTTTATATGTTTTTTAATTGAGTGGCGCTATACACACCCTTCTAAAACTGTATTTACATCCCAATTAGTAATTTTCTCATAATTCCAATATTGCCCTTAAATAAATCTATTACAAAGATTAAGATAATTGTAAATGTAGGCCTATATCACATTAATACCATGTTTAATATTGTGAACATATAAATATCTTTTCGAAATATTAATTAAATTTAAATGGGGGTGGGATCAGGTTTTATACCTCTTTTCAATCTCTTCAAACAAAAAAAAAAGTTTGTCCCTTTAAATAGCTTTTATCACAATTTACTAAGCACAAACAAGAACACATAGACTATTGAAAATCATATTCAATTTAGCAAAGTCAATATAGTTTATAATATGCATGTGAAGGGATTTCACTTAAACATAAATCATTAAGCACTTGTGCTCATTTATATATATATATATATATATATATATGTCAAATATAAACAAGTGCTAAACAAGATTCAATGTTTCGAATGTCAAGGTCTTGGACATTTTCTTCAGAGTGTCCTAGTAGAAAGATTAAGAAGGACAAGAAAAGCAAAGCTATGCGCGGCCACTTGGAGTGATGATAGCTCTAGCAATGATGAAGACTCAAGTGATGAGTCAACTTGTGAAGAAGAAGAGCACGTTAGCAACTTTGTTTCTTTAAGGCCTTATTCAAAGCTAAATGATAATTGTCACGAATCCGTGGACAAAGAGATTGATCAAAATCATCAAGAGTGATTTAGTTCCAATACTACCGATCTCGAGCTAAAGGTTAAAGTAAAAATCCTTAAGGAACAAAAAGATGAAGTCTTGAGAGAGGTTAAGGAGAAAGATAATTTGATAAAATCTCAAGTGGACGAGTTGTTGATGTAGGGAAAAAATTAAGGTTTTGATAAAATTGCAACAGATAGGGTTTCCAAAATTTTCCTTTAGAAAACATATTTTCAGAACTGGATTTTGTATATACACATATATAAAACAAAAAAAAAACTTGAAGTATACCTGATTATTCTTTTAAAGCTTGGATTTTGATTTCACCACCAAGCCTTCCGAGCTATGACCCGTGATCTGATAACTTGTATGCTGGCATGTCACGGATATAGACATGAATAGATGGAGGTTACAAAAAACAAGAAGATAATCCCTTGCCCTCTCCTTATGCTGGCTCCTACAAGAAGAACAAAAATAAAACTTTTTTTTCTTTTTGCTTTGGCTGCACCCCTCTCTGTATTAGGTTTTTGGTTGCTTTTGTTTCCTGTGAAGTGTCTATTATATATCAGAATCTTAGGGTTCAATTGTCCAAGTTAAAATAGGATTCTGAATCCTATTTTAATTCGTTCACCACTAGGACTTGAACCTGTGACCTCTAGGATTTAAAATAATTTTTATTATTTTTAATCCTTTTGTATTAGTCATGGTTCGAACTTGTAACCTCTTATTAATAATTAAATAATTAATAATTCTTAATTATTAATGGAATTCAATTATTAATATGTACTAATCAAATAATCATATTATTTAATTAGTTCCTTAAATTTATTCGTGTCACTTTCGTTACACAATTAATTGGACTATCAAATTAATTAACTGTGACCCTTGTTACCAATAACCATAAAGGGGTAGCAAGGGGATTTAATGGACCCACGGTTTTGAGCTCCATTAATCATTAGAAATATTAATTAAACTCTTCAATTAATATTCCATGATTATTAACTTCAGAGTTAGTCCACTAAAAACCCAAGACTGCAGATGTATTACACAGATTGAAATCTCAGTGTCCATTGATATAGCTATTACATATGGTATGATCCTCCACGAGTAGTTCATAATTAGAACCAGGTCATACATGCCGTTATACCTCTCTAATTATATATTTTTCTTGTATCATTGATTCTCTAATGAACAATTATATCCTATCTTCAATTACGGAAGAAGGAGAGTGCTCTTAATGAATCAACCCTTAAGGGAACTACTCCTCTACTTCTCGCAAGAAGGAATGGATTCCTCTATTGTGTGCAAACCTTGCCAGCCACAAGCTAAACCCTGACTCCAAGATACGGAGTTATTGATCGGGAATGTTACTCCGATCTCACCCATGGTATGTCAAAAGCCACGATCCAACCTAAAAGAGTGAAATTCCTTTATCCATGTATAATGTAAAATATACCTAGAGGAGGGGGGTGGGGGGGGGGGGGGGGGGGGGGGGGGGGGGGGGGGGGGGGGGGGGTGGGGGGGGAATAGGTGTATGCCCAAATTCTCTCACTTCTTTTTCTCACAAACAAGTTATGCACACTTAGAGTATTTAACAAGTGAATTACTTTTAACAAAACAAAGAGAATACAACTAAAGCAAGAATTAAAGTAATGCAAGTTAAAGTAAATGAAAGAAATTAAAAACAAAAATCAACACAAGAGATTTTTACGTGGTAAACCTCCGAAGAGGAAACATCCACGGGTTGATACCACAACACCGGCAAACCGCAATTCACTATGAATAATAAAAGATACACACTCAAAAAATAATCAACACATGATACACTCTCCACGCTATCAACTTCTGTTCTACCCTCGGGCCTAGTGAACTACTTTGTCTACTTCTTATCCAAGATGTGACTATCATACGTCTAGGAAGCAACTTCCTATCCAAGGAACTCTTGCCTCTAGGAAGATTCCTTGCTTGCCTATCCGGATCCCCCCGATCCTAGACAAGACTCCTTGCTTAGCTATCCGGATCAAAATCCTAGCCAAATCTCCTTGCTCAAGTTAAAGCTTCACTCACTTTAACAAGAGACTTCAACCTTTTGCAAGGCAATGATCTAGGTGAGATGCACACATGCAATCATGATGCAATCACAAGCAGATAGAGCAAGTAGATCAATCAAACTCTATGAACATGTAATTAGAGAACTAGATTAAGCTTTCAAAGATCAATCACAAATATATCTAGAAATCTAAGCATGTTTATCAAACAAGAACTAGATTAGAATAATAGAAATAACAATAAAAAATATCCTAGTTCTTAGAACATGTAACTAAATCTAGGAATCAACAATTAAGCCCAAGAACACAAAATATTTCTAGAGTCAAGTTCATGCTTATCAAGTTTAGCTAAATATATATTCAATTAAAAATCACACAAGCTAAACACAAAAATCACTCAAACAAACCACAAAGTTGAATCAAAATTATTCTAATCATTTTTCTTAATCAAATAAGAACATTCATGAAGATGATCATAAAAGAAAAGTTGAAAAGAGAAAGATTCACTTACAAATGATGACTCACGAACTGAAATCAGTTCATTGTGAAAGATCAAGACATTATTTGACTCTAAAAATGCTTGGACTTTGTTCCTCTCTTCAAGACCAACAATTTCGGATTTTGAATCACTTAAATCAGAGTTTATTAGAGAGAGATATCACCAAAACAAAAAGCAAAAACACTTTGAAAAATTTCTGCAATTGTTCTTCACATTGAAAAAAATGAGAGGGAAAGGAGTTTTAAAGGGAGGGAGGATGACGTGGAGAGATTGGCATCTCGGGTGGCAAAGGACACCACGCCACCTCAACCCTAAGAAGGCATGTGGGCATCTCGGGGGCAGGAGGCCCTCCTCCCCAAGATGCTCACGCGCATCCTCAGGGAGGGGTGGCTTGATGGCCTTTGGCCATTATCGCTCCTCTTCGCGCTCCTTTCGCGTTCTTCGACCATTCTCCGGCTAGGCCTCTGAACTCTAAATTCAAATATGTTTATGGATTAGGAACCATAACTCACTTACACACATGAAAGACTATGAAACTTTGACCAGAAATTAAAAATTCAACTCTATACATGGAGGCGAAGATAATGCATTGTACGTGACCGGAAAGTTTCATAACTTTTTACTTGAAACTTGAAAACTAAAGAGTTAGTAACCGAAATGACCAGAACTCAATAAGGTATAAAATAAGATCAAATTCAAGTTCAAATTCCATAAAAAATAAACAAACAAACACAAGAACACACAAGTATGATATTTCCTAGAGATAATCCTAGAACATACAATTTTACAAACATTGTCAAATTAAATCTAATGCATGTGCATACTTCAACAAGTGTGTGAATGTGTTATACCAATTAAGCACAACGATGCAGGAACACATATGGATGCAATATGTGTGTGCCTTATGCCTTGCAAGAGGAAAAAGAATCTCGATACCTTAGCATTCAAGTAAGCATCTTTTCTTTTAAAGACGAACTTTGCATGTGAAGTTGCTTTCCTTCTTTAAATTCGATCCAATCATGAATCACCTAAGTATCTAAGCAATACAAACAAAAAGCGTTTTGTTATGGAATCAAGCCAACACAAATCTAAAACTTAACAATCTCCCATTCGGCTATTCCATGGCAAAACCTCAACCTTACCATACAATGATCTCTCAAAATAATTGATAGTTGATTGCATTCTCACATCCTCACATTACAAAGAGAACCCTAAACTAAAATATCTTCAAGTCTTCATGAGTTTTCAAGATTCTCCTTTTTAATCATCAAGGCACCGTTGAAAAACACAAAATTAAACAAACAAGAAATCTTCTACAAAGAAGATTGGTGAGATATATCCACAAAACAAACAAGACTCCCCCTATCTTATATAAAAGTTCACTTTAAAGCACTCCTATAGTTCCTTAACCTAAACACACAAGAATTATTTACTCCCTCTTAAGAAAAGAATTCTCCCCCTTAATACAAGAAGGTCAATAATCCATAAAGAGGCACATACTCCCATATGAGGTACATTTCTCCCACATATGGTGAGGTATACATTTCTCCCCTTTTTTGTCAAGGAATAGTCAAAGAAACAAACAAGGGATAATCAAGGGAAAATAGGCAAATATATGAGATAAGTAACATGCATTTCAATGTTCAATTATGTCATGTTTTTATCAAAATAAAATCATGTGAACATATCATAAAAGAGAACAAAGTCTAGCATACAATGCTCCCCCTTGATAAGTGCTCTATCGAAGATCAAAATAGGATATTGTTCTCAATGATATCCACACAATCACATAATCAAGCAATTTTTAAAGAAATTCAACAAAATAATCTTCACAAACTATGAGAGATACACCGAGATTTTCAATCTCTCTCATAGTTCTTCTAAAATTGCTAGCATATCAAATTCACTTGAAAACAAAACAAGTGTGTGTCTGGATTTGCTTCAAACATATATAAAGGAGTAATTGGATCATCAACATGCAAACCATATCAACATCTATCCATCTTAAGATTTTCCATAAAAGGTTAAACCGATTATCATCCAGATTTTCGCTTTTAAGAGAATAGATTTCAACATATGATCATGTGTGTGCATGTGGCTCATCATCCCATTTCTGTTTTTCAACCCGAGCAATCACAATTTTCAACTATACTTCTTTAAGCCCCCTTTTTTTTAGGCTTTGAATCAAAGATTGTTTTTTTTTATTGATTCTTTCTTTTTCAACACTTCTTTGATTTTTCTAATATAAACATATACGCTTCATGACAACTTTCACTCATCATAATGGTGTAGCCATTTCCTATATTGGGTAGCTGCACAACCAAAATGTGTAGCTCTTTTCCTGAAGGTGCTCGTTGAGTTCTATGTTGTTGCCGAAACAAAATGGATGCTAACCATATGTCATCTTTAATGTACTAGTCTAAAGACTTCAAGGTGCATACATAACTCACATATCTTCAAACTCAACTTACTCAAACTAAACATATGTGATAAACAAAGTGTGCCCTTTTTGAAAACCAAGTTTTAAGGCTTAAAAGTGCATGATCTAAAAGCAATACAAAGAAACTTACTTAAGATCATTACTTTTCAATATAGTAGCTTTTATTGAATATGAAGCTCATATTTTTCAAAAATATGCCACTTATCAATCAAAAAAGTATAAGATATAACACATGCATCATGTAAAAGATCTTTGTGAACGATTTCACTAAATGATCTCTAGATGGCAATTATTTAAAGAGAAACATATGTATCTGATACTCATTTTTTGTGTCGTTACCAAATTACGGATCAAAAAAATATTTATAAAAAGTCCTACGCAATGTGCTATAAAGTTTTGAAAACTTAGTAAAGCGGTAAGCGAGGTTATCGTCCACATGGAGGTGTTATCCATCAATCATCTCACGTTTTAGTGATTATTGAAAGCAATGTAAATAAGAACATGGCAAGGGTGAGAGTGGTGTGTGTGAAGTGTAATCATTTGAGTGTGTGTGTGTGTGTGTGTGTGTGAAAGAAATAGCATGAAAATAAAGATAAGTAAAATAAGAGAATATGGAAGAATGAGAATGGTGATTAAATGAGATAAATAAAAATAGGATGGATAGGAGAGATGCAAGAAAATGTACACACAAGGTACTCATGACCACCAAAACATTCGCGCCACAAATAATAACTATCCGCAAAGACACTGCTAGCATATCGGGCTAATCTTCCTAGCTAGAGTTTCCGGGATGACTTAGATTAGAATGCTCACAATCCACCCCTTTTACTTTTGCTTTGGATAGATGTAAAGTAGCCTAGATGGCTTATATTGGAATGCTCACAATCAACCCATTTTACCTAATCAGGATATGTTGGATTGGAACGCTCACAACATATCCCTTCCAATTCAAATGAGCTTAGTTAAACACCCTAAGTGTGGATGGTTGAAAATGTAAATTGATATCTAATGTAAACCAAAAGTTGGAATGCCTACTTGGCTCACAAAGACACCACAATTCAACCTCTACAATGAGTTGGGAGTTGGAATTCCTACCCAACCCAAAGTGAGTATTAAATGCATTAAAGACCAAAATCAACCACTAAGTGGTATAGGAGTTGGAATGCCTACCCAATTCACAAAGATTTCAATAGAAGCTTAGTTACTCTAATAAGTTCAATCAATCAACAAGAATCAAGAGTTTGAATGCCTACTTAATTCAAGAGATAATTAAACACAATTAAGCAAAATGAATGGAACAATACAAGAAGAAATCAAATGCAAGTCAATTAAATAAATGGAACTAGAGTTAGGGTTTACATATTTCCCAAATAGGGGTACACATCAAATAAAGAAAATACAAGAGAAAAGTATAAAGAAGAAGCCCAAGGTGTCGATCTCGGATCTCTAAGCTCGAAGAAGGGCCCAATTGTCATCTCGGATCTCCAAGCTCCATTGAAGCTTCTCCTCATAGACAAGAGAGGATGACTCTTTCCTCATGAATCTCCTCTAAAGATGGGTTACTGCAAGTGGAAGGTGGTGGTGGTGAGGCAATCCATAGAGGAAAACCTCAACGGATGCCTTTGGAAGCTTCTCTCTCTCTCTCTCTCTTGATTTGGTGAAGAAGATGAAGTGTTGAGAGGATTTGGTGTTTAGGTTTTTGTGGGTTGAGAGTTTTTTGGTCTTGTGAAGAAAATGGTGTATTTATAGGCTTGGGAGGTTAGGGCATGATCTGGGCATGAAAATACATCATTTCCCCTCTAATATTGCTTAAAACCTGTCATTTGTGGTGTTGGAAAGTGATGTGCACAGGTAGGTTACCCGTGCAGTCCCCGTGGACAGTCGTGCAACATTTACTAAAATAGCCATAACTTCCTCTAGAAAACTCGAAATCACAATCCATAAAAACTGCTGGAAACTAGACTCCTAGGGCTTTTTGAATATATGTAAATTAAAACATGATTCAATCCAAGGAGGGGGATATGACCTGTTGAAGTTGGATGATTTGCACACACTGTTTTTACAATTTCAGCCCTTTTGTTACCAAATCTCATTTTTTGCTAATTTTTGCCTCCCAAACTCCTTTTGCCTAAAATTCCTGCATTGACTAGAATAGAGCCATTAGACACCAAAAAACACTCGAAAAAAGCTAAAGGATATGGAATTGAGGGCCAAAATATAGCATAATTTTGGCACGATCAATAGCATGCCACATGATGTCATGCACCCATAGAGTTGAAAAGATGAAACAAGAAAGCAAGCTTTAGAGTAGAGTTATACCTTAGCATGTTTTTTCATCAATGTAAAGCCTTCACCCTTTTTATGAGCTCTCTTGGCTTGTTTGTCCTCATGACAACAAGTTCTTGGTGTGTCATCCTAAGAGAATAAGGACTAAACACTTCAACTCAAACACATATAAAAATGAGTATCTCTAAAAGTCTTAACAAAATTCATCACCATATAGATTTCAAGATACAACTTCTCTTAATTTAATTAACAAATTTTGACTATCATAGTGAAAGTATGAGAATATTAAGTTCATGCATTGACTAGAGACACCAAGTAGACAGCCTATAATGCATTACCAGAAGGAGAGCTTGACGAACCAGTTAACGACCAGGAGCTTTCAACCTTCGACTCTCTTCCGGAGAACCATAAACAAGAAAAGAGCAAAGAATGGAGAAGACATTAGCTAGGGAGCTAACATCTTAGATGGTTCATTCCCCGCTTCACTCAGTTCCCACCGGTCAATAATACGTAGATAAGAAGAATCGCATTCCTCTCTCGTTTGTTTGAGCCTAAATCTGCTATTTGAACGGATTTCCCTCCTAACGTGATCAAAATTACATTGAATCGGGATAACAAGAAGGACATAAAGAAAGCCTTTGATTTGAGTTGAGCCTCAAAGTCTGTGAGATAAGGGGTTGCCCTTTGGTTTGCAGCTAATTCACTTGAATCGAGACGCGTTCTCTCGATCCGCTCAGGTTTGTCAGAGGTGGACGGACAGACAAGGAGAGCACTTGGCATTGGCTAAGTATTCTATTTTGGTTCGAGTCATTGGCTCGTTCAATTTATCTAGGTTCGGATCGGCTAATTCAATTGATCCGGGGGGTCAAAAGAGGTGGGCAGGCAAGGAGATAGAGAGATGTATAACAACGTCCAGTGCTAGAAGAACAGAAGAAAGGTGATTGAAAGAACAATCTCGTTATTGAATTAACTCTTCTATCCAGACATGGAATAGATCATCTATCTGAACACTGTACTTCCAGTTAGATCATCAAAGAAAGGAGCTCCCTCGGCATGGTCCAACTCGTTATGGTACGGTTAAGTAAGGTTCCGTAGGCTTGGTAGGCTCGGTACTTGGTATTGGCAGTAGTCTGAGCTCTTCCTTTTCCCTGTACGAGTTTCGATTCGTAAGGGATACTCAATCTCAAGTTCTCTTGCAACACTTCTCGTTAAACCATTCTTTCCAGTGATCTTTCACCCGTAGTTTCCACCCTACTATGGCATAGTCAAACTGTCCATAGTCCGTTATGTTATGAAGATAGTTGGTGATAGGCCTTCTAGTGGGTACGACCTATTTCTTATTTGACGGATAGTCCAATCGAAAATAGACTCTCTATTTATATTTATATGGATTGAGACTAGATCAAGTAGAGATTTGTTTGAACAGCTCTAGCTGCCACGGCTGGAAGTGGATGCCCAGATTGAGGAGCTCTTGCTGAGTAAACTTCTGGGGACAGGCAAAAGTAGGGGCTCGCCACCTTGCAATGAACTCCGTGACTCTTGCTTCCCAAGTCGGGATCTGAATACTAGACCTAGCATATTATAAATAGCTTAGTCAAGCATCAAGCTAAGAACTCTTATCAAACAAGAACAAAATAAAATATTCTCATATGTGCTATTCAATCAAGTATGAGAGCACTCACCTTTGACCATATTGGTCTTAGGTGAACCAACACAAACAACATCATGATCATTACATATGGCACTGTGAAATCTAGAAGATAAATCCTCAACTATCTTCTTCATGAAAATATCACTCATATTAAACCCATTATCATAAACACGCACAAATATTTCATCAAGACTCTTCAAATGATCATGGTTAACACTTTTCTTCACCAACCTCTTCTCAACATTTTTCTTAATATGATTATTATTAACATGCACATCATTCTTTTAAACCCAAATCTTGTTAGTAGGTTTCTTCACATGAATATAATCAATATGCATATTTCTCAAAGCATCAAAGCTATTATCATGTTTAAAATTTTTTGAAGAAGATTTATTCATATCACAATTATGCACATTATTCTTCTTAACCCAAATTACCTTGTTTATTTCTTTTCATTAACATGTTCATCATGCATAGTCTCTAATGCCCTAACATGTTTGGAAACAACCAAAGTAAGTCTTTTCATCTCACTAGCATGCATCTCATTCCCTAGTTTGAATTGTCTAATATACTCTTAGCATTTAGGTTTGATATGCCCTACAATATTGCAAAAATGACAAACTGGGATAAACTTAGAGATGTTATGTCTAGTTGTAGACTTAAACTCATGCTTAGGAGAATGATTAGGTAACTTTTCCACATCTTTGACATGTTTCATATTTCCTAGTTTGCATTGCCTAATGTTTTCATAACACCTAGGCCTAATGTGACCAACCACATTACAATAATGACAAACCAGAATGAATTCAGAAAAATTACCTTTTGGGTGTGCATGCTTTGGTTGAGAAGTTGGTTGAGAAGTTCCATAGCTCTTCTTGTCTTTGCCTTTGATTTTGGAAGGAATAGTAGTTAAGTCTTTCTTCTTCTTGGACTTTCTTGACTTGTTCTTGGTTGTAGGAGTCTTTTTAACTTCTTCTACAAAACCCAAGCAACTCATATCTCCATGATGCTTTCCAAGTTTTATTACTTCATCAAGCTTAATGGCTCCAATTTTCATGTCATTATTAGACTCTTGGAGAGCTTTGACTTCATCTTTAAGCTCACACTCTTTTGTCTTTAAGATAGTCAAAGTGTTCTCTTTTTGCTTAATCTCTCCCTCCATGGCAAACAATTTCAAGTAAAGTCTTCTTTTAAATCATCTAGCTCTTGAGAACTTTCCTCCACCTTTGAAAAATACTTTTCAATGGTCTTTTCTTGCTCCTTGATGACTTCAATTTGCTTGCTTATCTTCTTCAAAGACATCTTCTTTTCATTGTCGAGAGCTTTAATTATAACCACCTGTTAACTGAAATTTTGCTCGGGATGAGAAATCTCAATTAACTCCCTCGAGACCACTACCACGTAGGTGGTGGCCAAAATTCATTGTATATGTAACAGTGATTTATAAAGTGACAAGTAAGCAAGAATGTTTTTATTGAATATGCATGGTATACAAATACAAAGGTTCTTCTCTCTTTTCTCTCAACTCTCCCTAGGGAATGGTCGATTGTTAGTCGTATGCCTGTCGAATAGTAGTCTCCTTTTTTCCTTTCTTTTCTTTTCTATTTATACATAGTTTATAGGTCAACAGATTGATTCTCCCTTGATTTTCTCAGTCTCCTCCTTATCGGGCAGGATTTCTTGCTTTAATGTTATTGACTTTTGAATTGACGTCCGAATTGAGAGTATCGTGGTGAAGATCAGTTTGTTTCCTTTTTGGATTTTATTACTTGTTCTGCATGTAGGAAACGTTTCCAGATATGATTCAATGCATTCCTCGTGTCCTTTCAGTATGATCCTTTATGGATGTCGTTGGATATGACGATATGGTGTGGTGCATCAACCATGGAGGTTGATTAGTATTTCGACTTTGATATCTGAGAAGTTTCATCCAGCTTTGAGCCAAATCTGGCTTCCCTTGACCTTTTCGAAGCTAGGTATGGCCTCGACTGACCTTTTGAGGCTAGGTGTGGCTTCGACTGACCTCGCGGCCTTTTAGGGACATTCTTCTGTGTCAATCGAGATATAAACGAGTCTCTGGAGCACTTGTGAGATGACCTCGACTTCTGAGAGCTTCTAGTTTTGGTGATGCGGGCTAGACCTGATCGTTTCGGGCTTTATCCAGGATGTTTCTGGAGCCCGTCCTTGTTCCTGGGGTGGTATCGCAGTTTGGCTCTGGACAGAGAGATCTCCTGGTGGAAGCTCTCGGGTCCGGGCTCTATCCCGGATGTTTCCGAAGCCCGCCCTTGTTTCTGGGGTGGTATAGTAGCTCGGCTCTGGATTGAGAGGTCTCCTGGTGAAACTCTCGGGTATGGAACCAGGTCTGGGAGGTGGAAAATTTCCCTTTGGTCCTTAGCCAATTTTGGCTATTAACAGAAGTCCCCTCTGACTTGAACACCAGACGTCGAGCTCGGGGTTGAGGTCAGATTTTCACTTTATTTGGGAAATCTTCCTCTTTTTATCGTTACCGAAATATTGGGGAAATTTCTTCATTTGAATGACGTGTTGCGAATCGACTAATTTATCTTCGAATTAATCTGATTGCGTTACGACAGTCACCGAGATTTTTTACCGTTACCAGAATCTTGGGGAGATCATCCTCTTAACTGCGTAAGTGAAGTGGCATGAGATGATTAGCCCGCTTTCGAGTTTAATCCGGTTACGTTACCGTAATCTATGTTTTACCGTTACCAGACGAGTATCTCGGTGCTGTTGCCCTTCTGCCTATATATATGTCTGTTTTCCTCCTCATCTTCCTCACATCTCTTCGAGCTAAAAACTCTTTGCTGAGAAATATTTCCATAGCTTTTCCTCCGAGCTTGCTTCTTTCTTCATTTTTCATCTTCTATAATGTCGAAAAACAGTCGTGACTCAACTGATTCCGTATTCGACGGTGAGGAGGTCGTCAGTCTTATTCTGGGGAAGCGGTCTAGGAGGAGTTCTGACGGTGACGATTCTCCGCCCACCTCGCAACGTCGGCGGTCCAGTAGGAATGTATCTATCGGGACTGGGTTCTCCAACCATCCCGACCACCCTTTAGATATCGTCGATGATGACTCCGATAAAGAAGCGGCCGGTGGCGCTGCGGGGGAGCGTCGGGTCTCGGCTCCTGGTCCCTTTGGGGAGAGGCTCCCTCCCTACGATTTCTGGGTTGTCCCAGATTCCACCGTTGACCCGGTGTCGATTGATCGCTTGAGGTCAAAGTTTGGCATCCCCGATAGTGTATCCATCTCGGTACCTCCCAAAATTTACGATTTTTTCAACCCCCCTAAAGGCGTGCTTCCGATTCATGTGGCCGCTCTTGAGAACGGGGTCAGGCTTCCCCTCCATCCAACCCTTCGGCGGGCTCTCAATGCCATCCAGATCACTCCCATCCTGTTGACGCCTGGCTTCTAGAGGCATGTGATTGGTTTCCTTGTCTTATGGAGGGAACAATGCCAGATGATTAGAGTGACGTGGGAGCCAGGTGCAGAGGAGCTGGCTTATCTCTTCCAGATTGGGAGTTTGTCTGCAGCTCCTCAAGGCCAGTTCTATGCCAAGGCGAAGAATAAGCTTAATTTCATCGTTCCTGGTGCCTCGAAGAAGGATCCCACGTGGAAAGAAGAATGGGTCCTGGCGGGGGATGACTGGGGGAGCTCGATTTTCATCGGAGGGCACGAATTCGGGGTTCCTACGGCTTTTAGCGACAAGCCCTCCTGGGACCGGGACTTCCTGCCTTCCGAGTCCGAAGCCGTCTTAAAGGCTATTCTAGCCCAAAATTATCTGAATCCGAAGTTCCCTACTGCTGAAGCTTTTGACCCTCGTAGGGTGAACAAGTATTTGCGGATTTGAGACGCTATTCCTCGTAAGCATCCTTGTGTTGCTTTGCTTTGTTTTATTACTTAGCTTTGCTTTATTACTTAGCTTGGTTCTGACATTTTCTTTTTTAATCTGTTTATTCACAGTTTTTGTCGTGGAGCCGGCCACCTGTCACGTCTCACGCTCTCCTCAAGGTGGAGCTTCTCTTCCCCCCTCTAGGGTCGAACCTGCCCTGGCTTCGTCTATCTCTCCGGCTGGATCTAAGATGGCCACTCTTGCCTCGCGGGCTTTTCGGGCTTTGGGTAAACCCCCCCCAAGTGGTTGGCCCGGCTGCTTCTGCCCCCTCGGCCGTGGCCGCTAAAGTTGTGACCCCTTCGACTCAAACACCTGATTCCGCTGCGCTTCCAACAACCAAAGCCTCTGAGGTTTCTAGGAAAGGTGTTGCTTCTGGGAAAGGTGTCGCGAATGTTCCTTCCAGTCGCTCCCGGCCCCAGTCGAGCTCAACAGGGCGGGATGAGGTCCCGGAGCAGTTCATAGCGTTCTGTCCGGGTGGCGGGATCTCGAAGATGGCTTCTATGCCTGTAGACATTCTTATAAACAAGGGATCTGCTATCTTAGCTGAGGTAATTGCATTTCCTTCGCGCTACTTTTGTTAATTCGTTCAGTTTCTAACTCGAGTTCTGTAATTTGTAGGCCTTTAAGGTTAATGTCGCGATGGGCCAGCAGGTAGCCCTCCTTCGTGATCAGGCTGCAAAAGCCGAGGCTGAAGCCGAGAAAGTCAGGGAACTGCTCAAGCAGGCTCGGTCTTTAGTGGAAGAGGTGACTTCCAGCCAGGGAAAAATCGAGCTCGAGATGGCTGAGCTTCGCTGCGATCATGAGAGGATGAAGCAATCTTTCGATCAGGAGCGTCTTTAATCTCTCCGGCGTACTAGGCAGCGGGATTCCTGGAGATCTGAGGCTAAGAAGCTGGACCTCGAGAACCGATCTCTGATTACTCAGGTGGCTAAGCTGTAAGCTGATGCGGAGACCTCCTTCAGTGACGGGTATTTTTATGCTTCCTTTCAGGCCGCGGAAGCTCTTCCTTCTCTCTTTGGTTTATCGTCTATTGCGGGCTGGGACAGATAGGAAATAATGCTCAAAGCTGCCGAGTTATCTCGCCCTGAGGGCGACAAGGTGTCCCTTCTAGCCCAGCAGGAACTGGGAAGTAGCCGGCTCAGTCAGATCCCTCATTCCATCTTCCTTCCTTTATCACCTCGGGTCCTGGGGAGTCTTCCAGCAAAGTGATGTCTTCTCGATCCGAGGAAGACCAATCGGGAGCCGGTGAAGAGGTTAGGAGCCCATCTGAGGATCCCCCTTTAACAGAGATGGAGGTCGACAGGAGCCATATGGGGTCCTTGGCTGCCCTTCTTGACGCGGCTGTCCCTCCTGAGGTTATGGACGTAATTAATGAAGTTTTGGAGGAAGATCCAGCTGATCATCCAATAGAGCCTCTAGATGGAAGAGCAGTCGGTGAGGGTAACCCGGATGGACAGCTACCTGTAGAGGGGGTTGATGCCGAGGATCAGCAGGAAGGAAGAGGGCCAGGGAGGGGAGCCATGAGAGTCCCAAAGCTTGAAGCGGATGGCTTGTTTTTGATTGCCCGGAAAAGGGGATGGGCACCCTGTTTTGCCATTATCAATTTTTCATTTTTTCTTCTTTTTTCTGTAGCCCGAGTTCAGGGGTTGGGCTCCTCATTTAGATGTAGCCTTATCCGGGATAGGCTCCCCTTGCCCTTAATGATAAATCGAAGCGCTTTTTTGAGAATTTTTATTCTGTTTCTGGTCTTGAATGGTATCCAGAGTAGCATCTGTAGCAGCAGTTAAGATTCGTGTAGGGAATTATGGTGATTTTGATCCTGCACACGAAAGCAAACATTATATATATATATATATCTGTTTATGTATATATACATATTTTTTATGGGGTGATAACCCAACCAAGACATTAGGAGGGTTATTTAGCTATTTCCTAGTCTTGGAGATCTGGAGGGCAACTATGCTCTTACACCCAGATCCTGCTTGGGGGTGGTAGCCCGACCAAGGCATCAGGAGGGCTATCGAGCTATTTCCTGGTCTCGAGATCTGGAGGGCAACTATGCTCTTACACTCAGATCCTTCTTGGGGGTGGTAGCCCAACCAAGGCATCAGGAAGGCTATCGAGCTATTTCCTGGTCTCGAGATCTGGAGGGCAACTATGCTCTTACACTCAGATCCTTCTTGTGGGTGGTAGCCCGACCAAGGCATCAGGAGGGCTATTGAGCTATTTCCTGGTCTTGAGATTTAGAGGGCAACTATGCTCTTACACTCAGATCCTTCTTGGGGGTGGTAGCCCGACCAAGGCATCAGGAGGGCTATCGAGCTATTTCCTGGTCTCGAGATCTGGAGGGCAACTATGCTCTTACACTCAGATCCTTCTTGGGGGTGGTAGCCCGACCAAGGCATCAGGAGGGCTATCGAGCTATTTCCTGGTCTTGAGATCTGGAGGGCAACTATGCTCTTACACTCAGATCCTTCTTGGGGGTGGTAACCCGACCAAGGCATCAGGAGGGCTATCGAGTTATCTCCTGGTTTTGAGAGGTTTATGTCGAATTCCCATACGAGGGTATAGTCACTAACGTTGAACATAGTTGGAGACAAGGATGGAAGAGAAAAGGAAAATGACTTAATTGATGATTGAGATGTTGTACATCTTTATTAGGACCTGTAATGAAAACTAAGTGGGGGTAGTCTGCTTGAGAACTCCTTTCAAGTGTAGAATTTCTTCAAATGATCTGCATTCCAAGTGTGGTTGATGGATCGTCCGTCCATGTCTTTGAGTTTATAAGCTCCATTGCGAACAACTAGCTTTATCAAATATGGCCCTTCCCAATTTGGACTTAAGACTCCATCCGACCTTTTCCGAGTGTTCAGGGTCACTTTCCTAAGTACCAGATCCCCTTCCTTGAATTTTTTGGTTCTAACCTTTTGGTTGAAGTATCTAGCGATCTTGCTCTGGTAGATCGCTACTTTCTCTACTACCCGGTCTTGCTTTTCTTCTAAGAGGTCTAGACTAGCCCGGAGCTTGACTTCGTTACTTTCGGGCTCAAAGTGTTGTACCCTGAACGAGGTTAATTTATGCTCGATGGGGAGGATTGCTTCAACCCCGAAAGCCAGGGAGTAAGGTGTCTCTCCGGTAGCTGTTCTTTTTGTAGTCCGGTATGCCGAAAGGACTTCTGGTAGCTCTTCGGCCCATTTACCTTTCTTCTGCTAAAGTTTCTTTTTCAGGAGTTTCTTGATTGTCTTGTTGGTGGATTCTTCCAGCCCGTTAGTCTGGGGATGAGCCACTGAAGTGAGCCTGAGGTCAATCCCCAATCCTTTGCAGAAGTCTTTGAATCGGGTGTTGTCGAATTGCTTTCCTAGGTCGGCTATAATGATGAGAGGGGTCCCGAACCTGCATACCACGTTAGTCTTGATGAACTTGGTTGTATTCTTTTCTGATATTCTAGAAAGAGGTCCGGCCTCGACCCATCTTGTGAAGTAGTCGATAGCCACGATAGCATGTTTCATCTGTCCAGGAGCGGTAGGAAGTGGCCCAATTAGGTCGATTCCCCACATGGCAAAGGGGTAAGGTGAACTGAGGGACGACAGTCGCTCGGGTGGCTGGTGGTTCAAGTTTGAGGTTCTTTGACAAGGTTTGTAGGATTGCACAAAACTCTTTGCATCTTGATGGATGGTCGGCCAATAGTACCCCATACGAAGCACCTGATAGGCTAGAGCTTCCCCACCTATGTGGTTCCCATAGTCCCCAGAGTGGACCTCTCTCAATGCCCACTTAGCATCATCGGGATGCAAGCACCTAAGTAAGGGGAGGGATCTGCCCCTCTTGTAGAGGTATCCGTCCACCATACAGTATCGAACTGAGAGTCTCTTAACTCTTCGGGCTTGGTCGGGCTCTTCAGGAAGCTCTCCTTCAAGGAGGTAGGAGAAAATTGGGTCCATCCAGCAAGGTAGGCGATCCAGGGAACAAATTTCTCCATTTGTGGCTATGCTTGGCTGGGTGATTACTTGGAGGGGAATTCCCCTTGGTAGGGATTGGCCTCCGTTCGCCGCTATTTTAGCCAGAACATCTGCGCGATGGTTTTGGTGTCGAGGCACCTGATCGATCTTGAGTCCCTTAAATTTGCTTTTCAGCAGCCGAGCTAGATTTAGGTAAGCGACCATATTATCTCCCTTTGCCTGGTAGACCCCAGTCACCTGGTTTACAACAAGCAACGAATCGCTCTTGATCTGCAGGTAGTCGGCCTTTAGTTCGATGGCTACCTTCATCCCGGCTAGGAGGGCTTCATATTCCGCTTCGTTGTTGGTAGCTTTAAACTCGAATCTGAAACAGTGACAGAATTCAGTTCCCTCCGGGTCTATCAAAACTATGCCAGCTCCTCCCCTAGCTCGTCCGGATGCTTCGTCTGAAAAGAGGATCCATGGCTTGCAGCCTTCCGGCCAATTTTTGACCTCGGATATCTTCTCAGGGACCTCGTCTGATACTGAGGGATCATCTGGATCTGGGATCGCTGAGAATTCTGCCACGAAGTCGGCCAAAGCCTGTGCCTTAATCGTAGTCCGGGGCTTATACTTTAGGTCGAACTGAGTGAGCTCTAGTGGCCATAAAACTAGCCTTCCTGACACGTCTGGTCTTTGTAAGAATTGACGGAGGGGTTGGTCTGTCACCACTACTATTGTGTGAGCTTGAAAATAGGGACGGAGGTTCCTCGCTGAGATCACCAGAGTATAAGCGAGCTTCTCCAAGAGAATGTAGTTCCTTTCTGATTTGGTCAAGGCATGACTCACATAGTATATGGGCATTTGAAAACCGTCGCTACAATCCCTGGCCAAAGCCCCGCTTACTGCAGTTTCTGATACAGCCAAGTAAATCTGTAACTCATCTCCGAGAGCCGGCTTGACTAACAAAGGGGGGCTTGTTAGGTACTCTTTCAAAGCTTGAAATGCCTGCTCGCTTTCCTGGCTCCATTTCATGTTCTTTCCTTGTTTGATGGCCTTGAAGAAAGGGAGACATTTATCGGTGGAGCGAGATATAAACCTGTTGAGTGCCGCCACCCGTCCAGTCAGAATCTGTACTTGCTTGAGCGAAGTCGGGGATTCCAAGTCCAAGATAGCTTTGATTTTTTCTGGGTTGGCTTCTATACCTCTCTCATGAACCATGAAGCCCAGAAACTTCCCTACCGTTACCTCAAAGGCACATTTGGAGAGGTTCAAACGCATCTGGTTTTCCCTCAGTATGAGGAAGGTTTTACGAAGGTCTTTCTGATATCCCTTTGTGGTTGGGGATTTCGTGATCATGTCGTCGACATATACTTCCATCGTCCTTCCTATCTCAGGCTTGAACAGTTTGTTAACCAGCCGCTGGTATGTGTCCCCTGCATTCTTCAAACTAAACGGCATCACCTTGTAGCAATATAAGCCCTGCCCAGTAATGAAACTGGTCTTATCTTGGTCAGCCGGGTGCATTTTAATTTGGTTGTATCCTGAGAATGCGTCCATAAAACTCAAAAGTTTATTTCCGGATGTGGAGTCAACCAGCTGGTCGATCTTTGGTAGAGGAAAACTGTTCTTCGGACAAGCCCGGTTGAGGTCGGTGTAGTCGACACACATACGCCATTTCCTACTCGCCTTCGTGACCATGACCACGTTGGCGATCCATTCGGGGAAACGTACCTCTCTGACGAACCCTGCTTTGATCAATTTATCAACCTCTTCCTGCACCGCCGCATTCCTATTAGCGTTGAAGTGACGCCTCTTCTGCTTGACGGGCTTGACCGTTAGATCTACTGCTAGCCGGTGGGTGGCCAACGATGCCAGAATTCCAGGCATTTCATCATGGTTCCAGGCGAAGATGTGGCTGAATTCCCTGAGAAGGTCAATCAGCCCTCTTTTTACTTCTAGGTCAAGGGTGGCTCCGACCTTGACGACCTTGGAGGGATCGACATTCCTGACGGATATTTCTTCTAGTTTGTCCACGGGCTACCCGCTGGCCCATTCCTTACTCTGTTCTTCCTCGTAGGGCATGATAGGTTCATCCTCCGGATGCCCAGGATGTTCCGTGGGCTCCTTCCCCTCCTAGGTTATCCGGGACGTATCCATGTCTTTCTGGATCAATGTCACTTGTACACACTGCTTCGCTAGGGCTGTAGGATTGGCAGATACTGCGTAGCATTTCCTGGCTGCCTGCTGGTCTCCGCTTACCTCTCCTACTTTGGTTCCAACCGGGAATTTCAAGACGTTGTGGTATATGGACAAGACTCCTTTCAAGGAGGACATGAAAGGTCTCCCTAAGATGGCGTTGTAGGCCGATGGGGTGTCCACCACAATAAAGTCGGTCATTACATTCTGCTGAAGTGGGGTGACCCCGATGATTACTGGGAGGATCATTGACCCCACTGGTATGATCGAGTCCCCAGTGAAACCGTAAAGCGGAGTGGTACAGCTGTTGTAACAACGTTGCTTCAGGTTCAATTTTTCCAGGGTATCCTTAAAGAGGATATCGACACTGCTACCTGTGTCCACGAGCACGCGATGGACCAGACAGTTGGTGATCTGTATCGTGATGACCATAGGATCATCATGAGGTTGCACAGTATTGAAGACATCTGCTTCGGTGAATACGATCAGGGCTGACTGGGAGGGCTCTGTCGGGCTCTGGTTGACTTCGAAGATCCCTCGGCTCTCTCCGAGGCGGGGAACCTTTCTTGCATGGTTTTTTCGGGAGTTATTGGAAACGCCGGCCAATGTAGGACCTCCGCTGATAGTGTGTATCACCTGGATTTGTTGCATTAAGTTAGCATGCTCCCCTTTCCTCTTTTCTACGTCGTCACAGATTTCAGCTTGTACCTCTCTTCCAGTTCTGATATTATCTCTGACCTGTTGTAAGAACTCGATCAGGCATCCTCCCCTTATTAGGGCCTCAATCTGGTTGCGCAAGTTATAGCATTCCGAAGTGTTGTGGCCCACATCTTCATGAAAGTCGCAGTACTTGTACCAGTTTCTCCTGTCAGCTGGGGCTTTCATGGGAGCGAGCTTTAGGAGCAACCCTTTATCCCGTATGGCAAGATAGACTGTTTCCCTAGAAGCATTCAGAGGGGTGTAGTAGTCATACCCTTTTTCCCCTTGCATTACTGGAGCCACGGTCCTGGGAGGCGGCGAAGCCCGGGGAGGGGTTCGTTTTGCTGGATATCTTTCTTGCCTATGCAGAGGAGCAGGGAGGCGATAGGTCGACCTGTTGGGAGGTTTATTCTGAGCTTTCTGCATTGGCTCAAATTTGGGGGCTTCTTTCTTCAAACGCTTTGCCGTTCTCATGTCGTCATGTTCTATCTTGACCTTGAGTTGTTCGTCGATCTCGACTCTCTCCAGAGCCCGGTCATAGGCCTCCTGGTAAGTCTCGGGAGGTCTCTTGGCGAAAGAACGGAAAAGGTTTCTTGCCCAGAGGTTTCGCCTGAAGTTGGCGAGGGTTTCTTTTTCAGTGAAAACTCCCATTTGTATGACTCCTTGTGAAATCGCTCCACATATGATCGAAGAGTTTCACTCCGTTCCTAGATCACATATTGGAGGTGTATGGGATCTTTCGGGTGAGGTTTAACTCCTTGAAATTGTGAGCAAAAATCGGTTGATAATTTTGTGAAAGAATCCACGCTTCCAACGGGTAGTTTCCTGAACCAGGTTTTAGCGTAGTCGGTCAAGGTCTTTGGGAACATTCTGCACATAGCTGCTCTGGTAGTGTTCTGGACCTCCATCTGTTGAACGAAGCTCTCTAGGTGGCTTAGAGGGTCTTCTGTTCCAGAGAACTTATCTGCTGGCATTTTGAATTTTGGGGGGAGCTCTGCTTCCCTGATCCTCCGAGTGAAGGGAGCGTTCATCTCGCTCAGGGGATTCTTTTTGTCCTCTTTACTCTTTCCCTTCCTTATCTGCTAGACCTCATTTTGTAGCTTTGCCAGCTGATCCCTTAGTCGATTGTTCCCAGGTCTCTTCGAGTTAACCTCAGATTCCTCACTGTCGAATCTTTCTGATGAACTGGCAATTTCTATCCGGTCCTCCTCCTGGGCATGATCTACTCGGGGAGTTTGTCTACTTTCCTCTTCTAGGGCCCGGGTAGTTCTCCTAGATGTAGTTGGATGAGATAGCCCTCGAGGCTTTCGGGTAAAAGCATCTGCGGCAGACTTAACTAGCCGGGGTTGATATTGTGAAAGTCTTCTCTGAGCTGGGGGCATGGGTCCAGTCTATCCCGGATCGAACGTTGGGGCCCTGATCTATCTCGAGCTGGCTCTGGAGGAGAAGGTCCTAGGCGATCGAAAGTAGGTGGCCTAGCTCCGAGCCTGCTCGGCTCTCCCTGATCATTCAGGTTGGTTGGCTGGATTGTGATGCCTTCAGCGAGGAGGCGGACGCGGACGGATTCTACGAAGGCTGCCGCTTGTTGGTCGAGTGCTGCCTGGCTCACTATGGGGTGGCCAGTAGCCCGTGTATTGGTTGTCTGGATCGGAGCTTGACTACTATATCCAGACTTTCTCCCCCTTCCTGGGGCTTTTTGGGTTGGCCTCGCCGGAGATTGCTCCGGGACTCTGTGTTGGCCTTGGGAGGAGCGAAGCCTCATAGTTCCTATAAAACAATGAAAATATAAATGCAAACGATTGGTTAATTGGGTGTATGTATTCCCACAGACGGCGCTAGAAAGTGTTAACGGAAATTTTGCTCGGGATGAGAAATCTCAGTTAACGCCCTCGAGACCACTACCATGTAGGTGGTGGCCAAAATTCATTGTATATGTAACAGTGATTTATAAAGTGACAAGTAAGCAACAATGTTTTTATTGAATATGCATGGTATACAAATACAAAGGTTCTTCTCTCTTTTCTCTCAACTCTCCCTAGGGAATGGTCGATTGTTAGTCGTATGCCTGTCGAATAGTAGTCTCCTTTTTTCCTTTCTTTTCTTTTCTATTTATACATAGTTTATAGGTCAACAGATTGATTCTCCCTTGATTTTCTCAGTCTCCTCCTTATCGGGCGGGATTTCTTGCTTTAATGTCATTGACTTTTGAATTGACGTCCGAATTGAGAGTATCGTGGTGGAGATCAGTTTGTTTCCTTTTTGGATTTTATTACTTGTTCTGCATGTAGGTAACGTTTCCAGATATGGTTCAATGCATTCCTCGTGTCTTTTCAGTATGATCCTTTATGGATGTCGTTGGATATGACGATATGGTGTGATGCATCAACGTGGGAGGTTGATTAGTATTTCGACCTTGATATCTGAGAAGTTTCATCCAGCTTTGAGCCAAATCTGGCTTCCCTTGACCTTTTCGAAGCTAGGTGTGGCCTCGACTGACCTTTTGAGGCTAGGTGTGGCTTCGACTGACCTCGCGGCCTTTTAGGGACATTCTTCTGTGTCAATCGAGGTATAGACGAGTCTCTGGAGCACTTGTGAGATGACCTCGACTTCGGGGAGCTTCTAGTTTTGGTGATTCGAGCTAGACCTGATATTTCCGGGCTTTATCCCGGATGTTTCCGGAGCCCGTCCTTGTTCCTGGGGTGGTATCGCAGTTTGGCTCTAGACAGGGAGATCTCCTAGTGGAAGCTCTCGGGTCCGGGCTCTATCCCGGATGTTTCCGGAGCCCGCCCTTGTTTCTGGGGTGGTATAGTAGCTCGGCTCTGGATTGAGAGGTCTCTTGGTGAAACTCTCGGGTATGGAACCAGGTCTGGGAGGTGAAAAATTTCCCTTTGGTCCTTAGCCAATTTTGGCTATTAACACCACCAAATTGGCATTGATCACCTTCAACTTGTTGTTCTCATCATTCTTCTTGACATTTTCACTAGTTAGTTAAATGATCTTGTCATTGAAGCTCGTTTCATATGATTTGAGGAAGCTTCTATCTCTTTATGATTGGAGGAGATTTCATTATCTTCACTACTTAAAGAGTATTCACTTTCCTCATTACTTGAGGAGTTTTCACTACTATCCTTAAATCTTCCTTCATATGTAGACGGGTGAGCAATGTAATTGCTAGTGTATTCTCGATCATCCAAGGACTCCTCTTCCTCTTCTACATCACTCACACTCACATCACTCTAAGTAGCCTCCATCGCTATGAGTTTCTTAGACTCTCCCTTCTCATTAGCACGGTTGGTAGAGATAAATCCAATCCCTTTGCATTCATGGCATCGAATTAGCTTCTTCTTAGATTTATCCTTGCAATCTACCACTTCTTTTGGAGTGATCTTCTTATTGACTTCCTCTCTTTTAGAACATATGTTCTTTAGAAATTTCTTGAATATTCTCACCATACTAGCCACCTCATATTCACACTTCTCATTAGTTACCTTGAGTGTTATTCCCTTACCCTCAATCTTCAGCTTGAACCCAAGCTCATATGTTTGTAAAGATTTAAGAAGCTCATCAACCCTTATAAGATCGACATTCTTGCTTTCTTCAATTGCGGTCACCTTTGCTTTAAATCTCTTAGGCAAGGATCTCAAGATTTTTCAATTAATTCTCTCTTGTGGATATGGCTCTTCCAAAGTTTGACTTTGGTTGGTGATATTCAAGAGTCTAGTTTGGAAGTCTACTAACTTCTCATCCTCATCCATAACAAGACTTTCAAATTGAGAAGTAAGCATTTGTACTCTAGACCTTCGAACCGCCAACGTACCCTCATTGGTAGTTTGCAAAGTATCCCATGCTTTCTTTGCCGATTCAAGGTTTTGGATGTAGATTAATTGAGTAATATCTACACCACCAAAAATAGCATTCACCGCCCGATGATGCCACTTAGCATTATCAAATTCAATAGATGTCCATTCGGCTCTAGCTTTCCAAATCATAGTGCCATCTACAAGCCTTTTGGTAGGTATCTCATAATCTTCCTCAACACTCATCCATGCTTTTTCATTGATGGATCTAATGTAGGCATTCATCCTAATTTTCCAAAAGGAGTAGTTACCACTCTTTAAGAGTAGAGGTCTAGCAGTAGTACCTTCGGGCATAGAATCTCCCATAGTATCAATCATGAATTTTTCACCAAAAAAAAAACACAGCGCAAACACTATAATATGGATTTATCTAATTACTTCTAGACACCCACTCTGATACCAATTGAAATTCTCTTAAGAACTTATAGTGTAAAATATAACTAGAGAGAGGGGGGGGGGGGGGTGAATAGGTGTATGCCCAAATTCTCTCACTTCGTTTCTCACAAACAAGTTATGCACACTTAGAGTATTTAACAAGTGAATTACTTTTAACAAAACAAAGAGAATACAACTAAAGCAAGAATTAAAGCAATGCAAGTTAAAGTAAATGAAAGAAACTAAAAACAAAAATCAACACAAGAGATTTTTACGTGGTAAACCTCCGAAGAGGAAACATCTGCGGGTTGATACCACAACCACCGGCAAACCGCAATTCACTATGACTAATAAAAGATACACACTCAAAAAACAATCAACACATGATACACTCTCCACGCTATCAACTTCTATTCTACCCTCGGGCCTAGTGAACTACTTTGTCTACTTCATATCCGAGATGTGACTATCACACGTCTAGGAAGCAACTTCCTATCCAAGGCACTCTTGCCTCTAGGAAGATTCCTTGCTTGCCTATCCGGATCCCTCCGATCCTAGACAAGACTCCTTGCTTAGCTATCCGGATCAAAATCCTAGCCAAGTCTCCTTGCTCAAGTTAAAGCTTCACTCACTTTAATAGGAGACTTCAACCTTTTGCAAGGCAATGATCTAGGTGAGATGCACACATGCAATCATGATGCAATCACAAGCAAATAGAGCAAGTAGATCAATCAAACTCTATGAACATGTAATTAGAGAACTAGATTAAGCTTTCAAAGATCAATCACAAATATATCTAGAAATCTAAGCATGTTTATCAAACAAGAACTAGATCAGAATAATAGAAATAACAATAAAAAATATACTAGTTCTTAGAACATGTAACTAAATCTAGAAATAAACAATCAAGCCCAAGAACACAAAATATTTCTAGAGTCAAGTTCATGCTTATCAAGTTTAGCTAAAAATATATTCAATTAAAAATCAAACAAGCTAAACTCGAAAATCACTCAAGCAAACCACAAAGTTGAACCAAAATCATTCTAATCATTTTTCTTAATCAAATAAGAGCATTCATGAAGATGATCATAAAAGAAAATTTGAAAAGAGAAAGATTCACTTACAAATGATGACTCACGAACTGAAATCAGATCACTATGAAAACTCAAGACATCATTTGACTCTAAAAGTGCTTGGAATTTATTCCTCTCGTCAAGACCAACAATTTCAGATTTTGAATCACTTAAATCGAAGTTGATTAGAGAGAGATATCACCAAAACAAAATAAAAAACACTTTGAAAATTTTCTGCAATTGTTCTTCACATTGAAAAAATGAGAGGGAAATGAGTTTTAAAGGGAGGGAGGATGACGTGGAGTGATTGGCATCTCAGGTGGCAAAGGCCACCATGCCACCTCAGCCCTGAGAAGTCACGTGGGCATCTTGGGGGCAGGAAGCCCTCCTCCCCGAGATGCTCACAGACCTCCTCGGGGAGGGGTGGCTTGATGGCCTTTCGCCACTGTCACTCCTCTTCGTGCTCCCTTAGCGTTCTTCGACCATTCTCCGGCCTCAGAACTCTGAATTCAATAATATTTATGGATTTCGAACCATAACTTCCTTACACACATGGATGACTATGAAACTTTGACTAGAAATTAAAAATTCGACTCGATACATGATGACGAAGACAATGCATTGTACGTGATCGGAAAGTTTCGTACTTTTTACTTCAAACTTGAAAACTAAAGAGTGAGTAACTGAAATGACCGGAACTTAATATGAAATAAAATAAGATTAAATTCAAGTTCAAAGTCCATAAAACATAAACAAACAAACACAAGAACACACAAGTATGCCATTTCCTAGAGATTGTCATAAAACATGCAATTTTACAAACATTGTCAAATTAAATCTAATGCATGTGCATACTTTAACAAGTGTATGAATGTGTTATACCAATTAAGCACAATGATGCAGGAACATATATGGATGCAATGTGTGTGTGAGTGCCTTACGTCTTGCAAGAGGAGAAAAAATCTCGATAACTTATCATCCAAGTAAGCATATTTCCTCTTGAAGACGAACTTTGCATGCGAAGTTGCTTTCCTTCTTTGAAGCTTGATCCAATCACGAATCACCTAAGCAACTAAGCAATACAAACAAAGAGCGTTTTATTATGGAATCAAGCCAACACAAATCTAAAACCTAACAAGGAGTCAGCAAGACACTCAGGATTAAGATCACCCTTATACAACCATCATTTGTCGATATACATATATGAATCTTTTCATTTAACAGATCTTGGTGAGAGATTCATATAGATCGTGGCCTAGTCCTATATGATTTCATCATATAAGGTGCCTCCATTCCCATCTCACTACATGAGTAGTCTAGGATAAGACCATCGTATATTACAGAATGGACTGCAACAGTAGATTAACCACAAACAAAGTACCCAGCTTTTTTTGCTCTCTATGTACTTTGTAAATTGTGTCTCAAACTAAATCCTTCTGTATATGACACTCATATACTCAGTTTGAGATTACATTCAGAAATCTTGGATGTTTTGCACATATGATATAAGCATACGGATGTTAATAAATCAATATTTATAGAATGAAAAACCAATTTCTTTTATTCAAGTTTTTATAACATTTACATATTACAAGCTTTAAGGCATAAACACCAACAGTGGAAACCTCATATAGACTCATGTGCAAAAAGAATGATATTGTGAATAGGCTTAATGAGGTTAAAAGGCTTGTCTTTGAAAACAAGGAGATTGTTTCGATCATGAAGGTTAGAGAACAAGAATATCTTGAGGAGATCAACATTGCTAAGCAAGCTATCAAAGACTTAGTTTATGGATCGATCGACATGAAGAAAGTTATGGATCTTGTTCAACCTCAAAGAGAGTCTAGCATCTTGATCAATATTGTTGGGCATATTAAGCCAAGATGTTATAAATATATTGAGTATTGCAAAATAGAAAATGCATCTAGAGATAAGTAGATTAACCTTAAATTGAAGCATGCTAGGGCATTAGATGTTAATAAACATGATGTTGTTTCAAAGCATGTCAATAGAAATTGGGTGAAGAAGAGTGTTAATCACTCTAAAATTGACAAAGCTTATAAAACTAAAGATATTATGGAGATGAGTATCAATGATACTCTCATGAATCAAATTGTTGAAAATCTTTATACTAGGTTCAACATCAAAGTCAAGAAAGATTGTGATTATTTTTGTGTTAGTCCACCCAAGACCAAATGGGTCAAGGGTGGGAGCTCTTACCACTAGTGTAAGTTGCACATGCGAGTTAGCTTTGAGAGTAGTGTCTAGTTTGAGTAACTTAGCTAGTTAGCTTTGTTTCTCTATAGCTTGGACACGAACTTGGCTATATCACATATATTCACTATGATAGTCAAAATTTGTTGATCAACTTTAGAGAAGTCCATTTTTGAAATCTATATGCTGATAATTGATTGTTAAGACTTTTAGAGAAAGTCATTTTTATATGTTTGTTTGAGTTGAGATGTTTGATCTTTATTCTCTTGGGATGACACACCAACAACTTGTTGCCGTGAGGACAAACAAGCCAAGAGAGCTCATAAAAAGAGTAAAGATTTCACATTGATGAAAAAACTCGCTAAGGTATTACTTTACTCTTAAAGCTTATTTTCTATTTCATCTTATCAACTCTTTGTGTGCATGACATCATGTGGCAGATTATATTAGAGAGCTTTAGTTATAATTCATATGGTTCTCCTTGATAATTGCCATCTAGAGATCATTTAGTGACACAAAGATCTTATACATGATGCATGAATTTTTTGTTTGATTGATGAGTGGCACATCTTTGAAAAATATGAGCTTCATATTCTTTGAAAGCTACTCTCTTAAGAAGTAATGATCTTAAGTAAATCTCTTTGCATTGCTCTAGATCATGCATTTTGAAGCCTTAAATCTTGGTTTACAAAAGTGCACATATTGCTTCTCTCATATGTTTAATATTGAGAAAGTTGTGTTTAAAAATATGTAATTTTTGGATGCACCTAGTAGTCTTTGACTAGTACATGAAAGATAACATATGGTTAGTATCCATTTTTCTTTGGCATTACATAGAACTCAACGAGCACTTTCATGAAAAAGGCTACATATGTTGGTTGTGCAGCCGCCCAATGTAGGAAAGGGCTACACCAATATGATGAGTGAAAGCTGTCATGAAGTTATATAAAAAAAAAAGGGATCAAAGAAGTGTTGAAAAAGAATCAATAAAAAAAATCTTTGATTCAAAGCTTCAAAAAGCTTAAAGGAGTATAGTTGAAAATTGGACTGCTCGGGTTGCAAAATAAAAATGGGTTGATGAGCCACATGCACACACACGCTCATATGTTGAGATCTATTCTCTTAAAGCAAAAATTCCGGATGATAATCGGTTTGACCTTTTATGGAAAAGCTTAAGATGATAGATGTTGATATGGTTTGCATGTTAATAATCCAATTACTTCTTTAGATATGCTTGAAGTAATCTCTCTCTCTCTCTCACACACACACACACACACACACACACACACACACACACACACACACACACACACACACACTTGTTTTGCTTTTAAGTGTTTTTTATATGCTAACAATTTTAGAAGAATTATAAGAGTGGTTGAAAATCTTGGTGTATCTCTCATAGTTTGTGGAGCTTATTTTGTTTAATTTCTTTAAAATTGCTTGAGTGTGTGATTGTGTGAATTTCATTGTGAGCAATATCATATTTTGATCTTAGATAGAGCATTTATTAAGGGGGAGCATTGTATATTAACCTTTGTTCTCTTCTATGATATGTTCACATGATTTGTTGATATATGTTGGCATGATACGTGTTTAATATATTGAATCTTGAAAATGCATGGTACTTATCTCATATACATTTGTTTTGCATAGTGATTCTTTATATTATTTTTTGCCTATATATTTTTTGTGCTAACTTACTTTGATTTTTCAACTCATGTTTTATTTTTTTGTGTTTAGTGATTCTCTACTTAAAGCTATGGGAAGAAACAAGTGAACCGGACTTAGTAATCCTCCAAAACCCATAAATAAACACAAATCAACTATACCTACCTCTAGGAAGTCCAAAACCAATAGGTTAAATCCTTTGGGAGTGATGAGGACTAAGAAGCTTATCATTGATAGAGGTATAGATTTGTGTGATAGTAAAGGCTCTTACATTCATCGGATTATTAGGGTTGTAAATGAAATCATGGTTAGAGAGTTTTATTTTGAGTTCAAGGAACATACAACCCATGAGAATGCCTTGGTGAATGTTAGAGGAACTATCTTTAGAGTGTGCCCGGAGAATATTAACAAATTTCTTGGGCTTCCTAATGAAATCTCATCGAAATTTTTAGATATTGATAATATAGATCACTTAAATGAGATGGGAAGGACACTTTGTGAAGATAGTTATTTTGAGTGGGGAAAACGAGCTTTCATTAGCCAAAGCGAGTTGACCAAGGTAAGTGCCTTTTGGCATCTATTTGTTTGCGCCAATCTTGTGGGTTCTTCAAATGCAACCGAGCTTAACAAAGAGAAAATCAAGATTGTGTATGCTTGGTGACTAACAAGCCAATAAACCTTGGTGAGCTTTTAATAGAACACATTGAGAGTGCGGCTTGTTCAACTAGATTGGACAAAAAGCTTACATTTTCAGGGTTTATTTCTCACTTTTGTATGGCACTGGGAGTTCAAAAGCAAGATGATGATGTGCTTCTACCTCCCTTAGAGAAATTTTTATGAAAAACGTGTGACTTTTATGTCATACAAAAATAAGGGGAAGGGATGTGATACATTTAGGCCTTTTTGGTGAGAGTGAAGAATCAAGCAATGTATCAAGCACAAGTTGTCTTCCGGATTGGGCCATAGAACTACAAGAATGGCTTGTTAAGAAGATTGATGAGCTAAGTGCTAAGGTGGTGCAACAAGAAGATAGAATCAAGAGCTTGGAAGATAGCATCTCCACAAGCAAAGCTTCCACCTCGAAGCACTATGTAAGATCAACTAATCGGGGAAAATTCTTTGAAGGCTCAAGTGGCTAACAAAGAATCTTTTGATCTTGAGGTATCATTTCTTTTCCTTTTGGCCTAATTTCATGTCAAAAGGGAGAGAAAAATATGATACTAAATAGTTAGCTCATTTAATCTTAGTATTTCTATGTGTATTTGTACTTTGAATTTGGTATCTTGAATTTCTTGGCATGTAATATTTGGATAAGATTTTGTTTTGATGGATAGTATGCATGTATTTAGGGGGAGTTTACATGTTGACATATATCCATTTTTGGACTTTATTGCTTTATCTTACTGAAGTATGTATATTGCCATATATTTTCTCTTGTATATATATATTGTTCTTCAAGTTCATTTTTAGGTGATATCAAGAGAAGATCATATGAAGTAGTTCAAGATTTATTGAAGATTAGTCTAGGATTGTTCAAACTCATTGTAATGTGAGAATGTGATTTGTGACCAATCTTCACTTTATTTTTTTAGTATGTGTATAGGTGTTTTGACATGGAATTTGCCAAAAGGGGAGATTGTTAGGTTTTTGAGTCATGTTGGCATAATTCCATATCAAAACAAGATTTCCTTTATATTTGATTAGTTGTCTAGGCCTACTATGATTCAAGCTTCAAGGAAGAATTGACAACTTTTCAAGCAAAGTGATGTCTTTAAGAGGAGCAAGCTTTATTGCACATCAAAGGTATTTTAGACCTCTTTCCTCTTGCAAGGGCTTAAGGCACACACACACACACACACACACACACACACACACACACACACATTGTATCCATATGTGTCCCTACATCATTGTGCTAAATTGGTATAACACGTACACACAAATATTATTGTATGCACATGCATTAGATTTAATTTGACAACTTTTGTAAAATTGCATGTTCTAGGACTATATCTAGGAAATGGCATACTTGTGTATTCATGTGTTTGTTTGTTTGTGTTTTTGTGATACTAGACTTGAATATGTTCTCATATTATTCCTTATTGAGTTTCGGTCATTTGGGTTACTCATTCATTAGTTTTCAAGTTCTGAGTTGGAAGTTACGAAACTTATTGTGTGTTTAATGTACATGGTTTTCATCCTTATATATCGAATCGATTTCCATATTTTTTGTGAAAGTTTTGTTAATGTCCATGTCCGTGAGAGATTTAAGGTTCATAATCAGTAAATAGATTTGAATTCGGAATTCGAGGGCCAGAGAACGGTCGAAAACGCTAGAGGTGTGCGAGAGAGTGCATGGGAAGAGTGGGGTGACGATTAACCACAACACCTCCTCTCTCTTGGAGGTGTGTTTCCTCCATGGGAAGAGGACTGCCCCTGTGGAGGCCACACGCCTCCACGGGGATCCTAGATGGCATGTTGTGGTTGCTCACCCCTGGTCCCCTTCTCTCCATGTCATCTCCCTCCAAAATCTCCTTTAAATTCCCTCTCTCTCATTTTGTTTTAAAAGAAGAAAATTGTGCAGAATTTTCTCTCAAAAATTCAATCAACTTCCAAACACCATATCTCAATCATTTCTTATCTAATTTGAGTGATTCAAATTGGAGAATCTTTGTATTGAAGTTCTCTATCATCTCCAAGCAAGTTTGAAACCTTTTGTTCAAGTTTTGTGGTGGATCTACACCAAATTTCGTGACTATACATTTTTACAAGGTATTGATCTATTCTTTGTGTCTTGATCTTTCAAGTCTTCTATTACCTTGAGTTTTCTTCTTCTTTATGTGCATGTTACTTGAAAATTAGATATTGAGAGATAAAGCTTCAATTATAAGCTAGATGTGCTTGATTAGAGACTTGTATGTGTTTTAGGTTTTTCTAAAATCTTTGTGAGTTGTATTGTGACTAGCTTATTATCTAGAGCTATTTGTGATTTAATTGAATGTATTTTGATGATTAATAGCCTTTACATGTGCTAGGACTCTTTAGTTGAGCATATTTAGGATTAGCACATTTAATTGTTTATTTATAGCCTATTAGAATTTAATTGACTATTTTGTGAATATATGCTCTAAATGATTGCTAGAGAATTTCTATGATCATATTATTTGATTCTAGCATTTTTGGTTTTAGTTCTAAAGTCTGGAATATGTGCTTCATGGATATGATATGTTTTCAAGCTTTAGTTACATGAATAAAATCTAGGATTTGGTGTGTGTTAGGTGCTACACATGCTCTTGGTTTTTGTTCATGTTTAAAGAACTAGGCAACATTGATTTATGTACTTTGATTCATATGTCTAGTTCTTCATGAGGTGTACCTAATCTATACATTTCATATGTACATGCATCATTTGTGTGATGACATAGTTTTTGGATTATAAACTAGAAAAATATACTTTGTATGTTCATTGATCATTTCTAGTTTCTATAGGATATTTTGATCACATATTCTATGTTGCATGTTTTTGCATTATTTATGTTAATAGGTTTTTCTGGCAAGGGACCAAAGGAGAATTTTCCAAACAGAGACCTATCCAGGAAGATTCATCCAGATACTCAAAGAGACTTGCGAGATCGGTACTATCACCTAGATGGAGTCGATATCCGACGAGGTTGGAACCCTGACTATCTATCTAGCTAGATAGGATATCAGCTCCGAAAGCATGTATGTCGCCCTACTGAAGCTCCTGATACCAGTTCAAGACCAGTATGATGATAGCCTGCACGCCCAGCACCCCACAAGCATCTCGACGTTGATCAAGGTACCAAGTACCTCGATACCTACTTCGGTACCACCTCGATATCTGCCTTGGTACCACCCCAACTCCCGCCTGGTACTTAGTATGCTTATCCAGAGCTCTTTCAAGGCAAGTATCCTACCCTCAGGCAATGCGATAGGGTACACGAAGACACAAACATCATTCCAGCAGGAGGCAGAACAAGCTTATCAAAATAAGGTACCAGCACTGCCCTCCGTCAGAACTCAAAGTCAGAATTCCATCACCATCAAGCTCCAAGAAAAAGGAAAGTTGACTACCTCACCATCAAGCTCCACGAAGAAGGAAAGTTGACTCCATCGCCAAAATAAAGCGCCATTAATGACCCAATAGTTGACCGAATCAGAATTTGAATTCGCCATTGAGTAACAGGATCTAATCCCGGGCCTTCGGCTCCACGCAAATGCCTTTCAATGCTTAAAATAGGACTCTCTATAATCTTCATTAAAGACAACCGGATTTTGAGGAGATTCGAGGAGTACTATATATACGGCATTGAAGGGTAAAGCAAGGGAAGGATTTTTTGGGAGTATTCTTCATTGCCATAACCAGAGAGATCCTGGGAGATTCCCGGACGCCAGTGAGAGTCCATTGACAATCACTGGAGAAAAAAAAATATATCCACTTATCGACACGAACGTTTTCTCCATCTCCATCCTATGTAAAAGAGTGAAAATGGAGAGGAATATGCATGTACACATATTGTAATCCTACTGTAGTGATTGATTGAATAAAACAGTGCTTATTTTACATCTCCCGGTCCCTAGTGTTCTTTCTCCATTCTTTGATCTATCGATCTCGATCATACAGAAAAAAAGGGACCCCGGTACGAAGGTACCTACCCCGCTGCTGCTACCGGTGGTGGGTGAGGGTGTTAACTGAGATTTTCACCCCGAGTAAATTTTTCCGTTAACACTTTTTGGCGCCGTCTGTGGGAAACACCACACCTTTAAAAGAAAGCATGTGTGTCTCATTTTTCTTGCTAGACTATCAAAATGAAGCTTCGATCCTTTCAGGATCATCCTGACCCGTTAGGACATCAGTCGAACGCTTCAACCCGAAAGGGTCAGAAGCTTAAAAAAGGGGGAAATGGTCACAAACCCTCCTCAAAGCCGTCAGTTGCCGCGCGGGCTACCCCTCAGGTACCTACTACCCGAGCAGCTGGACCAGCCAACCTAGACCAACAGGTCGTGGCCTTTATAGAGAGCATTCGCCTCTGAATGGTCGCCGAAGGCAGTACCAGTCAGCTTGCGGTACCAGATCCCAAGGGTGATGCCAATTAGAAAGGTACCAGGATACCTCCCTTCGACATGTTAGGACCACCGCCTCCCGTACCTGTCCATGATAGACTTGGGCCCATGCCCCCAATACCATCGGTCCATGATAGACTCAGGCCAGCGCCTCTGATTCCAGGAAATCCTATGGATTACGTGTAAGTTAGGGGTCAGTCTAGAGGTAGAATGTACCCTAGTCGCAGAGCGTTATGAGGGGCGTGGGAGAGTTTAGAAAGTCACTCTCTCTCTCTCTTGGTAAGGGAGTCTTAGGCTCGCGCTGGTTAGACCCATAAGTTCAGAGTGGATGCGAGTCCTATCTTGCTTGACCGAATGGATTTCGCCTGCCCGAGTCTAATGTATCCTACTCTCCTGCGGGTTCTGGAAAAACTTATTTTATTTTGAGACTCCTGTCGCATACTCGCGTCTACCTTCCCTTTAGGAATTTGGGGTTAGATATCAGTGAGTGCTTTTCTATCCAGTGGGTAGTTATTCTGTGTAAAAGAACACAGTTGAGAAGAAACGGAACCCAAAGGGTAATAAGAAGAAGAAGAAGCCCGGCTAGAGAACCATGATTTCCATACTCATGGGACATGAAAGGTTGATCTATCCTTCAATAAGACATCATTCCAGGGAAAGGTCAAAGTCACTATAAGTCAGCTCCAGAAATCATTCCATGAGCTGTTAAGACAGCAGCCCTCTATGCATCAACCTTCAATCACCTCTTAAGCTAGGGCGATCATCTCAGTCATTGTCATGAATCCGCTGTTGAATATTCCTCGGGAGAAAAGAAGGGAGTACAAAAGAAAGACTTCTTGGAAGACAGGGCCTTTCTTCAATCTAAGCTCAAAACGGAAACTATTGAAATAGAAGAGAAGTAAGGACGATGGTGGAGTGAAAAAGGATGAGCCTCCTCGTGTGGGACAAAACAGCCCAATGATAAGAAATTCAATGATCAGAGATGGATTGCACCTGTAATCATAGTCAAAAAGAGAATATTGATTGAGTCAAGCTCGTGAAAGCGATATCTAATAGGGGTAGGTACAAAACCGAGGATCCATTAATGAATTGTAGAGATCTAGTCGGTATCCATTGATTAAAGAAGACACAGTAAACAAAAGATATTCGAAATCAGTCGTGCTGTAAGGAGGACGGTTCAAGTATGGTCGTCAGAAGGTCACTCCAGCGAAACCATTGGTCCGGCGAAACCAAAACAGAGAAATATGGCGTGCTGGAAAATTAAACTGAAAATCGTGCTTGTTCCGCACTGTTTACAGTAGACCGTGTCGCCCCTTTTAATTACATCTATGTAAATCAAAACCTTCGTAGTAAAAGGAAGCAGAAGAGCAACAGCCATAGTGAGCGACTGACCGCCAAACCCCTTCTATTTGATCTATCCGTGAGAGAAGGAAGGAAGCAGTAATCCTTAGGTTTATGAGTGAGGCAAGGAGATCCGCTTTCGCCTATTCTTTTTTGTTTAGCTGAAGATGCTCTTAGTATAAGCCTTTTGGCAGCTAGCAGTAATGGTTTGATTAAAGACATCTCTGTGCCCAGAGGTTGTGTTGCTCCTTCACATGCTCTTTATGCTGATGATGTGTTTCTTTTTTGTCGTGGCGGTGTAGGAACCGGTAGGATTCGAACCGACGAATAGAAGTTTTGCAGACTCATGCCTTAGCCACTTGGCTACGGTTCCCTATCAATTCCATGTCTTTCCCCCTTGTCCGAATTTTCTTCACAGGGTGAGACCTGGAATAACGGATGCCGGAATGCTTTTGGGGGAAGGGCACAACATAGGTGGTGATGGATTTTAATAAATACTATATAAACTAAGAGTTCTCCCTACCTGAACCTTTTCCGTGGCGGCAGTATAAAGAAGCATTTAGGGATTTGTTGATGATCCATGATTACACCTCTGAAACCGGACTCTTTCTTCCCCCATCCGTATTCCGCCTTAAATCTGAATGATCTGGAATTCCTTTCCAATTCCGTATATCAGGGACACCAGGAAAAAAGAGATAAAGCACCCCGCTTACTTTTTCTCTTCATCTCCAGAAAAAAAAAGCTTTTTGTGTTCTGTCCCTCACTCCAAGACAAGACGTGTATCATCCTTTCCTTTAGAGTTTGAATTAATATTAATATTAAATATTAATTAGGCTCACCCGGCGGGGGACAAAGAGAGTATAGTCAGTCAAATGTCGTTTTAGTTAATTCCTAGATTACTTACTATTTTTTTTTCTTTTTTTTAATAGAATCATTTGATTTGAAAATGGGTGAAAATCCATGTATTTCACCGAGGGTTTAAAGCCATATATATACATGTAAAAAAGCATAAAAAAAAGGAAAGTGCTATATACAGCAAGACTTACTTACTATATACAGAAGATACAGAATCAATATGCTTAACACCCCCCCCCCCTCAAACTCAAGATGCCTCAAGGGATAACATGTGGAGTTTGGATACTAAGTATCGGAATCGCACAGTGGTGTGGGACTTCGTAAGAAGATCCGCGATCTGAAGCTCTGAGGAAATGTATGGCATTGAACCCTGTAGAAAGTGATGGCGAACGAAGTGCCCTAAGTGAGTAAGGCTATTTCGATATGTTTTGTTCGCTCATGAAACACATCATTGTGTGCTATTTGGATAGCACTCTTGTTGTCACAAAAGAGAATAGTAGGCCCAGAAAAAGTGACTCCCATATCTTTCACTTTAAGTAACCATCGCAACAAAATAATCTCTGATGTAGTATCAGCAAGAGCCCTTTACTCGGCTTCTGCACTAGAGCGAGCAACCACTGTCTCTTTCTTGCTCTTCCAAGATAGTTGAGAGTCACCGAAGAAAACGCAAAAGCCAGTAGTGGAGCGACGATCTGTAACATCACCAGCATTAATACCTTACTTCCGCTTTAAGAGGTAGGGGTTGCCAAGCTTTACTAATAGAATAGGGGTAGGCAGTAATGGCAAGGTTTCCAGAAGAGTCCAGCTTTTATATATCTCAAAATACGTTTAGCAACTACTAAATGAGGGACCCGAGGAGGCTGCATAAACTTGTCTACAAGTCCAACAGCAAACGAAATCTCTGGGCGAGTCAGAGTGAAGTACTGGAGACCACCCACCATACATACTCCCATAGGCCGATGGATCTGATAGCAGCTCACCATCATGAGAATACAGCTTGGCATTAAGCTGGAGTCACACAGGGCAACCCGTGAAGCATTCCATGGCGACTTAGAAATGGCATACTTCTGCTAAGTTAGATGCATACCCGGAGACCGAAAAACTTCAATCCGGGTTAGAGAGGACCAAGATCTTTCATATGAAACTGCTTGCCAAGATGTTGCTTCGTTTGATGAATAGCAGCAGAATCATTGCCGGTAATGTTTTTTCATTTGTTTTTATTAAAACTTCAATGGCAAGGATGGATATACCTGAGAGCGCTTGACAAACAAATAAAAATAAGATGTGATCCAGCTGAACTACTATCTAATGTTAGTAGTGCTGTGCTGAATTTATCAAAGCCTGCTTGAGTTGAGTCCATAGAGAGCCTTTGAAAGCTTACACAAAGAGTCTGGATGAATAGAGTCTTCATAACCGGGAGGTTGGCCTTCGACCTCTTCTTTGAGATCTCCGTGAAGGAAAGCGTTCTTGACGTCTAACTGGGATGAGAGTTGGGCCAATGCTGAATGTAAGCCTAGATTGGATTAGTCCATCTAGGAGGATCGCCTCGAGACCAGAAAGGACCATGTGGCCTTCCTGCTGCCCTGGCCGGGTACCACCCCCACTAGGAAGGATCTAGTACGTAAAACCATAGTTGCCCTATGGATCAGACCTTGGCCGGGCACCACCCCCCGTTAAGAAGGATCTGGATAGTAAGAGCATAGTTGCCAGCCAGATCAAGGCCTTGGCCAGGTACCACCCCCCGCTAAGAAAGACCAGGTGCTAAAGTTGCCTTAGTTGCCTACCTGGGTCTTACTACCAGTGTTTATTCACTATTGTTTTCGCCAGGATACCACGATTCCTATAAATAGGAATGCGAGGTACACGAACATGATCGCCACAAGACCAGAAGGACCATATGGCCTTCCTGCTGCCTTGGCCGGGCACCACCCCCCGCTAGGAAGGGTCCAGTACGTAAGAGCATAGTTGCTTGATGGATCAGACCTTGGTCGGGCACCACCTCCCGCTAAGAAGGATCTGGATAGTAAGAGCATAGTTGCCAGCCAGATCAAGGCCTTGGCCGGGTACCACCCCCCGCTAAGAAAGACCAGATGCTAAAGTGGCCTTAGTCGCCTACATGGATCTTGCTACCAGTATGTATCCACCATTGTTTTCGCCAAAGTACCACGATTCCTACTAACGGGAATGCGAGGTACCCTTTCTGCCACTGTTTAGCCAGAGTACCAAGATTCCTAAAGCAGGAAGGTGAGGTACCGAGATTCGCCAAATTTTGTTCGCCATGGCACCAAAGCTCCTACAAACAGAGATGCGAGGTGTCCAGTTTCGCCAGAATACTCATCTGGAGACCTAGGTTCCATGAAACAGGAAAGCTAGGTACTCAATCATTCGGCAAAGTTTCTAGTTTCACTGAACTACTCGTCATGCTATCGAGGTTTCTAGAATGGGAATACAAGGTACCTGGAGTTCGAGATTGTCCACTGGTATGCTCACTATCATCAAGGAACCAGGATTCCTGGAACAGAAAATATGAAGATCTCTAGTACCCTGATTACTCTTGGCTAAATTTCTGTGAGGCAATCAAAAGGGCCCAAGTTTCTTTGGCGAGGTACCATGGTACCAGTCACCCGCAGATTTCTTTATGCGCTTCTTCTTATCAGATTCCTTACATTACCAAGTACTGATTAAGTCAGATTTTATGCTGGAGACTAGTGCTCGAAGTGATGCTACAATCAGAAAATGTGCGACGGAATTCTATCAGCATATATAAATGAAAAAGGGATTATCCCTTCACTGATCAAATCAGGATTCATCTGAGGACAAGCATCTATGCAAGAAAAATCACATTAGGGATCTCTCTTCAGATTAAAGTGAGGTTTGGTCAAGAGTTTTAATGACTACACATATGTGAAGCTAAGGAGAAAAAACCAAAAAAAGTTCTCATTTCTGAAACTGGGGAGCCCATTCCCCGATCACGGGCTACAAAAGAAAAATAAATAAAAAAATAAGACCGAATGAGGGATCAAGCTGGGTCAAGCATCCTCCTGTTCCTGAGTGACCGTCTCCTTTCAGCTTCACCAGTTATGGTTTCTCATTCTTCAATACTAGATGGAGCCCCGCCTGCTTCCTGGGCACCTATAGCAACTAGAATTTCCATTAGAGACGGACCCCCTTGAAGCTCCCCTACGGCTACTCGATCAAAATCCCCTCCAACTTCCTTGATCAGAGTAGCCTGACCTTCCTTTTCCTGGGCAAGGTTAGAACATGAGACAGGCAGGGCAGCTCCTCTATCATTGGTAGCAGGCCGATCTCCTACCTCCTTGATAGATTTTGCTGGAGGAGCAGAGGAGGCATGGACCTTTCCTCCAGCTTGAACCACGCCAACCTTAGGATCCTTGGAACTAGGAGTTGCTCCAGCGTTGCTTGGTGGAAGAAGAGAGTGTCAATAGCCAAAATTGGCTAACGACCAAAGGGAAATTTTCCACCTCCCAGACATGTTCCCATACCCGAGAGTATCACCAGGAGACCTCTCAATCCAGAACTGAACTGCGATACCACCCCTGGAACAAGGGCGGGCTCTGGAAACATCTGGGATAGAGCCGGACCCGAGAGCGTCCAACAGGAGACCTCTCTATCCAGAGCCGAACTGCGATACCACTCCAGGAACAAGGGCAGGCTCCGGAAACATCCGGGATAGAGCCCGGAACGATCAGATCTAGCCCGCATCACCAAAACTAGAAGCTCCCCGAAGTCAAGGTCACCTCGCAAATGCTCTAGAGACTCGTCTGTACCTCGATTGACACAGAAGAATGTCCCTAAAAGGCCGCAAGGTCAGTCGAAGCAACACCTAACTTCAAAAGGTCAGTCGAGGCCACGCCAAGCTTCGAAAAGGTCAATGGAAGCCAGATCTGGCTCCTAGCTGGATGAAACTTCTCAGATATCAAGGTGCACCACACCATGTCATATCCAACGGCCTCTATAAAGGATCATGCTGAAAGGATACGAGGGATACACTGAATCATATATGAAAACGTTACCTATATGCAGAACAAGTAACAAAATCCAAAAGGAAACAAACTGATATCCACCATGATACTCTCAATTCGGATGTTAATTCAAAGTCAATGACATTAATTCAAGAAATCCCGCCCGATAAGGAAGAGACTAAGAAAATCAAGGGAGAATCAGTCTGTTGACCTACAAACTATGTATAAATAGAAAAGAAAGGAAATGATAAAGGAGACTACTATTCGACAGGCATACGACAAACAATCAACCATTCCCTAGAGAGAGTTGAGAGCAAAGATAAAAGAATTTCTGTATTTGTATACCATGCACGTTCAATAAAATATTCTGGCTTTCTTGTCATTTTATAAATCATTGCTACACATATAATAAACCTTGGCCACCACCTACGTGGTAGTGGTCTCGAGGGCGTTAACTGAAGATTTCTCATCCCTAGCAAAATTTCCGTCAACACTTTCTGGCGCCGTCTGTGGGAAAATACCCTACACCCAATTAACCAGTTATTTGCATTTACATTTCATTTGTTTTACAGGAACTATGAGGCTCCGCTCCTCCCAAGGCTAGCATAGAGTCCCGAAGCAACCTCCGGCGAGGCTAACACGAAAAGCCCCAAGAAAGGGGAGAAAGTCTGGCTATAGTAGTCTAGCTCCGATCCAGACAACCAATACGCGGGCTACTGGCCACCCTATATTAAGCCAGGCAGCGCTCGACCAACAAGCGGCGGCCTTCGTAGAATCCATCCGCGTCCACCTTCTAGCTGAAGGAATCACGATCCAGCCAACCAACCTGAATGATCAGGGAGATCCGAGCAGGCTCGAAGCTAGGCCATCTGCTTTCGATCGCCTAGGACCTCCTCTTCCAGAGCCGGGTCGAGATAGATCAGGGCCCCAACGTTCGATCCGGGATAGGTTGGGACCCATGCCCCTAGTTCCGAAAAGACTTTCACAATATCAACCCAGGCTAGTTAAGTCTGCTGCGGATGCTTTTACCCGGAAGCCACGAGGGCTATCTCATCCAACTACATCCAGGAGAACTGCCCGGGCCCTAGAGAAGGAAAGTAGACAAACCCCCCGAGTGGATCATATCCAGGAGGAGGACCGGATATAAATCGCCAGTTCATCAGAAAGATTCGACAGTGAGGAATCTGAGGTTAACTCGAAGAGACCTGGGAACAAGCGACTAAGGGATCAGCTGGCAAAACTACAAAAAGAGGTCCAACAGATAAGGAAGGGAAAGAATAAGGAGGATAAAAAGGATCCCCTGAGCGAGATGAACGCTCCCTTCACTAGGAGGATCCGGAAAGCAAAGCTCCCCCCAAAATTCAAAATGCCAGCAGATAAGTTCTCTGGAGCGGAAGATCCTCTAAGCCAACTAGAGAGCTTCTTTCAACAGATGGAGGTCCAGAACACTACCAGAGCAGCTATGTACAGAATGTTTCCAACGACCTTGACCGACTACGCGAAAACCTGGTTCAGGAAACTGCCCGTTGGTAGCGTGGATTCTTTCACGAAATTATCAACAGATTTTTGCTCACAATTCCAAGGAGTCAAACCTCGCCCGAAAGATCCTATACACCTACAATATGTGATCAAGGAACGGAGTGAAACTCTTCGATCGTACGTGGAGCGATTTCACAAGGAGGTCATACAAATGGGAGTCTTCACTGAAAAAGAAACCCTCGCCAACTTCATGCGAAATCTATGGGCAGGAAAGCTTTTCCGTTCCTTCGCCAAGAGACCTCCCGAGACTTACCAGGAGGCCTATGACCGAGCTCTTGAGCAGGTCGAGATCGACGAACAACTCAAGGTCAAGATGGAACATGACGACATGAGAACGGCAAAGCGTCTGAAGAAAGAAGCTCCCAAATTTGAGCCAGTGCAGAAAACTCAGAATAAACCTTAACCACCACCTACGTGGTAGTGGTCTCGAGGGCGTTAACTGAGATTTCTCATCCCGAGCAAAATTTCCGTTAACAAATGAGGAGCCCAACCCCCGAACTCTGGCTATAAAAAGAAGAAGAAAAAGGAAAAACTGATAAGGGAAAAACGGGGTGCCCACCCCCTTTTCCGGGCTATCAGAAACAAGTCATGATGAAACGCTTTAAACTTTGGGACTCTCATGGCTCCCCTCCACTGGCCCTCCTTCCTCTTGCTGATCCTCGCCATCAACCCCCTCTATAGATAGCTGTCTATCTTGGTTATCCTCGCCGACCGCTCCCCCATCTAGAGGCTTCATCGGTTGATCAGCTGGATCTTCCTCCAAAACCTCATTAATTACGTCTATAACCTCAGGCGGGATAGCCGCGTCAAGAAGGGCAGCCATGGACCCCGTCCCGGTCCTGTCGACTTCTATCTCTGTTAAAGGAGGATCCTCAGATGGGCTTCTAACCTGTTCACCAGCTCCAGACTGATCCTCTTCGGATTGAGAAGATATCACTTTACTAGAAGACTCCCCAGGACCTGAGATGGTAAAAGTAGGAAAGAGGAATGAAGGATCTGCCTGAGCGGGCTGCTTCCCAGCTTCTACTGGGCTCGAAAGGACCACCTTGTCGCCTTTAGGGTGAGATAACTCGGCAGCCTTGAGCATTATTTCCTATCTATCCCAGCCAGCAATAGATGATAAATCAAAGGGAGGAGGAAGAGCTTCCGCGGCCTGAAAGGAAGCATAGAAATACCCGTCGCTGAAGGAGGTCTCTGCATCAGCTTGCAGCTTGGTCACCTGAGTAGTCAGAGACTAGTTCTCGAGGTCCAACTTCTTAGCCTCAGATCTCCAGGAATCCCGCTGCCTAGCCCGTCGGAGAGATTGAAGATGCTCCTGATCATAAGATTGCTTCATCCTCTCATGATCGCAGCGAAGCTCAGCCATCTCGGCCTCGACTTTTCCCTGGCTGAAAGTCACCTCCTCCACTAAAGACCGAGCCTGCTTGAGTAGTTCCCCGGCTTTCTCGGCTTCAGCTTCAGCTTTTACAGCCCGATCACGGAGGAGGGCTACCAGCTGGCCCATCGCGACATTAAGCTTGAAGGCCTACAAAATACAGAACCCGAGTTAGAAACTGAACGAATTAACAAGAGTAGCATGAAGGAAATACAATTACCTCAGCTAAAATAGCATACCCCTTGGTTATAAGGACGTCCACGGGCATAGAAACCATCTTGGAGATCCCGCCACCCGGAAAGGACGCTACGAATTGCTCCAGGACCTCATCCCGCCCTGTCGAGCTCGACTGAGGCCGGGAGCGGCTGGAAGAAACCTTCACGACACCTTTCCCAGAAGCAACACCTTTCCCAGAAACCTCCGAGGCTTTGGTCGTTGGAAGCGCAGCGGACTCAGATGTATGAGTCGAAGGGGTAGCAACTTTAGCGGCCATGGCCGAGGCGGCAGAAGCAGCCAGGCCAACCACTTGGGGAGCTTTACCCAAAGCCCAGAAAGCCCACGAGGCAAGAGTGGCCATCTTAGACCCAGTCGGAGAGATAGACGAAGCCAGAGCTGGTTTGACCCTAGAGGAGGGAAGATAAACTCCACCTGGAGGGGAGCGTGAGGTGTGACGGGTGGCCGGCTCCACGACAAAAACTGTGAATAAGCAGATAAAAAAAAAATTAGAACCAAGCTAAGTAATAAGGCGAAGCTACTCAAGGACACTTACGAGGAATAGCGTCTGAAATCCGTAAATACTTGTTCACCCTACGAGGATCAAAAGCTTCAGCAGTAGGGAACTTCGGATTCAGATAATTTCGGGCTAGAATAGCCTTTAGGACGGCTTCGGATTCAGAAGGCAGGGAGTCCCGGTCCCAGGAGGGCTTGTCACTGAAAGCCGTAGAAACCTCAAATTCATGCCCTCAGATGAAAATCGAGCTCCCCCAGTCATCTCCCGCCAGGATCCATTCTTCTTTCCACGCGGGGTCCTTCTTCGAAGCACCAGGAACGATGAAGTTGAGCTTGTTCTTGGCTTTGGCATAGAACTGGCCTCGAGGAGCCCCAGACAAGCTCCCTATCTGGAAAAGATAAGCCAGCTCCTCTGCACCTGGCTCCCTCGTCACCTTGCTCATCTGGCATTGTTCCCTCCATAATACAAGGAAACCAATCAGATGCCTCCAGAAGCCGGGCGTCAACTAGATGGGAGCGAGCTGGATGGCGTTGAGAGCCCGCCGAAGGGTCGGATAGAGGGGAAGCCTGACCCCGTTCTCAAGAGCGGCCACATGAATCGGAAGCACACCTTTAGGGGGATTGAAGAACTCGTAGTTTTTGGGTGGCACCGAGATGGATACACTGTCGGGGATGCCAAACTTTGACCTCAAGCGATCAATCGACACCGGGTCAACGGTGGAATCTGGGATAACCCGAAAATCGTAAGGAGGGAGCCTCTCCACAAGGGAACCAGGAGCCGAGACCCGACGCTCCCCCGCGGCACCACCGTCCGTTTCTTTGTCAGAGTCATCATCGACGATATCCAAAGGGTGGTCTGGATGGTTGGAGAACCCAGTCCCGATAGATACATTCCTACTCTACTGCCGACGTTACGAGGTGGGTGGGGAATCATCGCCATCAGAACTCCTCCTAGCCCACTTCCCCAGAGTAAGACTGAGGACCTCCTCGCCATCGAGTATGGAATCAGTTGAGTCACGACTGTTTTTCGACATTGTAAAAGCCAAGAAGGACGAAGAAGGAAGAAAGAAGCAAGCTTAGAGGAAAAGCTATGGAAATATTTCTCAGCAAAAAAAGTTTTAGATCGAAGAGATGTGAGGAAGATGAGGAGGAAAACAGACATATATATAGGCAGGAGGGCAACATCACGAGTTACAGAGATACTCGTTTGGTAACGGTAAAAAATCAACTACAGTAACGTAACCGTATTAAACTCAAAAGCGGGCTAATCATCTCATGCCACATCACTTATGCAGTTAAGAGAAAGATCTCCCCGAGATTCTGGTAATGGTAAAAAAAAATCTCAGGGATTGCCGTAACGCAATCAGATTAATTCGAAGATAAATTAGTCGGTTCGCATCACGTCACACAAATGAAGAAATTTCTCCAATATTTCGATAACGGTTAAAAGAGGAAGATTTCCCAAATAAAATGAAAATATGACCTCAACCCCGAGCTCGACGTCTAGTGTTCAAGTCATAGTGGACTTCTGTTAATAGCTAAAATTGGCTAAGGACCAAAGGAAAATTTTCCACCTCCCAGACCTGTTCCCATACCCGAGAGTTTCACCAGGAGACCTCTCAATCCAGAACCAAACTGCGATACCACCCCAGGAACAAGGGCGGGCTCTGGAAACATCCAGGATAGAGCCGGACCCGAGAGCGTCCACCAGGAGACCTCTCTATCCAGAGCCGAACTGCGATACCACTCCAGGAACAAGGACGGGCTCCGGAAACATCTGGGATAGAGCCCGAAACTATCAGATCTAGCCCGCATCACCAAAACTAGAAGCTCCCCGAAGTCAAGGTCACCTCGCAAATGCTCCAGAGACTCGTCTGTACCTCGATTGACACGGAAGAATGTCCCTAAAAGGCCGCGAGGTCAGTCGAAGCCACACTTAGCTTCAAAAGATCAGTCGTGGCCACGCCAAGCTTTGAAAAGGTCAAGGGAAGCCAGATCTGGCTCTCAGCTGGATGAAACTTCTCAGATATCAAGGTGCACCACACCATGTCATATCCAACGGCCTCTATATAGGATCATGCTGAAAGGATACAAGGGATACACTGAATAATATCTGAAAACGTTACCTATATGCAGTACAAGTAACAAAATCCAAAAAGGAACAAACTGATCTCCACCATGATACTCTCAATTCGGATGTTAATTCAAAGTCAATGACATTAATACAAGAAATCCTGCCCGATAAGGAGGAGACTGAGAAAATCAAGGGAGAATCAGTCTGTTGACCTACAAACTATGTATAAATAGAAAAGAAAGGAAATGATAAAGGATACTACTATTCGACAGGCATACGACAAACAATCAACCATTCCCTAGAGAGAGTTGAGAGCAAAGATAAAAGAATTTCTGTATTTGTATACCATGCACGTTCAATAAAATATTCTGGCTTTCTTGTCATTTTATAAATCATTGCTACACATATAATAAACCTTGGCCACCACCTACGTGGTAGTGATCTCGAGGGTGTTAACTGAAGATTTCTCATCCCGAGCAAAATTTCTGTTAACAGAGAGATAGGACTCTAGTATGCCCCTCCAACCACTCCATTGGTTCCAACAACTAGGAGGGTCCAGCCACATCAGAAGGCGCTGCCCTAGCTAGTTCAGTAGCCTTTACCATGATCTCCTCCCGGTTTCAGCCAGCGATGTCACCTAGATCAAACGGAGGAGGGAGAGCTAGAGCCACCTGGTAGCCAGCAAAAAGTAACCGTCCCCGAAGGTGGTGTCTACCTGGGCATCTAGATTGGCCACGCTACCCTGAAGGGATTGGATTTCTTTCTCCAGCTCTACTATTCTCTCATTCTTAAAATCCATCTCCTCCTTGAGGTGAGGGACCTGAGCTTCTCCATATCCAGAGCATGCTGCATCCTCTCCCTATCAACCTTCACCTCGTCAGCTTCCTTTTGGGTATTTGCCAGCGACTGGTTTAGAACTTCCATTCCCTGAGCAGCCTTAGCAAGCTCCTCTTTAGACCTCTCCAGCTCGGCAGTAGCACTTCTGACTTGCTCCAAAAGGAGGCCGACCTGTTGGCTCATGGCCACATTGAACTTAAAAGCCTGACAAAAATAATGAACTTGTCAGAATATTCTTAACCTTTTACTTGGATAGAGGATTAAAGTAAGACAGCTTACCTCAGCCAGAAGGGCAGATCCCCTTCTAATTAGAAGCTTAGTGGGTATGGCGGTCATGACATCTAGACCCCCACCTTGGCAGGAAGCCACGAAGTGGGCCAGAACTTCATCCTGGCTGCTGTCCTTCGAATTTGACCGCGCCTTATCTCGAGGTACCACCCGCCTCTTCATAGCAGAGTCAGAACTTTTCTCAACCGGTTTAGACTGACCAGTTGCCATAACAGGAGAAGCAGAAGAAGTTGAGGCACCAGAATCTATGACAACTGTAACATTGACTGGTCTAAGGGGTGAAACATCTTGCACCCGACTAGAGGCACCTCGATACCTCCCCACTATGGCTATAAAAGCCTCCAGTGACCTAGCCGAGGTAGGAAGAAGGGGAGCTGGCGATCCTGATACCTCGACCTAGATCCTACCAGAGCCAGCAGGTACACTAACCTCTGCATCAAGATGAGAACTGGCTGGAGGCCTGACAGGGGAAGTTAGAGGAGAATTAACAGTACCTCCGGCTTGGTGAGTCTCCACCTCAGGAACTGATTGAGGTACTGCTGACACTACCAAAACAACACAAGTTAATATCAACAAAGTTAATGAAGTAGTACAACGAAAGGGAAATCAGAGAGACGTTTACCAGGAAGTGCATCAAAAATACGGAGGGAATACTCCACCCTCCCTGCATCAAAGGCCTCCAAGGTAGGATACTGTAGGTTGACATAATTCCTGGCCATGATGGCCTTCAAGATCTTCTCTGACTCAGTAGAGAGCTTACCTTTCTCCATTGAGGCTCTCCAGTTAAAGCAAGTAGGAACCTCTAATTCGGTTCCTCCGATGTAAACTGAGCTGCCCCATCCGCCCTTGACGATGACCCATTCCTCCCTCCAGGAATTATCCTTCTTCGTGGCTCCTGGTACCATAAATTTCAGGTTGTTCTTGGCCCGAGCATATAATTGACCCTTCGGACCCGGGGCGTTGGCAGCAATTTGAAACACATATCCGAGCTCGCCAGCTCCCGGTTCCCAATCAACGTTGTCTCTCTCACACTGCTCCCTCCATAAAACCAGGAACCCCACCAGGTGCCTCCAAAACCCCGGTGTTAGCTGAAGAGGGGCAAGCTGCAATGCGTACATTGCCCTACGCAAGGTAGGGTGAAGAGGTAACCTAACTACACTATCAAAGGCCGCTGCATGAATTGGAAGCTCCCCTCGATTGGGGGTATACACATCATACCCTTTCGGAGGAATAGCGATCGAGATATCCTTAAGGATTTTGAAATCCCTCCGTAAGCACGCCTCGGTGTCCAAGGTACTGGACGAGTCAGGGATGAACCTGTATTTATAGGGGAGGGCAAGTGCCCTTCCCGCGGTGTCAGTAACTTCACCTGTCCGTCTCCCACCAATCCCGATAGCACCTACTTCTTCATTCGACTCCTGGTCGACATCAACTGAAGTCTCAGGATTATTCGAGAAGCCTGACCCAATTGCGATGTCGCCACCTGGAGAAGACATGATAACAGTTCAGAGTTTGATTTCTCAAGAAAAAGTTAAAGACTGAGGCTAGGTTTTCTTCTTGCTGGAAAATCTTAATCAGAAAGGATATATGACTTACGAAGGCACCAGGGTTTATATAGAGATGGTTACTTGTAACGGGCAGAAAAGGTAATTAATGTCACTGTAAAATCGGCGACGTGGAGGGAACGGTTTTGGAAAACGTGCACCCCCAAAAATTTCATTTTTCCTGTTTTTGAATTCAGTCTACCCCGATCAGCCATGTGGAATTTTCATTTAAATCAGCGTGCAAAGAAAAGATTCCCTCCTATGAGACGTTACGAAAAATTCTCCAAGCGCTATCTATCCTGACTCCAACCCCAACCTGATACTGGTGTTCAAGTCAGGGGGGACTTCTGTTAACAGGTTTTTCTGGAAAGGGACCAAAGGAGAATTTTCCAAACAGAGACCTATCCAGGAAGATTCATCCAGATACTCAAAGAGACCTGCGAGATCGGTACCATCACCTAGATGAAGTCGATATCCGACGAGGTTGGAATCTCGACTATCCATCTATCTAGATAGGATTTCAGCTCTGAAAACATGTATCTCACCCTACTAAAGCTCCTGATACCAGTTCAAGACCAGTACGATGATAGCCTGCACGCCCATCACCCAGCAAGCATCTCGACGTTGATTAAGGTACCAGGTACCTCGATACCTACCTCGGTACCACCCCGATATCTGCTTTGATACCACCCCGACTCCCGCCTGGCACTTATTATGCTTATCCAGAGCTCTTTCAAGGCAAGTATCTTACCCCCCCCCCCTAGGCAATGCGATAGGGTACACGAAGACACAAACATCATTCCAGTAGGAGGCAGAACAAGCTTATCAAAATGAGGTACCAGCACTGCCCTCCGTCAGAACTCAAAGTCAGAATTCCATCACCATCAAGCTCCACGAAGAAGGAAAGTTGACTCCCTCGCCATCAAGCTCCACGAAGAAGGAAAGTTGACTACATCGCCAAAATAAAGCGCCATTAATGACCCAATAGTCGACCGAATCAGAATTTGAATTCGCCATTGAGTAACAGGATCTAATCCCGCGCCTTCGGCTCCACACAAATGCCTTTCAACACTTAAAATAGGACTCTCTATAATCTTCATTAAAGACAACCGGATTTTAAGGAGATTCGAGGAGTACTATATATACAGCATTGAAGGGTAAAGCAAGGGAAGGATTTTTTAGGAGTATTCTTCATCACCATAACCAGAGAGATCCCGGGAGATTTTCGGAGGTCAGTGAGAGTCCATTGACAATCACTGGAGAAAAAAAAATATATCCACTTATCGACACGAACGTTTTCTCCATCTCCATCCTATGTAAAAGAGTGAAAATGGAGAGGAATATGCATGTACACATATTGTAATCCTACCGTAGTGATTGATTGAATAAAACAGTGCTTATTTTACATCTCCCGGTCCCTAGTGTTCTTTCTCCATTCTTTGATCTATCGATCTCGATCATACAGAAAAAAGAGGGACCCCGGTACCGAAGGTACCTACCCCGCTGCTGCTACTGGTGGTGGGTGAGGGTGTTAACTGAGATTTTCACCCTGAGTGAATTTTTCCGTTAACAATTTGTATTACACTTAAATCATTTGCCTTGCAAAAGGTGGAAGTCTCTTATTGGAGTGTGGAGCTTCAATTTGAGCAAGGAGTCTTGGCTAGGATCAGAGTGATCCGGAAAGCTAAGCAAGGAGTTTTGGCTAGGATCAGGGTGATCCGGATAGCTAAGCAAGGAAGTCTTTACTTAGATTGTGGTGATCCGGATAGTTGAGCAAGTGGGCAAGTCTTTCATTAGTAAAAGGCCCACGAGTAGGAGATAAGGAATATCCAATAGGAAGTGTATCATGTGGATTGGTCACTTTTGATGGTGTACTTTTATCCAACTAGTGAAAGGTGGTGTTGCCGGTGGTTGTGGTATCAACCTGTGGATATTTCCTCTTCGAAGGTTTTACCACGTATAAATCATGTGTCAAATGTCTCTATCCCTATCTCTTTGATATTTGTATATATGTATGATCATATCTTGTTTGGATCCTTATTGATTAAAATCTTTGGAAGAACAAGATCTTTGTATATATGTGAGATACCAATATCTACTTGATCAAAGTAGTATATTTCATTTATTCTTACAATTTGATTTATTTGTAAATAATAATATTTTGTTTAGCACTTGTTTATATTTGACATATATATAAATGAGCACAAGTGCTTAATGATTTATGTTTTAGTGAAATCCCTTCACATGCATATCATAGACTAGATTGACTTTGATAAATTGAATATGCTTTTTAATAGTCTATGTGTGCTTGCTTGTGCTTAACAAATTGGGATATAAGCTATCTAGAGGGACAAACTTTTGTTTGTTTGAAGGGATTGAAAAGAGGTATAAAAACATATTCACCTCTTCTAGGTTTGCTTTAGACAAATTAACCGTGATTGTATTTTCAATTGGTATTAGAGTGGGTCGTTAGAAGCAATTAACGAGATCTGGGATACACTCACGGTTGATTGTAAGGTTTTTTAAGTCATGGTTCTACAAGAGGAAACAATGACAAAATGTGCTTCCAATTCTAGACCTCATTTACTCAAAGGTCATAACTACTATTTTTGGAAACTTCGGATGACAACTTACATCCGGTCCATCGACAAGAGAGCTTGTATGATGGTAGAAGAGAGATATAACTCTCCAAATAAGATGCTCGAAGATGGTTCTATTGTTCCAAAGCCTAGGAGTGAACGGACAGTAAATGAGTTCGAATTGGAAAAGTGGCATCATTGGGCGGTGAATGCTATCTTTGGAGGAATAGATAGTCGTCAATTTTCCTACATTTAAAACCTGGAGTCTGTCAAGGAAGCATGGGATGTTGTCCAAGTTAACAATGAAGGAACTATGGCGGTTAGGAAATCAAGACTTGACAAGCACTTGGTGTGCCAATCTCTCGAGAGTGCTTTAATTGGATATTAAGGTCACTACCCAAAAGATTCAAATCTAAGGTGACGGCTATTGAATAGAGCAAGGATATTGATAGCATGAGCATCGACTAATTACTTGGATCGCTTTAAACATATGAAATAAACTTGAAACCTAAATCCAAGAGTAAGGGAATAGCTCTCAAGGCCATTGAAAAAGAAAGTGAATAAGAGGATGAAAAGATGGCACCTTTGGTTAGAAAGTTTAAGAAGTTCATGAGAAGAGGTACCAAGCCTAGTGATAACTTCTCTAAAAAAAGGAAGCCAAGAAGTCATTCACTCCAAGGAATGACAAGAATGGTCAAGCCAAGAGCAAGAACAAGATTGTTGATAAGTTTGAGTTGCAAACACTTTATTGAATCAATATTTGTTTCTTGTGTCTTTTGTAGTGTTTGAACAATGTATCTTGTGAAATTCTATATCAAATTGTAAAGTTCTATTTAGTTAATTTACATTGTAATATTCAAAGAACAACTTGTGGAATTTGCTTTGCGTTGAATACATTTATATATAAGATACATTATCTCTTGTTTTGTGTATGTGTTAAGTGTATCACATTCTCTCACATATGTGAGTTTATGGTTGTAGAACTAAGGTTGGTAAATTGAGCCTACATGTGATAGTTGTTATCTAACAACAAATATGTTTAGGGGTTAATTTGTATGCTCACCAAGTGTTTGACAAAAGCCTCGAAAAAGTTTTAAAAATAGAGTGTCAAACTATTCACCCCCCCCCCCCAAAGGTTGTTTAGTTCATAACCTTGTAGGTATTTCAATTGGACATTGATGCTTTGAATTCGAATCCATTTTCAGATTCTGAACTACAACTCTCTCATGGACATGAACGTTAACAAAACTTTCACAAAAAATATGGAAATCGACTCGATACACAAGGACGAAAACCATGTACGTTAAACACATGGAAAATTTCGTAACTTCCAACTTGGAACTTGAAAACTAATGAATAAGTAACCGAAACGACCGGAGCTCAATAAGGAATGATATGAGAACATATTCAAGTCCAATATCACAAAAACACAAACAAACAAACACAAGAACACACAAGTATGTCATTTTCTAGATATAGTCTTAGAACATGCAATTTTACAAAAGTTATCAAATTAAATCTAAAGCATGTGCATACAATAATATTTGTGTGTAAGTGTTATACCAATTTAGCACAATGACGTATGGACACATATGGATACAATGTGTATGTGTGCCTTAAAGCCTTGCAAGAGGAAAGAGGTCTAAAATGCCTTTGATGTGCAATAAAGCTTACTTCTCTTGAAGATGTCACTTTGCTTAAAAAATTGCCAATTCTTCCTAGAAGCTTGAATCATAGTAGGCCTAGACAACTAATCAAATACAAAAGAAATATTGTTTTGATATGGAATTATGCCAACATGACTCAAAAATGTAACAAATTACTAATTTTTGCTTTTGGGCTACTGATTTAGTTGATTTTTTTATACAAAATGTCAAAAACCAAAACCCTAAAGCCAAATTATAACTAATATTATTTCAAGAAAATCAATAATCCATGCCTTCAAAATTTCTATACTTTTTAATAAGTACTTGCTTGCATCATGAAGACAACATCAGAAGAGAGTAAGAGACATAGAAAGAGAAATAAATAGAGTGAGAGAGAGGAGCGGTTAATTTGGGATGTCAAAATTACCCATTAGTCCAGAGACTTGTTCCGTTTAGGATGGGTTTGGTGCCTACCATTTATGAATTGGTATGAGTTTGGTAATGTTTTCAATCCCCGATTTAATTTCGGTATGGTTTTGGGATTTTCAATCCCCGCCTTTACCCATCAACGTACACGTTATATATATATATATATATATATATATATATATATATAAATATAGGGTAGGCTATAGAACAACGGTGTACTAAACATCGCTACCTGTTGTTTACCTATAAACTTGTTGAGCAGGTTACCATTTAATCTAATGCAGTTTAAGTTTCAGCTTTATTAACTGTTCCCTAGGTAAAACAATCATTTCTTTTCAAATTTAAAAAGCAATCAATGCAGTTGACAATAAATGCATTTCAAATTTAAAGTTAAGTCTGTTCCCATTATTCGATTTGCATTTGGACTGTGTGATAACACTCGATATGAGTAAACATCATTTGGAATGTGTGCTAACACTCGATATGGGTAAAAAGCATTTGGAATGTGTGATAATTAAAAGAATAAAAGGGGTGGTGAATCTGTTAACTGAAAATTTGCTCGTGGTGAGAAATCTCAATTAACACCCTCGAGACCACTACCACGGAGGTGGTGGCCAGGGTCGGATATACTTTATAGCAAGCTTGTTCAAATGATAATTTTAAAATGCTAATATTGGTACAATCGAAAGAGAATAAAGATGATTTTATTATCAATGGTATATCATGTACAAATATCTCTCAAATGCTCTCAATTTCTCTAGGGTGTAGTAGGGTGGTTCTCGTATGCCTGTCGAAAAGTAGTCCTCCTGAGGTTCTTTTTTTCCTCCTATTTATACATAGTTTTGGTAGGTTAAATTTGTGATTCTCCCCTTGATTTTCTCAATCTCTTCCCTCCTTATCGGACGAGATTTCTCATTTAAACGTCATTGACTTTGTGTTAATAACTGAGTTGAGAATATCTTGGTGGAGATCAGTTTGTTTTCTCTTTAGACTCTATTACTTGCTCTACACTTACGTAATGTTTCCAGATATGATCCACTGTATCTTCGTATCTTCACAGTGCGATTCCTCATAGAGTTCTTTGAATATGGTATGTATTGTCTCGTATAGCGAGGTAGATCAGTGTCCCGGCTTCTGTATTTAGGAGCTTAGTCTAGCCAGGAGCTTGGTCTGACTTCCTTTGATCTCTTGGAGCTTGATGCGGCCCCCTGCGGACATTCTTCTGTGGCAGCGGGGTTTTGGCAAGCTTCCGGAGAGGTTGCAAGGTTGTCTCGACCTCGGGGAGCTTGAGTCAGTCTTGACCTCGGGGTGCTTGATTCAGTCTTGACATCGGGGAGCTTCCTGATTTCTGCTTTGGTGATGCGGGCTCGATCTCAGCAACTCCGACAAGCTCGTACTCCTCCCCCATCTATCAGATTGACGCGGGGGGTTTCCCCTGCCACTTCGGAGAAAGAATGGCAAATTGTCTCGGCCGAAATCATACCTGCTCTTACTCCATCGCCTTCCCAGGTGAGATCCAAGATGGCTACCTTTGCGTCGTGGGCTTCCAAAGCGGTAAACAGAGGAACCTTCGTTCCCTGGATAGTTTGCATTACTACCCATGCCTCTTCTGCTCCTTCTGCTGCTACTGCTTCCCCCACTGCCCCTACGACTAACCTACCTGATGCCTCTGAGCCTCTAATTCCTCCAGCTTTGAAGGACCACGAGGATAGCATTACCGAGGTTGATCCTATCTGCACCCACCGCTAGCCGAGCTTGGCGAAGCCGGAAGTGGTTTTAGAGCAATTTATTTCCTCTTGTCCGGACGGTGGGCTTTTCAAGATGGCTTCCATGCTCGTAGATGCTTTGATCACTAAAGGATCTGCTCTCTTGGCTGAGGTAACCATTTTCCTCTATACATACATATATATTTCTATAACTGCTAGCATGGTCCTTGTTCGCTTTCTAGCTCTAACTTTGCATCCTGTACTCTTTCAAGTTTAACATGGCTATGGGCCACCAGGTAGCCCTCCTTCTTGATCGGCCTGCTAAGGTTGAAACCGAGGCTGAGAGAGCCATGAGATTGCTCAAGCGGGCTTAGACACTAGTACAAGAGATGACCTCCAACCAAGGGAAAATAGAGACCGAGCTGGCCGAGCTTCGCTGTGATTATGAGAGGAAAAAGTTGTCCTTTGATCAAGAAATCCTCCAATCAACCTGGCGGGCCAAGCAGATGGATTCTTGGAAAACTGAGGTTAAGAAGTTGGACCTCGAGAATCACGATCTGATTGCTCAAGTGGCCAAGCTCCAAGCTAAGGCGGAGAACTCCTTTAGTGACGGATATTTCTATGCTTCCTTTCAGGTTGCAGAAGCTCTCCCCATTCCCTTTGATCTATCATACATCGCTGGTTGGGATAGAGAGGAGATAATGACCAAGGCTGCTGAACTGTCTCACCTTGAAGATGACGAAGCGGTTCCTTCCAACCTGGTTGGAATCGGAAAGCAGTCCGTCCAGGCAGATCCTCCTCTTCCTCCTCCCATCTTTTCTACTTTAGGTCCTGGGGAATCTTCTAGTAGGGTTCTGTCTGCACAGTCAAAAAGAGGTCAACTAAAAATCAGGGAAGAAGCAAGAGACCTGCCTAAGGAATCCTCTAGAACGGAACTGGAGGTTGACAGGAGCCATATGGGGTCCATGACTGCTCTTCTTGATGCGGCCATCCCTCCGGAGGTTATGGCGGCGATCAATGAAGTTTTAGAGGAGGATCCGGCTGGGCAGCGGGAAGAACCTCTGAAGGGAGAGATGGTTGGCGAGGGTAACCAAGACGGGCAGCCACCTGAAGGAGGAGCTGATGGCGAGGATCAGCATGAGGGATGAGTAGCAGGAGAGAATCAGGAGGGTGCCGGAGCTTAATGTGATTAGCTCTGGCTGTCCGTTTGACTCATGATCAGTTGAATCAATCTTTCACTTTCCCATGTAGCCCAGAACTGGGGTTTGGGCTCCCTGTTTGATGACATGTAGCCTTTACTAGGGGATAGGCTCCCTTATGGTTAATAAAAAATTTAGTTATGATTTCCTTCACATTTATTTTGACTACTCTTGATAACGAGCTTCCATCTTGATTGAGAACCCCTTGCTTTATTCCTGATCCCGACCGTGAATCGACCCTGCATCTTTGATGATAATTTGTTCATACTTTAATCTGGCTTCGTAGGAAACTCTTATCATGATGATCTTAATCCTGTAAACGAAACAAATATTTATGTTTAAATCTATTTTAGGAAAGGTAGCCCGATCGAGGCATCAGGAAGGCTGTCTAGCTATTTCCTGGTCTCGAGATCTGGAAGGCAACTATGCTCTTACACTCATACCCTTCTTAGGGGTGGTAGCCTAACCAAGGCATCAGGAGGGCTGTCTAGCTATTTCCTGGTCTCGAGATCTGGATGGCAACTATGCTCTTACACTCAGACCCTTCTTGGGGGTGGTAGCCCGACCAAGGCTTCAGGGGTAACGAGGGGGCATCCTCGGCTATGTTGGAACCCCGTTCACTGGTAACGCAGCGGAAATATGTTTTAAAATTTTTGATACAGATCATAAATGATCTGGAACCAGTGAACTTGAGACCGTAATTATTTTTCCGGAACTAATAATACATACAATATGTAAACTCAGGAAATTGTAATCAATATAAAAATATATAGAACCTTACCAACGTTTGGAGTCTCCTTCACTTTACGATATGCTCCTGGTCTGTACCACTGATCTTCCTAGCTATATCCCGGAACTGGTAACTACGTGTGGGTGCGTCACGTACTCAGGAACTTAGGAGGATGTAGAGAGAATATGAAAAAACTATTTCTTCCAAAGAGGAAAAATAACTAGAACAATTCTTGTTCTTAAAAAAATATTAATAATATATATATATATATATATATATATATATATATCTTTTTTCAATAGTGCAACAATTGCACAACACCTTTTTCTCTCTTTTTGTTTCTTTCTCACGCACAACACTTGTGCTTTCTCCTTTTTTTTTTCTTTTTAAATTCAAAATCAATTTTTTAATCAAAAAACAAATCAATCTATTCTTTTAAGATATCAAATATCTTTAAAGATATTGATTAATATTTATTTTATTTAATATGATTTGAATTCAAACTATTTATATTCAAATTTCAAAATTTAATTTAATAAAATAAAATAATCATATTATCTTATTTATTCAAAAAACAAATATCAACAAACATCCTCCATTTAGTGATTAATAACATGATAAATAATCTTATTATTTAATTTATTTAATCACCATTATTCATTAATTAAATAATCTCATTATTCAATTAATTCCCGAATAAATATGTGTCACTTTCATAACACAATTAATTGGACTTTCCAATTAATTATCCGTGACCCTTGTTACCTAAATCGATGGGGCTAGCAAGGGGACCTAATGGACCCACAGTATTTTGAGCTTCAATAATAATCGGAATCATTAATTAAACTCTTTAATTAATATTCCTTGATTATTAACTCCGGTGTTATTCCACTAAAAACCCGAAGCTGCACTCTCTCAACTGTAGTCGCTTTTACACAGACCGATACAACTCGGTGTCCATCGATATAGCTATTACACATGGTGTGATCCTCCACGGTAGTTCATAATTAAAGCTGAGTCATAATGTCCGTTATACCCCTCTAATTACATATATCCTTTAAGTACCGTTAATTCTCTAATGGACTATAAATCCTATTTCCTCACGGAATTAGGAGAGCGCTCATATTTTCCAAGCCCCGAATCAAACCTTAAGGGAACTACCATCTACTTCTCACAAGAAGGAGTGGATTCCACTATTGTGTACATAGCTTCCCAGCCACAAGCCAAACCGCAATCCCAACATACGAAGTATATTGATCAGGAATTACATCTGACCTCACCCATGGTATATCAAAGACCACGATCTAACCTGAAGGAGTCGATAAGACACTCAGAATTAAGATCACCCACATATAGCCATCATTAGTTGATATATATGAATCTCATCAGTAAACGGACCTTGGTAAGAGATTCATATAGATCATGGCCCAGTCTTATATGATCACATCATACAAGGTGCCTCCATTCCCATATCTCATATGAATGATTCAGGATAGAATCACCATACATTACGGAATGGACCGTAGCTATAGATTAACCACAAATAAAGTACCCAGCTTTATTTTTTATCTATGGACTCTTTAGATTGCACGTCTCTAACTGTATCCATCCGTATATGACACTCATATATACAGTTCGAGATTACATCCGGCAATCTAGGATGTTAATGTATGCACAAGTTATAAAATAAACAACACAACAAGAATGAATTGAACTTTTCTTTTTTTATTTATTTCATAAATCCATTTACAAATTACATCTTTAGGGCATAAACCCCAACAGGCTAGTCCCTGGTCTCGAGATCCTGGTGGCAACTATGCTCTTAAGCTTAGACCCTTCTTGGCGGGGGGTGGTGCCCGGCCAAGGCATCAGGGGCAATTGATAACATCGCCACATACACCTTTTAAGGTTCCCATTTCCTGTCATTTGCTTTCATTTTCGAGCGTAGTTTTGTATATAATGTGTTTTGTGAGCCTTGTGCAGGTTCATTTTGGTTTGGGGAAGTTATCGTGCAGAAACGGGGTGTTTTAGGGCCGAAACGCATCTTGGAGGACAAGAGGAGTGATTTCCGCGGTACGTCTCATCAAAGCGTACCGCGGACGTGCAAAATGTGAACCACGGAAATCGAGCTGTGTATACACTGCCAACTTCCGCGAGTGGCTCCATCCAAGCGAACCGCGAGACGAACCGTAAAAAACAAAGGCAGCTCCACTCCAACTTCCGCGGTACGCGTCGTCAAAGCGTACCGTGGAAGACCTAATGACGAACTGCGGAAACCGATCTAGAGCAAACCCGTGGTTCAGTTCGTCTATCTGAACCGCGGAACGTACCGCAGAATGCATCAGACTCGTGTTTTTAGGGCTTTTTCTGTAGGGCAAACTTGTCCTTTCACCCCCAATTTGTACCCTAACCTCCCCTACTATAAATATCCCATATTCTCTCATTCTTTTGACAGACTCTCTTCCCCTTCTCACGCCTCTTCTCATCTATTTTCCCTTTTCTTCTCTTTTCTTCATCTTCTTCACTAAGAAGTGAGAGACCCAGCTCCCATGGAGGTTTTTCATCCATGGGAGCTCACCACACACCTCCACCACACCATTTCATACCTTCTCCATCCATCTCAGAGTAGATTGCAAGGAATTAGGAGCCAATTTCGAGCTAGGATGACTAGGAGCATCTTTGGAGGCTTGTCTTCAAAGGTTTGCTCTTATTTGCTAATTTTTTGTATTTCTTGTTGTCTTTGATGTGTAACCCCGATTTGGGGAATATTGTAAACCTATACATGTGCAATATATGTATGTTTGTTCTTAAATTCGGTTGAGTTTTGTTTTACTCTTTGATAATTGTATGAATTAAACTCTCATTGTGAAATCCATGTGTGTGGAGGGTCAAAATTGATGTGTATGCATGATTGGGATTAGGAGTATAGTAATTTAATGTAGGAGCAGTGTAATTTAGCTTCCCATGAGTGTTTTTATGTTAATGAATGGCCAAAATACCATGTATTGAGTAATTTGAGTATTAGGGATTTTAGCCCTAAAGAGTAGAAAAGGTTTCAGTTCAGGCATTTAGTTGCTAAATTGGCATTGGTTCACATCCTTGTGCTTAATGGGTCTTATTAAGACACAATTATCCATCATTGGCCAGATTGGGTGATGAATTGATTTGGGATAATTCCTAAGTCAAGAGGATAAACCCCTAACTTAATTTGAATGGTCTTAATGCTAATCAACTAACTTATTGTACATTGTTGTTTGGTGAACTTGTTTTCCATGTCTAGCCATCCTAGGGAGTTGACTAAACCGAATCTGTATCTAGAGTAAAGATAAACCGAATTCCTCTTGTGCTCGTGTAGTTATAGGGGTATTTCATTGCTTAATGCTTTCACTCGGTTAGCCACCTTGTGAATGATATTTAGGCTGTGTGTTATATATCGCGTGGTTCGCATTAATATGCTCATCGTGGTATCCTCTACATTTGACCAGTAAGTTGAGAGATCACTAGGCTAGCGTGTAGAGCTCGTGTATGTGTCCCACAGTTCTTAATGGATTCATGTTGTTGCATGGATTCAATCTCTATGCACTCGAGAGAGGGTAGAGATTAATTAAAGGGACATGAGCATATAACATACGTGTTGTATAGGTATCTCTTATTCTTAATGCTTTCACTTGGTTGCCATCCCGTATTTAGTTAGCCCCGTGGATGAATTATTGGATGTAGTATGGCCCACGCGATTGCGCATTACATGCCCAACGAAATAACCTATGTATATGATCAGAAAGTGAGAGTATCACTAGGCTGGCATACATGGCTCTTTTATGTGTTCCATGGTACTTAATGAATTCATGCATATGTGTGGATGTGATCTCTAAGATTTCGAGAGAGATTAGAGATCAATTAAGGGGACACGGGCCTATTATATACTTGCACTTTTGAGAGACTATGTGAGTCTAGTGCTTAATTAGGAGGATTGTTACGGTTGAGTCATTTCCCTAGCGTATCCACATTTCATGCATCTCTCCATTTCATCCTATCCATGTATATATTATTTATGTAATTTATTTAGTTATATCATTATTTACTTTTCCGCACACGCAACACACGAGTTCTCTCAGAGTGTTGTACAGCTAGAACTAGAGACGGTCGATGAATCCCACCTCTCTATGGAACGATACCCTCGCTTGCCACTTTACTAGTTTTCATAACTATAGAGCACATTGCGTAGGACTTTTATAAATATCTTTTTGGGATCCGTAATTCCCTAACGATAGAATAGCGGGTTATCAGTAGTAGGGGGGTTTCCCCAGATTATCCCTGGTCTTGAGGCGATTATGTCGAATTTTCCAGTCGAATATGTAGATATTAATGTAGAACATAATCGGAGATAAAGAAAAACGCAGACTTTATCTATGATCGGGATGTAGTACATCGTTATTAGGGATTTTATTGAAACCTAAATGGGGTAATCTGCTCAAGAGTCCCCTGCTCAAGGGTAAAACTTCCTCAAGTGATCTGCGTTCTAGGTGTGGTCGATGGGTCGTCCATCCATGTCTTCAAGTTCGTAGGCTCCATTGCGAGCAACTACCTTTACCAAGTATGGCCCTTCCCAATTGGGGCCCAGGACTCCATCCGACCTTTTTTGAGTATTCGAGGTCACCTACCTAAGTACCAAATCCCCTTTTTTGAAGTTCCGGGCTCTGACCTTTCGGTTGAAATACCTAGCGATCTTGCTCTGGTAGATCGCCACTTTCTCAGTTACCCAGTCTTGTTTCTCTTCCAGGAGATCTAGATTAGCTCAGAGATTGACCGTGTTGCTTTCAAGTTCAAAGTGCTGCACCCTGAATGAGGTCAACCTATGCTCGATGGGGAGGACCGCTTCAACTCCGAAGGCCAGAGAGTAAGGTGTCTCCCCGGTAGATGTCCTCTTTATAGTCTGGTATGCCCAGAGGACCTCAGGCAACTCCTCGGCCCATTTTCCTTTCTTCTGCTGTAGTTTCTTCTTTAGAAGCTTCTTGATAGTCTTATTAGTGGACTCCACCAGCGCGTTAGTCTGAGGATAGGCTACTCAAGCGAGCATGAGGTCGATTCCCAAACCTTTGCAAAAATCCTTGAATCGTGCGTTATCGAATTGCTTGCCCTGGTCGACTACAATGATGATAGGGGTCCCGAATCTACAGACCACGTTGGTTTTGATGAACTTGGTCATATTCTTTTCTGATATTTTAAAGAGAGGCCCTGCCTCGACCCATCTTGTGAAATAATCGATAGCCACGATAGCATATTTAGCTTGCCTGGGAGCGGTAGGAAGCGGTCCAATTAGGTCGATTCCCCACATGGCAAATGGGTAGGGAGAACTGAGAGATGACAGTCGCTCTAGTGGCAGGTGGTTCAAGTTCGAAGTTCTCTGACACGGTTCGCAAGATCGTACTAAGCTTCTTACATCTTGGTGGATGGTCGGCCAGCAGTACCCCATACGAAGCACTTGATACGCTAAAGCTTCTCCACCTATATGGTTCCCGCAGTCCCCAGAATGAACCTCTCTTAATGCCCATTTAGCGTCATCAGGATGTAAACACCGAAGTAACGGGAGGGATCTACCCCTCCTGTAAAGGTACCCGTCTATCAGGCAATATCAGACAAAGAGCCTTTTAATTATTTAGGCTTGATCGGGCTCCTCGGGAAGCTTTCCTTCTTGGAGGTAGGCAACGATTGGATCCATCCCGCAAGGTTGACGATCAAAGGAGCAGATTTTCTTACTCGCGGTTATGCTTGGTTAGGAGATCACTTGGAGGGGAACTCCTCGTGGTAAGGCTTGGCCTCCATTTGCGGCTATCTTAGCTAGAACATCCGCGCGGTGGTTTTGGTTTCGAGGCACCTGATCGATCTTGAATCCCTTAAATTTATTTTTAAACGACTGAGCTAGCCTTAGGTAAGCTGCCATGTTATCTCCTTTTGCATGGTACACCCTAGACACCTTATTGACTACAAGTAATGAGTCGCTCTTCATTTGCAGGTAGTCGTCCTTCAGTTTGACGGCTGCCTTCATCCCGGCTAGGAGGGCTTCGTGTTCTACTTCATTATTGGTGGCTTTAAACTTGAATCTGAAGCAGTGACAGAATTTAGTCCCCTCTGGGTCTATTAAAACTACGTCAGCTCCTCCCTCAGCTTGCCCAGACGCTCTATCTGTAGAAAAGGTCCAAGAATTGCAATCTTTCGGCCAATTATCGATCTCGGAAGTCTTCGCAGGGACCACATTCGATGCTGCGGGGATCGCTTGGCCTGGGAGCGCTGAAAATTCTACAACAAAGTCTGCCAAAGCTTGCACTTTAATCGTGGTCCTGGGCTTATATTTTAAGTCGAACTGAGTGAGCTCTAGGGCCCACAAGACTAGCCTTCTGGACACGTCCGGTCTTTGTAAGAATGGACGGAGAGGTTGATCCGTCACTAATGCTATTGAATGAGCTTGAAAGTAGGGACAGAGCTTTCTCGCTAAGGTCACCAGAGCATAGGCGAGCTTCTCCAGGAGAATATAATTTTTTTTTCTGACTTGGTTAAAGCATGAATCACATAGTCTATGAGCCTTTGAATCCCGTCGCCACACTACTTGGCCAAAGCTCCACTTACTGCAGTTCCTGAGACGGCCAGGTAGATTTGCAGTTCCTCTCCGGAAACCGGCTTAACTAACAATGGTGGGCTTGTTAGGTATTTTTTTCAAGGATTGAAATGCTTGTTTGCTCTCCGGGCCCCATTTCATGTTTCTCCCTTGCTTGATGGCTTTGAAGAACGGGAGGAATTTATCGGTGGAGCGAGAAATAAACCTGTTGAGCGCTTCTACACGCCCAGTCAAAATTTGTACCTGTTTGAGTAATGTGGGGGATTCCAGGTCCAAGATAGCCTTGATTTTTTGGGGTTGGCCTCTATGCCTCTCTCATGAACCATGAAACCTAGAAACTTCCCCGCCGTTACCCCGAAGGCATATTTGGAGGGGTTCAACCGTATCTGGTTTTCTCTTAGGATTAGGAAGGTCTTGCGAAGGTCTTCCTGATGTCCTTCTGCGGTTGGTGATTTTGTGATCATGTAGTCGATGTATACCTCCATCGTCCTTCCGATCTCGGGCCTGAACAGCTTGTTAACCAGCCGCTGGTATATAGCCCCCACATTCTTAAGGCCAAATGGCATCACCTTGTAGCAGTACAGACATTGTCCAGTAATAAAACTGGTATTATCTTGGTCAGCGGGGTGCATTTTAATCTGGTTATACCCCGAGAACACGTCCATGAAACTAAGAAGCTTATTTCTGGATGTAGAGTCGACCAACTGATTGATCTTTGGTAGAGAAAAGCTGTCTTTTGGACACGCTCGGTTGAGGTCGGTGTAATTGACACATATACACCATTTCCCATTCAACTTTGTAACCATGACCACGTTGGCGATCCACTCGGGGTAGCGCACCTCTCTGATAAATCCTGCCCTGATCAATTTGTCCACTTCCTTCTGAACCACAGCGTTTCTCTTAGAGTTAAAGTGACGCCTCTTCTGTTTGACGGGCTTGACTGTTGGATCCACAGCTAATCGGTGAGCGGCCAATGATACCGGGATCCCAGGCATCTCATCGTGGCTCCAAGCGAAGATGTCGCTGAATTCTCTGAGAAGCCCAATCAAACCTTCTTTCACTTCCGGTTCGAAGGTAACTCTGACCTTGACGACCTTGGAGGGATCGTCATTTCTGATGGGTATCTCCTCTAGTCTATCTACGGGTTGCCCACTGGCCCATTCCTTACTCTGTGCTTCCTCATAAGGCATTATAGGTTCGTTCTCTGGATGCTCTGCGTGCTCTATATCTTCCTGGATTATCCCGGATGCCTCCATGTCCTGGATCGTTGCAACATGTACGAACTGTTTTGCTAAAGCCGTAGGATTGGCAGACACTGCGTAGCGCTTCTTAGCTTCTTGCTGGTCTCCACGTACCTCCCCCACCTTGGTTCCCATTGGGAACTTCAAGACATTGTGGTATATAGACAAGAATCCCTTCAAGGAGGACATGAATGGTCTCCCTAAGATGGCGTTGTAGGCTGATGGGGTGTCGACCATAACGAAATCCGTCATAATGTTTTGTTGGAGAAGTGAGGTTCCAACAATCACTGTGAGCATCTTTGATCCCACTGGTATGATCGAATCCCCAGTGAATCCATAGAGCGGGGTCATGCAACTATTGTAGCACCATTGCTTCAAATTCTGTCTTTCCAAGGTGTCTTTGAAGAGGATATCTACATTGCTGCCCTTATCAACTAACACATGGTGAACAATGCAGTTGGCAATTTGTATTGTGATCACCATGGGATCATCATGCGGCTGCAAGGTGTTGAGAACATATGCCTTAGTGAAAATAATCTGAGCTGACTGGGAGGGTTCAGCCAGGCTTTGGCTGACCTTGAAGATACCTCGACCTTCTTCCACACTGAGTATCTTCCTTGCATGATTTTTTATGGAATTATTGGAGGTTGGAGGTACCAGCCAGTGTGGGCTCTCCGCCGATGGTGTGTATCACCTGGATTTGCTGTATTAAATCAGTCTGTTCACCCTTTCTCTTCTTCGCATGCTCACGGATCTCAGCTTGTACCCCCCTTCCAGTCTTGATATTATCTCTGACCTACTACAAGAACTCAATCAAACATCCTACCCTTATCAGGGATTCGATCTGGTTGCGCAAATTATAACACTCTGAAGTGTTGTGGCCCACGTCCTTATGGAAGTCACAGTACTTGTACTGGTTCCTCCTATCAACTGGGGCTTTCATGGGTGCGGGCTTTTGGAGTAGCCTCTTGTCCCGTATAACGAGGTAGACTGTTTCCCGAGAAGCGTTTAGGGGAGTGTAGTAATCATACCCTTTTTCCCCTCTCATTACGGGAGCTACAGTCCTAGGATGAGGCGAAGTTCGAGGAGGGGAATCTCGAGGAGGGGTTCTTCTTGCTGGATACCTTTCCTGCCTAAGCTGAGGAGTGGAGAAGCGGTATGTCGATCTGTTGGGAGGTTTGTTCTGATTTTTTTGAGTTGTCTCAAATCTTGGAGCTTGGCGCTTTGCCGTTCTCATATCGTCGTGTTCCATCTTGACTTTGAGTTGTTCGTCGTTCTTGACCTACTCTAGAGCCCGATCATAAGCCTCCTGGTAAGTCTCTGGAGGTCTCTTGGCGAAGGAACGGAAAAGCTTTCCTGCCCACAGGTTCCGCCTGAAATTGGCGAGAGTCTCTTTCTCGGTAAAAACTCCCATTTGTATGACTTCCTTATGAAAGTGTTCCAAGTAAGACCGAATTGTTTCCCCACGCTCATGAATCACATATTGGAGATGTATGGGATCCTTTGGACGGGGTTTAACTCATTGGAACTGCGAGCAAAAAACTATCGATAACTTTGTGAAAGAATCCACGATACCAGCAAGCAGCTTCCTGAACCAAGTTTTTACATAGTCGGTCAGGGTCGTTGGGAACATTCTGCACATAGCTGCCCTGGTGGTATTCTGGACCTCCATCTGTTGGACAAAGCTCTCTAGGTGACTTAAAGGGTCTTCCGTTCCGGAGAACTTATCTGTAGGCATTTTAAATTTTGGTGGGAGCTCCGCTTCCGGGATCCTCCTAGTGAAGGGAGCATTCATCTCGCTTAATGGATCCCTCTTATCCTCTATATTCTTTCCCTTTCTTCTTTCTGTAGCTTTATCAGCTGATCCCTAAGTCGCTTGTTCCTGAGCTTCTTTGAATTGACCTCGGATTCTTCACTGTCGGATCCCTCCGATGAACTGGCGACCTCAACCCGGTCCTCTACATGAGCGGGATCTACTTGAGAGGTTTGTCGGCTTCCTTCCTCTTGGGCCCGGGTTTCCCTTCTTCATGTCGTCGGGCGAGGAGCCTCTCGTTGCTCCCGGGTTAGAGCATCTGCTGTAGACTTAAATCGCTGGGACTGGTATTGTGATAGTCTTCTCAGAACTGGGGGCATGGGTCCTAGCCTATCCCGGATCGAAGGTTAGGGCCAAGTCCTATCGCGAGCTGGCTCCGGATGAGGAGGTCCCAGGCAGTCGAAAGCAGGCTGCCTGGTCTCGGGCCTACTCGGCTCTCCCTAATAATTCAGGTTTGTTGGTTGGACTGTGATGCCTTTAGCGAGCAAGCGGAGGTGAACTATTTCCACGAAGGCTGCCGCTTGTTAGTCGAGCGCGGTCTGGCTTATCATAGGATGGCCAGAAGCCCGTGCATTAGTCGCCTGGACCGGAACTTGACTGCGATGTCCAGATTTCTTCCCCCTCCTTGGGGCCTTTCGCGTTGGCATCGCCGAAGGTTGTTCCGAAGCCCTGGGCTGTCCTTGGGAGGAGCGGAGCCTCATGGTTCCTGTAAAATAATAAAAATGCAAACGGTTGATTTGATTAACTGGGTGTGGGTGATTCCCACAGACGGCGCCAAAAAGTGTTAACTGAAAATTTGCTTGTGGTGAGAAATCTCAATTAACACCCTCAAGACCACTACCACGGAGGTGGTGGCCAGGGTTGGATGTACTTTATACCAAGCTTGTTCAGATGATAGTTTTAAAATGCTAATATTGGTACAATCGAAAGAGAACAAAGATGATTTTATTATCAATGGTATATCATGTACAAATATCTCTCAAATGTTCTCAATTTCTCTGGGGTGTAGTAAGGTGGTTCTTGTATGTCTGTCGAAAAGTAGTCCTCCTGGAGGTTCTTTTTTTCCTCTTATTTATACATAGTTTTGGTAGGTTAAATTTGTGATTCTCCCCTTGATTTTCTCAATCTCTTCTCTCCTTATCGAATGGGATTTCTCATTTAAACGTCATTGACTTTGTGTTAATAACCTAGTTGAGAATATCTTGGTGGAGATCAGTTTGTTTCCTCTTTAGACTCTATTACTTGTTCTACACGTATGTAATGTTTCCAGATATGATCCAATGTATCTTTGTATCTTCGTATCTTCAAAGCGTGATTCCTCATAGAGGTCGTTGAATATGGTATGTATTGTCTTGTATAGCGAGGTAGATTAGTGTCCCGGCTTCAGTATTCAGGAGCTTAGTCTAGCCAGGAGCTTGGTCTGACCTCTCTTGATCTCTTGGAGCTTGATACGGCCCCATGCGGACATTCTTCTGTGGCAGCGGGGTTTTGGCGAGCTTCCAGAGAGGTTGCAAGGTAGTCTCGACCTCAGGGAGCTTGAGTCAGTCTTGAACTCGGGGAGCTTGAGTCAGTCTTGACCTCAGGGAGCTTCCCGATTTCTGCTTTGGTGACGCGGGCTCGATCTGATCCGCCGGGCTCTATTCCGGGTGTTTCTGGAGCTCGCCATTATTTTTATGGGGTGGTATCGTAGCTCGGCTTCGGGAACCGTGATCCCCGGGCGGATAACCTCGGGCCTGGAGTCAGAAGAGGAGGGTGGAAAAATTCCCTTTGGATCCTAGCCAAATTTGGCTATTAACAGAATCTAATATCCAACAAAGTAGGAGGATTGATAGAGCGTTAGGTATAGGCTTACAACCCCCTTGTCCGAGTGTCCAAGTTTTAGATTTTTAATTTTTTTGTTAGATAAGAGAAATCTTTTTTATAAAAAAGAAAAGAAATTGTTAACGAAAAATTTGCTCGGGACGAGAAATCTAATATCCAACAAAGTAGGAGGATTGATAGAGTGTTGGGTATAGGCTTACAACCCCCTTGTCCGAGTGTCCAAGTTTGAGATTTTTAATTTTTTTGTTAGATAAGAGAAACATTTTTTATAAAAAAGAAAAGAAATTGTTAACGAAAAATTTGCTCGGGACGAGAAATCTCAGTTAACACTCTCGATACCACTACCACGTAGGAGATGGCCGGGGTTAGATGCCTTCGGTGCTTAGTTTGCAATGGGTGTTGAAAAATAATGCTAACAGAAGGGAATACTATCACTTTATAATTCATCAGACATTGTTTACAAAGATCTCCCCAATACTCTCATTCTCTCTGGGATACAATACAATAAGGTGGTACTCTTATGCATGTCGAAAAGTAGTTTTTCTCCTCTTTCTTCTTCTTCCATGCTCGATCATTTTATACATAGTCTAGGTAGGTTCGATTTGTGACTTTCCTGCCATGATTTTCTCAATCCTTTCCCTCCTTATCGGGCGGGATCTTTTATTTAAAAAATCATTGACTTTGGTTTAATGGCGGATTCGAGAGTATCGTAGGCGGAGATGAGTTTGTTTCCTTTTCGGATTCAATCACTTGTTCTACACGTAGTGTTTCCATGTTTGATGTAGGTATGATCTTGTGTATTTCCATGGTATGATTCTTCATGGAGGATGGTGAGTATGGTGCTTATTGTTTGGTAGAGCGAAGTGTCCTGGTCTTGGTGCTAGGAGCTTGGTCCGACCTTTCCAGGTCCTTTGGAGATACTATGGGTGCTCTTTGATGGTAACGGGCTTTGACGAGCTTCCTCCTACCCATCCTAATAGGTTCAAAACTCCATTCGGTGGGGTAGTGAAACATTATAATACGAGCTTAAAGCCTAACAGTTTCTCTTTGAATTTAGAGAGAAAGGCGGGCTTCTAGGGAGGTTGCGAGGTACTCTCGACCTCGGTGTCCGAAGCTAGATCCGACCATGCCGGGCTTCATCTCGGGTGTTTCTATAGCTTGATGACCCTTCCTCGTTTTTTGCAAGGTGGATTCATGACCGGACCTGGGGAGGCGTTCCATGGTGGATAATTTGCAGGCCTGGATTCGGACTAGGAGGGGGAAAAATTTTCCTTTGGTCCCTAGCCAAATTTAGCTATTAACAGAAGTCCCCTCTGACTTGAACACTGGTGATTGAGTTTTGGGTTGGAGTCAGATTTCTTGTTTTAATTGGGAAATTTTCCCTCCATTACCGTTACCAGAATCTCGGTGGAAATCTTTTCATTAATTGCCCGAGTGACGTGACGAATGTAGACTGGGATATTCTTAAAATAATCCGGCTACGCTACGGCAATTTCGTGATTCGAGGCAACCCCCCACCAAAAATTTTGCTCTTGGGCTGCCGACGTCATTGCTCTATCGCTCCTATTTAAACCCGACATCTCCACTGCCTTCTTCACACTTTCGCTTCTTTCAAGTTTCAAACTTTATTTTTAAAAATTTTACTTTTCTCCTTGTTAACTTCGCAAAACTCTATCTACCATGTCGAAAAACAGCCACGACTCTGTCGACTCTATTGTTGATGGCGAGGAGGTCGCCAGTCTCGCCCACGGAAAGCGAGCCCGTAAGAGTTTCGACAGTAAAGACTCTCCACCAAGTCCCCAACGCCGGCGATCAATCAGAAACGTAGCCATTGGGACCGGCTTCTCTTATTGATCGGACAATCCTCTGGATTTGGTTGACGAAGGCTCTGATGGAGAGAACAGGGAGGATGCTGTCGGGATGGGTCGAGTCACGGTTGCTGGTCCTCCCCTGGAGAGGCTTCCTCCTTACGGCTTCAGGGTTATACCAGACTCTATCTTCGATTCGAACTCGATTGACCGCTTGAGGTCCAAGTACGGCATCCTGATCGGGCCAAATATGTAGTATATTTAGGCCCTCAAATCCTTACCTTTGGTTCTGTTTTCGTGCGTTTTGTATCTCTGATGAGGTTGTTTTGTATGGAATTGTAGGAAATGGTGCAAGGATGGGTTTGGAAGCATGTCGCGGTGATTCCAGCAGAAAAGGGGCGAAAGGAAAGACAAAGGAGCACAGACAGCTCTACAGTGCAGGTCAAGTGCAGGTCAAGTGCGGGTCGCAACGGCACTCCAGCCGCACTCCAGCCGCACTCATGCTCATAGCCGGGGCAGGATGCAAGTGAAGAGATAAAGTGCGGGTCAAGTGCGGGTAATCCAACCGCACTCCACCCGCACTGTTGCCAAACCAGAGAAGCTGAAGTTGCACCTGACGATAAAGTGTAGGTACTGTGCGGGTCATCCAACCGCGCTATACCCGCACTAATGCCAAACCAGAGAAGTTGATGATGCACCTAATATTAGAGTGCGGGTACTGTGCGGGTCATCAAACCGCACTCTACCCGCACTACCACCAAGACCAGAAGAGTAGAATTGCACCTGACATTAGAGTGCGGGTACTGTGCGGGTCATCCAACCGCACTCTACCCGCACTGTTGCTCAAGACAGAAGGTAGATTTTGCACCTGACAGGGAAGTGCGATTCAAGTGCGATCACAGTGCGATTCCAAGTGCTAGTCAAGTGCGGGTAATTCAACCGCACTCCACCCGCACTTCTGCCCAGATCCGAGGACTGAAGATGAAGACAACCCATACAGTGCGGGTAATTCACCCGCACTCCACCCGCACTCTGCGCGCGCCAATTTTATTTTTGAAGCTTAAGTGACCTATTTTTGTATGTTGTATAAATAGAAAAGTATAGAAATTTTTTAAGGAGCCTTTGACTTAGTTTTTCAAAGGTTAAACACATTTAGACCTAGAATCTCTCTCTCTCTCTCTCTCATCCTTACATTCTCTACTCAACTTCAGGGAAGTTAGGAGATTGAAGCCACTTCAAGGAAGGAGATGTTCTCCAAGGGTTCTTTCTCTTTCTCTTCTCTTAGTTTCCTAGTTGTAATGAGTAGCTAAATCCCCTCTAAGGGATTGATGGAGTAGTTAGTTGAATATTAGGCTTGTACATAAACTTGATATTATATTGATATTCATGTCTATCTTTCATTGATCTATTCTTGTTGTGAATGTTTACCATTGATTTCTTGTATAGATACACTCTCTTTGCAAGATATCTTTGTATTATGTATGAGTATTGCATCTAGATATACATCATATTTCGTTGTTTAATGCTCTAAAGAATAGACGGAATGTCATGAATTCCGACTCTTAAACTGCGGTCTTAATCTAACCTCGATCGAGTTTCCGGTACTATACATCCTAGGTCAGAACCCGTTAGAGAGTTTGAAATCATCACTATACATCCTAGGGTGACTAAATTTAATCGGTTGAGTCATTGTTAGGTAGACGAGCTTCATTTCCAGAATCCGATAAACAACCAATACTATACATCCTAGGTTGGTAGTTTACGACAGATTAATCCCTAATAGGTGGTCCGCACTATACATCCTAGGTTGGCCACCTTCTAGGGATAAATAACCGACTCTATACATCCTAGGTCGGTTACCTTGAATAGCCGTGCTATTGACAAGTTTGTTGCATTTCCAGTATTTACTTTCGTATCCATTGACTCCTTAGTTTCCATCATCTATATATATCCTTCATCCCATTTCCCCCTTCATTTAGTTTGCATAATTACTTTAGTGTTATTGATAGTGTAATTCACCATCTACATCTTCCTCATTTCATGTTTCGTTATTATATATATATATATATATATATACATAACATAACTTTAGCAATAACTAATTTTAGCTAACTCCGCTCCCTGTGGACGACACCCCACTTGCCACTATAATTGTGTTTTCAAACTAATTTAGGCTTTGTGAGGTTTTATCAAATATTATTGACAGATTGATCTTTTAAAACGACACTAGAAAAAAACGCCAAGTCAAATGGCGCCGCTGCCGGGGAGCAGCATGTTTAGTTTGATTAGTTTTGCATAAGTAATTTCATAGTCACTTATTTTCCTGGTATTTCTTTGTTTGTATATTTTTACGTTGTGGGTAGTTTTTGTTTGTTCATATCCTAGGTTCGTGGATGCCCTCTGGAAAAATTCAGGATCCGAGTACGAACTTAGTATTGACCTATATAACCAAGACTGGGGATGTGAACAAGATTTCCAGAAGGGATGCAATGTGGGTGAAGAGTTTTCGACCGATGAGAGACTAGCAGTTTTGCTAAAGGACTACTTACAAGAGAATGAAGAGACCCCATTAGTAGAGCAGAGAACAAGAGAAATTGTACACGCGGCACAGATTCCAGAAGACATTAATGCAGGTCAGCTGTGTATGGGAACATTTGATGAATGGATAGGAGAGTTCATGCAGTCAGCCAACCAAGATACGCAAGAGGTCCAGATGCTACAACAAGCACAGTTAGAGAGTTGGGAGACATACATATGGAAGAATGATAGGCAATCAAACGAGATGGGTGCATCTATTCACAGGATTGAGTTCCAAATAGGGCAGTTGGCTGAATTGTTACAAGAAAGAGAAAAAGGGAAATTCCCAAGTCAACCGGAACAGGCTAGTGCAAGGACAGTCCTTAGAAGCGGAAGGGTTTTGAAGGAAAAGGAAAATGATAAAAACACCGTCACAGAAGAAGAAGATGAGGTGGTTCATACGGAGGTGAAGAGTGAGAAAGAGTTAGAAAAGGAAGAAGGTGTCCAGTTAGCGAACCCAGAACCAAGGCCTCAACTTCATAAGTCATCAAACCCCTATGTACCGCCTATACCATTCCCAAGGAGACTGAAAAATTCTAAGTTGGAGAAATCACATCAAGAAATCTATGATCTCCTTTCCAAGGTAACTGTCAACTTACCACTCTTAGATGCCATTGAGAAAATGCCAGCTTATGGTAAATTTTTCAAAGATTTGAGTAAGGATGAGGAGCGGTTTAGGCCGAAACAACAGAAGCATCTAAATGAGAATGTCAGTGCAGTAATTCAATGGTCATTGCCCCAGAAAATGAAGGACCCAGGGAGTTTTATAATTGACATTACGATTGGCGGGTCAAATCGAGAAATAGCGATGTTGGACTCAGGAGCAAGCATTAACCTCATGCCGTTCTCGGTCTTTAAGAAGCTGGGTTTGAATGACCTCAGGCAAACTACCATGTCTCTTGTCTTAGCGGATGCTTCTGCAAGAAGCCCTAAGGGCATCGTATAAGATGTGTTAATACAGATAGAAAAGTTAATCATACCTGTTGATTTCGTGGTGATTGACATGGATGAAGGAAGAGACGAAAGAGATGTGAAGTTACTTTTGGGTAGACCTTTCATGGCAACCGCTAGGGTAGTGATTGATATGCATGCAAGGAAGCTTACCATGAAGGTCGTAGACGAAACAATGGAGTTCAACATCTTTGACTCTTTATCATACCCAGTGGGTTCCCACGATTGTAACACTGTAGATTTCTTAGAGGAGGAGTTGGATATCACTATTGAGGAGGAATTCGAAAGATAAGGAAATGCAGATGACCTGGTACCATTAGAAGAACTCCCTCCAACAGTTGAGTTGAAAGCACTCCCGTCGAACTTGAAGTATGTGTTTCTCGACGAAAAAAAGTTAAACCCAGTGATCATTGCCGTTAATTTGGAGGCAAGTCAAGAAGATGAGTTACTTGGAGTGTTGAAAGAGTACAGAGAAGCCATTGGTTGGTTCATAGATGATATAAAAGGAATAAGTCCTACCATGTGTATGCATAAGATTTTGCTAGAAGAAAACACCAAAGCGACACGGGAGGCACAAAGGAGGCTGAATCAGATCATGCAAGAGGTAGTAAAAAAGGAGATATTAAAGCTTCTTGATGCGGGGATTATCTACCCCATATCAGATAGTAGATGGGTTAGTCCTATTCATGTCGTCCTAAAGAAATCCGGAGTTACAGTAGTGAAGAATGAGAAGAATGAGTTAGTAGCACAAAGGCTCCAGACAGGGTGGCGTGTTTGCGTAGACTACCGCAAGTTAAATGCGGTAACCAAGAAGGACAATTTTCCTTTACCTTTCATCGACTAAGTCCTCGAGCGGTTGGCAGGGCATCAGTTCTACTGCTTTCTAGATGGATATTCTGGGTACAATCAGATAGTTATTGCTCCAGAAGACCAAGAGAAAACCACTTTTACCTGTCCCTATGGAACCTATGCCTTCTAAAGGATGCCTTTTGGCCTTTGCAATGCCCCAGGTATGTTTCAAAGGTGTATGGTTTCGTTGTTTTCGGATATGGTGGGAGAGATTATTGAAGTCTTCATGGACGACTTATCCGTGTTCGAGGACTCTTTCAAGTTGTGCCTTGATAACTTATCGTTAGTGCTACAAAGATGTATGAAAAACAACTTGGTTTTGAACTCGGAGAAATGCCACTTCATGGTGCAACACGGGATTGTCTTGGGGCACATAATATCTGAAAAATGGATTGAAGTAGACAAGGCAAAGGTTGAAGTGATCAAGAGTTTGCCACCTCCTCGCAATGTCAAAGACATCCGGTCGTTTCTTGGTCATGCGGGTTTCTACAGGAGATTCATCAAGGATTTTTTGAAGATCTCCAGACCGCTATGCTTGTTGCTACAAAAGGACAAAGATTTTGTGTTTAGTTCAAAATGTGTGGTGGTGTTTGAATCTTTAAAAGAGGCTTTGACCTCATCTCCAGTAATTGCGCCACCTGTTTGGGATTTACCATTTGAAATAATGTGTGATGCCTCTGACTTTGCTGTAGGTGCAGTTTTGGGTCAAAGGGTAGGAAAAGACCCATATGTCATATATTACTCATCCCGGATTTTGAATGATGCACAGATGAACTATTCAACAACAGAGAAGGAATTACTGGCGGTCATTTTTGCTCTTGAGAAATTCAGGCAGTACTTGGTAGGTGCCAAGGTTGTGGTATACTCAGACCACGCGGCTTTGCGATATCTGCTCCAAAAGAAATATGCAAAGCCCATGCTGATTAGGTGGGTGTTGCTGTTGCAAGAATTTGATTTAGAAATTCGGGACAAGAAGGGGTGCGAGAATGCGGTCGCAGATCACCTTAGCAGGATAGTGCATGAGAGTCAAATAGATGGGGACGAGATTCCGTTGAGAGAAAATTTCCCTGACGAACATCTGTGGGCCGTACAGGATAAGGAACCTTGGTATGCGGATCTTGCAAACTATCTGACACATAGGGTTTTCCCCCCTGATCTAGATTGGCAGGGTAAGAAAAGTTTGCTAGGAGATCAAGGGAATACTTCTGGGATGAGCCTTACCTTTTCAAACATGGGGCAGATCAGGTAATTAGGAGGTGTGTGCCAGAAAATGAGCAGTATGATGTGTTACGATTCTGCCATGACTTGTAGTGTGGAGGCCATTTCAGCGCACGGAGGACAGCACTGAAGGTGCTGCAATCAGGTTTCTTCTAGGTATCACTGTTTAAAGATGCTTATCAGTTTTGTGTAGCATGTGATAGATGCCAGCGTACAGGGAACATTGGTAAACGGAATGAGATGCCACAAACTGGGATTTTGGTGGTTGAAGTATTTGACACTTGGGGTCTTAATTTTATGGGACCGTTCCCACATTCTTATGGGAACAGCTATATTTTAGTGAGGGTTGACTATGTTTCCAAATGGGTTGAGGCCGTTGCCACAAAGACCAATGACAGTAATATGGTGGCTAAATTCGTAAAGGAACATATTCTGACCCGATTTGGGATCCCAAGGGTGATCATTAGTGACGTCGGGAGCCATTTCTGTAACAAAGTCTTAGGAAATCTATTGAAGAAGTATGGAGTGCGTCACAAGGTGGCCACACCATACCACCTTCAGACATCAGGACAGGTTGAAGTAAGTAACAGGCACATCAAGCAGATTCTGGAGAAGACAGTCTCCTCCATTATGAAGGATTGGGCATTGAAACTATCTGACGCCTTATGGGCGTACCGAACGGCTTTCAAAACTCCTATTGGGATGAGCCCGTATAGGTTGGTTTTTGGTAAGGCTTGCCACCTTCCGATAGAACTAGAACATAAAGCTTAGTGGGCAATTAAGAAGTTGAATTGGGAGTATGACAAAGCAGGCGAAGAAAGATGCAATCAGTTGAACGAGTTAGATGAATTCAGATTGGAAGCCTATGAGAGTTCACGACTCTACAAAGAAAAAATGAAAGCTATTCATGACAAACGATTGGTAACAAAAGAGTTCCAACTGGGCATGCTGGTGTTACTGTATGAGTCTCGTTTGAAGTTGTTCCCTGGGAAGTTAAAATCGAGATGGTCAGGCCCATATCGTGTTATTAATGTCTCTTCTAACAGAGCTGTAGACATTCAGAATTTGAGGAACGATGGGATATTCAAAGTTAACGGGCATAGGCTTAAACCGTATTTTGGACCAGAGACCTGTTGCAAGGGTGTTGGTTCTATGGAACTCACTGAGCCATAGCACATCTATCATATCTAAGCACCGGTGGGAGACAACCCGCTCAGGTCATCTTTAAACTTTTAGCCTTCGGAGTTTTAAACGGCTTGGACTTATTTTTCTTTTCTTTTCGCATTTGATTTTCATTTGGTAGAGTTGTTGTGTGGTTTTAAGCTAGGTTGTGCATCTTTTGGGAAGCACACGGCAACACGCATGGACAACGAACTAGCTTCCTTCTAAAGGGAGTTTTTCTACCTTCGATTTTGTACTTAAGCTTTCAATGAATGCGATTTAGATTTTTTTTTTATGAATGAGCATGGTCAATTGTATGTCTAGATTCGGTTTGGGGGGTGTTGAACCCTCATTCCGCCAATTATTGAGATTGTGCTTATTATTTCCAACAATGGGGACATTGTTGAGTTTTGGTTTGGGGGTGTATTACGCCTTGTATAGTTGTTATTACAGTTTTTTGGTGTCCAATTTTTCAATTTTGTCACTTGTCCATTTTTCAAACTGTATCCAGTATGGGTATGATGCCTCTAGAGTGTGCTTTTGACGAGTTTCTTATATGTGCTCTGACCTTGTGATATAGTTTGGTGCTATTTGAGGGTTCGCTTGCACAACCATGGGGTCGTCCCACCCGTTGGTGTTAAGTATTAGGGACTCTTTGTTCCCATGTCTTGTTCTAATAGTGGAGATACCCACGAGATCACAAACACAAGCATGAAAGTGCGTTTTCTGAGTGCATTATTGATTATTCTTAAACACGCCTCTCGTCATTTATGTCATGTGCCATAGGACTTGCATATCATTTTGTGAATTGCGAGATGGATGCTTTCATTCCCTTTTTAGATGGTTGTGGAAGTGATATTAGGGAATATATGTGTATTGAATAACCTCTATAGCCTAAACACCACAACCCATATTGTGTGCTCCAAAGCCAAGTTGAGGCCAAACACTTACTCTTTCATTTGGTACCACATTCAACCATATACCCAATAGCCTAAACACATGCCTACCCTTGTACTAATCATGTTAGGATGGGAAATGGTAGTGATGAAAAGAGTTAAGATGGTCCTACATCGGTAAAATGAAATAATTGTTGAAAATATGCAAGGAAAGGGGTAAGAACCGTAGTTGTGTGCCATAAATGCCTAAGAAAGGGAAATTGTAACAACTCAAATGGAGTACAACATTGTGATTGGGAAATTATTAAAAGAAAAAAATTAAAAGAGATATTATACTTGAAGTGCCATAATGGGGATTGTATTATGTTAAATACGCTCAAACGGAATGCAACGCTGAAGGCACAAATGTGGGTTAAATGATTTCCTAGAGGGTTGCATTTAAGTGATAAAAGAACATGGTGTGGGAGTAGAGATATATTCTAGCATCATTGGTGAGTTTGAACTCCAAATGTCCATATTCTTTGTGCAACCTCATTCAACCCCACAGCCACACTATAACCGGTTAAAAAGCCCTATTTGATCCATATAAGTCTAGTTTGGGAATGTCGGTTGAAGCATGATCTTTCACATCCATGGCATGATGACTCGTTCCTAGGATAGTTCATTGCTTAAATTTTATGCAGAATCTTCTTTGCATACTTGTTGGTGTGGAACTTAGGACTCTTGAGGAAAGAAAAGAGAGAACCCATGTGAGTTTTAGAATAGAAGCGAATTATGCTCAAGGTATGGGAGTAAGTTGTCCCAAATTCATGAATGCCTTTAGGTGTGGGATTCGTGTTCGTACGAGCCTCCTTTGGGTGTCTCCAAATTGCTCTTGATCTTGTGCATAAGCTTTTTCTCCTCTCTATCACACCTATTTGTATCATATCACACATTGGACTTGCGGCATTGTTGAGGTATTGTTTAGGTGTCTAGAAATTACAATCAGTTGGCGTCTTACTGTTTAGATTAGATTTGCTCGAGGACGAGCAAAGGTTTGGTTTGGGGGTGTTTGATTGGGCCAAATATGTAGTATATTTAGGCCCTCAAATCCTTACCTTTGGTTCTGTTTTCGTGCGTTTTGTATCTCTGATGAGGTTGTTTTGTGTGGAATTGAAGGAAATGGTGCAAGGATGGGTTTGGAAGCATGTCGCGGTGATTCCAGCAGAAAAGGGGAGAAAGGAAAGATAAAGGAGCACAGGTAGCTCTACAGTGCAGGTCAAGTGCAGGTCAAGTGCGGGTTGCAACGGCACTCCAACCGCACTCCAGCCGCACTCATGCCCATAGCCGGGGCAGGATGCAAGTGAAGAGATAAAGTGCGGGTCAAGTACGGGTCATCCAACTGCACTCCACCCGCACTGTTGCCAAACCAGAGAAGCTGAAGGTGCACCTAATGATAAAGTGCAGGTACTGTGCGGGTCATCCAACCGTGCTATAGCCGCACTAATGCCAAACTAGAGAAGTTGCAGATGCACCTGATATTAGAGTGCGGGTACTATACGGGTCATCAAACCGTACTCTACCCGCACTATTAACAAGACCAGAAGAGCAGAATTGCACCTGACATTAGAGTGCGGGTACTATGCGGGTCATCCAACCGCACTCTACCCGCACTGTTGCTCAAGACAGAAGGTAGATTTTGCACCTGACAGGGAAGTGCGATTCAAGTGCGATCATAGTGCGATTCAAGTGCGGGTCAAGTGCAGGTAATTCAGCCGCACTCCACCCGTACTTCTGCCCAGATCCGAGGACTGAAGATGAAGACAACCCATACAGTGCGGGTAATTCACCCGCACTCCACCCGCACTCTGTGCGCTTGTTTTATTTTTGAAGCTTAAGTGACCTATTTTTGTATGTTGTATAAATAGAAAAGTATAGAAATTTTTTAAGGAGCCTTTGACTCCGTTTTTCAGAGGTTATACACATTTACACCTAGAATCTCTCTCTCTCTCTCTCTCTCTCTCTCATCCTTACATTCTTTACTCAACTTCAAGAAAGTTAAGAGATTGAAGCCACTTTAAGGAAGGAGATGTTCTCTAAGGGTTCTTTCTCTTTCTCTTCTCTTAGTTTCTTAGTTGTAATGAGTAGCTAAATCCCCTCTAAGGGGTTGATGGAGTAGTTAGTTGAATATTGGGCTTGTACATAAACTTGATATTATATTGATATTCATGTCTATCTTTCATTGATCTGTTCTTGTTGTGAATGTTTACCATTGATTTCTTGTGTAGATACACTCTATTTGCAAGATATCTTTGTATTATGTATGAGTATTGCATCTAGATATACATCATATTTAGTTGTTTAATGCTCTAAAGAATAGACGGAATGTCATGAATTCTGACTCTTAAACTGCGGTCTTAATCTAACCTCGATCGAGTTTCCAGTACTATACATCCTAGGTCGGAACCCATTAGAGAGTTAGAAGTCATCACTATACATCCTAGGGTGACTACATTTAATCGGTTGAGTCATTGTTAGGTAGACGAGCTTCATTTCCAGAATCCGATAAACAACCAACACTATACATCCTAGGTTGGTAGTTTACGACGGATTAATCCCTAATAGGTGGTCCGCACTATGCATCCTAGGTTGGCCACCTTCTAGGGATAAATAACCGACTCTATACATCCTAGGTCGGTTACCTTGAATAGCCGTGCTATTGACAAGTTTGTTGCATTGCCCAGTATTTACTTTCGTATCCATTGACTCCTTAGTTTCCATCATCTATATATATATCCTTCATCCCATTTCCCCCTTCATTTAGTTTGCATAATTACTTTAGTGTTATTGATAGTGTAATTCACCATCTACATCTTCCCCATTTCATGTTTCGTTATTATATATATATATATAACATTACTTTAGCAATAACTAATTTTAGCTAACTCCGCTCCCTGTGGACGACACCCCACTTGCCACTATAATTATGTTTTCAAACTAATTTAGGCTTTGTGAGGTTTTATCAAATAATGTTGACGGATTGATCTTTTAAAACGACACTAGAAAAATACGTCCAGTCACATCCCTGATAGTGTTTCTACCTCGGTTCCTCCCAAAAGTTATGACGTCTTTAATCCTTCTGGTGGTGTGCTTCTGATTCATGTGGCAGCTCTCGAGAATGGGCTCAGGCTTCCCCTTCATCCTACCCTTCGACGAGCTCTTAACGCCATTCAGCTAGCTCCTCTCCAGTTGTCGTACGGCTTCTGAAGGCACTTGATTGGCTTCCTCGTGCTGTAGAGTGAACAATGCCAGTTGAGCAAGGTGGTGAGAGAGCCCGAAGTAGAGGAGCTGGCCTACCTTATTCAAATCGGAGTCTATATAGTGCTCATCAAGGTCAATTCTATGCAAAAGCCAAAAACAAGCTCAACTTCATCATTCCTAGTGCTTCGAAGAAAGACCCCTCCTAGAAGGAATAGTAGATCCTAGTAGGGGGTGACTGGGGAAGCTCGATTTTTATTAGAAGGCACGAGTTCAAGGTCCCCACGGCTTTCAATGACAAAGCATCATGGGACTGGGACCCCTTACCACCTGAGTCTGAAACTGTTTTGAAAGCTATCCTTGCCATGAACTACTTGAACCTGAAGTTCCCAACTGTTGATGCCTTCGATTCTTGCAGGGTGAATAAATACATGCGGATCTCCGATGCTACTCCTCGTAAGTAACACTGAATCGTCTTGCTTTGTCTTATTGACTAGCTCAGTTCTGACGTTTTCTCTTTTGTTTTATTTATTTATAGTTTCTGTCGTTGAGCCAGCTTCTCGCGAAGCCCAACGATCCTGGCAAGCTCGCGCTCCTCTTCTTTCCACCTGGGTCGCACTAGCTTCTGTTTTTCTTCTTTCCCCGATTGGGTCTAGGATGGCCAACCTCGTATCACAGGCTTCTCGGGCATTGAATAGGGGAACATCTGCTCCCCAGGGCGCTGATACAATTGTTTCTGCCCCTTCTTCTGTTGTTGCTACCGCTGCTGCTCCTGCAATTAATCCACCTAATGTCTCTGTGCTTCCAACTCCTAGAGATTTGGAGGACTTCGAGGCGGGAGTTGCAGGTATTCCTCCTAGCCGCTCCCGTCCTCAGTCGAGCTCGACAGGGTAGTACGAAGTCTTGGAATAATTTATCTTATCCTGCCCGGGTGGTGGGCTTTCCAGGATGGCTTCAATGCCCATCGATGTTTTGCTCACCAAGGGGTCCGCTGTCTTAGTTGAGGTAGTTATTTTTCCTTTGAACTGTCTCTGCAACTGCTAGCTTGATCGTTTCCTAATCCTGGTTTTGCATTCTGTAAGCCTTCAAATTAAAAGTAGCTATGGATCATCAAGTACCCTTCCTCTGTGATTGGGTCATGAAGGCTGAGGCCGAAGCTGAGAAAACCATGGAGTTACTCAAGCGAGCTCAGGCAGTAGTGCAGGAGATGACCTCCAGTCAAAAAGGAATGGAAGATGAACTAAACGAGCTCCGCTGCGATTACGAGAGGATCAAGCGATCTTTTGATCAAGAGATCCTTCAATCTAAGCGACGAGCTAGGCAAAGGGATTCTTGGAAAGCCGAGGCTGAAAAGTTGGACCTCGAGAATCAGGATCTGCATGCTCATGTGGCTAAGCTGCAAGCTGAGGTGAATGCCTCCTTTAGAGATGTATACTTTTACGCTTCCTTCCAGGTTGCGGAAGCTCTCTCTCATCCCTTTAACCTATCGAGTATCGCCCGCTGGGATAGGAAGGAGATATTGGCCAGAGCCGCCGAAATGTCTCGTCCTAAGGGTGATGAGGTGGTACCTTCTAGTCAGGCGAGAACTGGGAAGCAACCTACCGAGGCAGGTCCTTCCCTTCCTTCTCCTTCCTTCCCTGTCTCAGCTCCCGGAGAATCCTCTAGTGGTGTTCTACCCCTACAGCCTGTGGGAGGCGTATTAGAAACTCGAGAGGGAGCAAGAGACCGCCCGGAAGAACCCTCAAGAGTAGAGTCGGGGGTTGAACCAAGCGAAACGAGATCCATGGTTGTCCTTCTTGATGCAGTCGTCCTTCCTGAGGTTATGGCTGTGATCAATGAAGTCTTGGAGGAGGACCCGGCTGGGCAGTAGGAGGAACCTTTGGAGGAAGAGATGGTTGGTGAGGGTGACCAAGACGGGCAATCACCTGGAGGAGGAGCTAATGGTGATGAAGGAGAAGAAGCAGGAGGGAATCAGGAAGGTGCCGGAGCTTAATGTGGTCTATTCACGGCTAGCTTTGATTGCCCGCTTTACTCATGATCATTTTAGTCAATCTTTCACTTTTCCATGTAGCCTGGAACCGGGGGTTGGGCTCCTTGTTTGATGATTGTAGCCTTTATTGGGGGATAGGCTCCCTTATAGTTAATGAAAATTTAGTTGTGATTTCCTTGACACTTTTTTTGATTATTCTTGATAACGAGCTTCCACCCTGCTTGAGAACTTCTTATTTTATTCCTGATTTCGACCATGCTGCAACCTTTGAGATAACTTTTGACTTAATGAAATTTGGTAAGGAGAAACCCAGAATTTATTAAACGTAAATCTCCTAGCGGGGTGGTCGCCCAGCTCTGTATTTCCAGCACTTGGCAAGAATCCCTATCTTTGGGAAAAGGTCTTATCGTACCATGTGTCTTTGACGATAATTTGTTCACATTTTGAACCGGCTTTGTAAGAGATTCCTATCATGACGACCTTAAATCCATTTCTGGAGAGGTAGCTTGATCAAGATATCAAGAGGGCTGTCTAGCTATTTCCTAGTCTTGAGACCTGGATAGCAACTATGAACTTACACTTAGACCCTTCTTGGTGGTGGTAGCATGACCAAGGCATCAGGAGGACTGTCCAGCTATTTCCTGGTCTCGAGATCTGGATGGCAACTATGCTCTTACACTCAGACCATTCTTGGGGGTGGTAGCCCGACCAAGGCATCAGGAGGGTTGTCTAGCTATTTCCTGGTCTTGAGATCTGGATGGAAACTATGCTCTTACACTCAGACCCTTCTTGGGGGTGGTAGCCCGACCAAGCCATCGGGAGGGCTGTCTAGCTATTTCTTGGTCTCGAGATCTGGATGGCAACTATGCTCTTACACTCAGACCCTTCTTGGGGGTGGTAGCCCGACCAAGCCATCACGAGGGCTGTCTAGCTATTTCTTGGTCTCGAGATCAGGATGGAAACTATGCACCTACACTCTGACCCTTCTTGGGGGTGGTAGCCTAACCAAGGCATCAGGTGGGCTGTCTAGCTATTTCCTTGTCTCGAGATCTGGATGGCAACTATGCTCTTACACTCAGACCCTTCTTGGGGGTGGTAGCCCGACCAAGCCATCAGGGGTAGCGAGGGGGCCTCCCCGGCTAGTCCCAGGTCTCGAGATCCTACTGGAAAACACTCGGACCCTTCTTGGGGGGGTGGTGCCCGACCAAGGCATCAGGGGCAACGAGGGGGCTTCCTCGGCTAGTCCCTGGTCTTGAGGCGATTATGGCGAATTTATCCTTGGATAACCTAGTTGTATTCGGAGAAATAAATGTAGAACATGGTCGGAGATAAGGAAATAGCAGACTTTATTGATGATCAAAATGTAGTACATCGTTACTAGGGATCTTATTGAAAACTAAGTGGGGGTAATCTGTTTCAGAGTCCCCTGCTTAGGGGTTAAACTTCCTTAAGTGATCTGCGTTCCAGGTGTGGTCGATGGGTCGACCATCCATGTCTTCGAGCTTGTAAGCCCCATTGAGAGCTACTACATTTACCAAGTACGGCCCTTCCCAATTGGGACCTAGGACTCCGTCCGATCTTTTCCACATATTTGAGGTCACCTTCCTGAGCACCAAATCCCCTTCTTTGACGTTCCAGGCTCTAACCTTTCGGTTAAAATACCTAGCGATCTTGCTCTGGTAAATTGCCACTTTCTCAGCTACCCGGTCTTGTTTCTCTTCCAAGAGATCTAGATTAGCTCGGAGCTTGACCTCGTTGCTTTCAAGTTCACAGTGTTGTACCCTGAATGAGGTCAGTTTATGCTAGATGGGGAGGACCGCTTCAACTCCGAAGGCTAGGGAGTAGGGTGTCTCCCCGGTAGCTGTCCTCTTTGTACTCCGGTATGCCCAGAGAACCTCGGGCAACTCCTCGGCCCATTTGCCTTTCTTCTGCTGTAATTTCTTCTTCAGCAGCCTCTTGACAGTCTTGTTGGTGGACTCCACCAGCCCGTTGGTCTGGGGATGGGCTACTGAAGAGAACCTGAGGTCGATTCCCAAACCTTGGCAAAAGTCCTTGAATCCGGCGTTGTTTAACTGCTTGCCCAAGTCGGCTACAATGATAAGAGGGGTTCCGAATCTGCAGACCATATTGGTTTTGATGAATTTAGTCATATTCGTCCCTGATATTCGGGAGAGAGGCCCTGCTTCGACCAACCTTGTGAAATAATCGATGGCCACGATAGCATATTTAGCTTGCCCATTAGGGGTGGGAAGTGGGCCAATTAGGTCGATCCCCCACATGGCAAATGGGTAGGGTGAACTGAGAAAGGACAGTCACTCTGGTGGGAGATGACTCAAGTTCGAGTCCTTTGGCACGGTTCACAAGATTGTACAAAGTTTCTTGAGTCTTAGTGGACGGTTGGCTAGTAGTACCCCATACGAAGTACTTGATACGCTAAAGCTTCACCACCGATGTGGTTCTCGCAGTCCCCGGAATGAACCTCTCTTAATGCCCATTTGGTGTCATCAGGATGCAAACACCGAAGCAAAGGGAGGGACCTTCCCCTCCTGTAAAGGTATCCGTCTATCAGGCAATATCGGACGGAGAGCCTTTTAATCTTTCGGGCTTGATCGAGCTCTTCGAGAAGCTTTCCCTCTTGGAGATAGGCAACGATCGGATCCATCCAACAAGGCTGACGATCCAGGGAACAGTTTTCCTTACCCGCGGTTATGCTTGGTTGGGAGATCACTTGGAGAGGAACTCCTCGTGGTAAGGATTGGCCTCCATTAACAACTATCTTTACTAAGACATCCGCGGGAAGGTTCTGATGTCGTGGCACCTGTTCGATCTTAAATCCCTTGAATCTATTCAAAAATGACTGAACTAATTTTAGGTAGGCGACCATGTTATCCCATTTTTCCTGGTAAATCCTGGAAACCTGATTGACTACGAGCAATTAGTCACTCTTGACCTGTAGGTAGTCGGTTTTAAGCTCGATGGCAGCCTTCATCCCGGCTATGTGGGCTTCATATTCTGCCTCATTGTTCGTGGCCTTAAACTCGGATCTGAAGCAGTGACAGAATTCAGTCCCTTTCGGATCTATTAAGACTACACCAGCTCCTCCCCCAGCTTGCCCGGACGCTCTATCTGTGTAGAGGATCCAGGACTTGCAATCTTCCGGCCAATTGTCGATCTCTGAAATTTTCTCAGGGGCTGCATTCCTTGTTGGGGAGATTGTTTGGCCTGGGAGTGCCGAGAATTCTACCACGAAGTCCGCTAGAGCCTGAGCTTTGACTGTGGCTCTAGGTTTATACTTCAAATCAAATTGGGTGAGCTCCAGGACCTATAGAACTAGCCTTCCAGACACATCCAGCCTTTGTAAAAACTGACGGAGAGGTTGGTCTGTCACCATCGCTATTGAGTGAGCTTGGAAATAGGAACGGAGCTTTCTTATTGAGGTCACCAGAGCATAGGCGAGCTTCTCCAAGATGGTATAATTTTTCTCTGGTTTGGTTAGGGCATGGCTCACGTAATACACGGGCCGTTGAACCCTGTCTCCACATTCATTGATCAAAGCCCCACTTACTGCAGTCTCTGAAACAGCCAAGTAGATTTGTAGTTCCTCTTCAGGAACTGGCTTGACTAGCAATAGAGGGCTTGCTAGGTACCTCTTCAAGGCTTGGAAATCTTGCTCGCTCTCCTGGCTCCATTTCATGTTTTTCCCTTATTTGATAGCTTTGAAGAAGGGGAGGCATTTATCTGTGGAGCGTGAAATGAACCTGTTAAGTGCTGCTACACGCCCTGTCAAGACTTGTACCTGTCCGAGTGATGTAGGGGATTCCAGGTCCAAGATAACCTTGATTTTTTCTAGGTTAGCCTCTATGCCTCTCTCATGAACCATGAAACTAATAACTTCCCCGCAATCACCCCAAAAGCACATTTTGAGGGGTTCAACCGCATCTGATTTTCTCTTAGGATTAGAAATGTCTTATGAAGGTCTACCCGATATCCTTCTGCGGTTAGTGATTTCGTGATTTCGTGATCATGTCATCGATGTATACCTCCATCGTCCTTCCAATCTCGGGCCTGAACAGTTTGTTAACCAGCCGCTGGTATGTAGCCCCAGCATTCTTAAGGCCGAATGGCATCACCTTGTAGCAGTACAGGCCCTGCCCGGTAATGAAGCTGGTCTTATCTTGGTCAGCTGGGTGCATCTTAATCAGGTTATACCCTGAGAACACGTCCATGAAACTAAAAAGCTTATTTCCAGATGTGGAGTCGACCAGTTGATCGATCTTTGGTAGAGGAAAACTGACTTTTTGACATGCCCAGTTGAGGTCAGTGTAGTCGACACACATACACCACTTCCCATTTGCCTTCGTAACCATGACTACGTTGGCGATCCACTCGGGGTAGCGCAATTCTCTGATGAAACCAGCCCTGATCAATTTGTCTACTTCCTCTTGTACCGCAGCGTTTTTCTCGGCGTTAAAGTGACGCCTCTTTTGTTTGACGGGCTTGAATGTTGGATCCACTACTAATCGGTGAGTGGAAAAAGATATAGGGATATCGGGATCCTGGGCATCTCGTCATGGCTCCAAGTAAAGATGTCACTGAATTTCTTGAGGAGCTCGATCAAGACTTCTTTCACTTTCGGTTCGAGGTTGCAACTTGTACAAACTGTTTTGCTAAAGCTATCGGATTAGCCGACACTGCGTAGCATTTCCTAGCTACTTGCTGGTCCCCCGTACCTCTCCGACCTGGATTCCTACCGGGAATTTTAGGACATTATGGTAGATAGATAGGACTCCCTTCAAGGAAGAACGGAATGGTCTCCCCAATATGGAGTTATTAGCCAATGGGACGTCGACCATAACGAAATCTGTCATAATGTTTTGTTGGAGAGGTGAGGTTTCCACGATCACTGGGAGGATCTTTGACCCCACCGGTATGATTGAATCCCCAGTAAATCCATAGAGCGGAGTCGTACAACTATTGTAACACCATTGTTTCAAATTCAGCCTTTCTAAGGTGTCCTTGAAGAGAATGTATATGTTGCTGCCCGTGTCAACTAACACACGGTGGACCACGCAATTGGCAATTTGTACCGTGATCACCATGGGATCATCATGTTGTTGTACGGTGTTGAAAACATCTGCCTCGGTAAAAATAATATAAGCTGACTGGGAGGGTCCAGCCGGGCTTTGGCTGCGATTGAAGACACCCCGACCTTCTTCCACATGGGGAATTTTCCTTGCATGGTTTTTTCTTGAATTATTAGAGGTGCCAGCCAGTGTGGGCCCTCCGCTAATGGTGTGTATCACCTGAATTGTTGCATTAAATCAGTCTGTTCCCCCTTTCTCTTCTCCGTATGCTCGCGGATCTCGGCTTGTACCTCCCTTCCTGTCTGAATATTATCTCTGACCTGCTGCAAGAACTCGATCAAACATCCCCCCATTATCAGGGCTTTGATCTGGTTGCGTAAATTATAACACTCTGAAGTGTTATGGCCCACGTCCTGGTGGAAGTCATAGTACTTGTACCGGTTCCTCCTGTCGACTAGGGCTTTCATAAGTGCGGGCTTCTAGAGTAGCCCATTGTCCCATATAGCAAGGTAGATTGTTTCCCAAGAGGCGTTCAAGGGAGTGTAGTAATCATACCCTTTCTCACCTCGCATTATAGGGGCCACAGTCCTAGGAGGAGGCGAAGATCGCAGAGGGGTTCGTCTTCCTAGATACTTTTCTTGCCTGAGCTGAGTAGCGCGGAAGCGGTATATTGATCTATTGGGAGGTTTGTTCTGATGTTTCTGAGTTGGCTTAGATCTGGGAGCTTCTTTTTTCTGGCGCTTTGCCGTTCTCATATCATCGTGTTCCATCTTGACTTTGAGTTGTTCGTCGATCTCGACCTGCTCAAGAGCCTGATCATAAGCTTCATGATAGGTCTCTAGAGGTCTCTTGGCAAAAGAACGGAAAAGCTTTTCTGCCCACAGGTTCCGCCTGAAATTGGCGAGGGTTTCTTTCTCAGTGAAGACTCCCATTTGGATAACTTCCTTGTGGAAGCGTTCCACGTAAGACCGAAGTGTTTCCCCTCGCTCCTGAATCACATACTGAAGATGTATGGGATCCTTTGGACGAGGTTTGACTCCTTGGAACTGCGAACAAAAATTTGTCGATAACTTTGTGAAAGAATCCACGCTACCAGCCGGCAGCTTCCTGAACCAAGTTTTTACGTAGTCGGTCAGGGTTATAGGGAACATCCTGCACATAGCTGCCCTGGTGGTATTCTGGACCTCCATCTGTTGGACGAAGGTCTCTAGGTGACTTAAAGGGTCTTCCGTTCTGGAGAACTTATCTATAGGCATTTTAAATTTTGGTGGGAGCTCCGCTTCCCAGATCCTCTTGGTGAAGGGAGCGTTCATCTCGCTTAATGGATCCTTCTTACCCTTCCTATTCTTTTCTCTTCTTATCTGCTGGATCTCTTTATGTAGCTTTTCCAGCTGATCCCTCAATCACTTGTTCCTGGGCTTTTTTGAATCGACCTCGGATTCTCCGCTATCAGATCCCTCCGATGAACCGGTGATCTCAACCCGGCTTTCTTCATGAGCGGGATCGATCCAAGAGATTTACCGGCTACCCTCCTCTTATGCCCGGGCTTCCCTCCTTGAAGCCGTCGGGCAAGGGGCCTCTCGTTGCTCCCGGGTCAGAGCGTCCGCGGTGGATTTAGCTCACCTTGGTTGATATTGTGATGGCCTTCTAGGAACTGGGGGCGTGAGCCCTAGCCTATCTCGGATCGAAATTTGAAGCTTGGTCCTATCACGGGCTGGTTCTGGAGGAGGAGGTCTCAGGCGATCAAAGGCAGATTGCCTAGTCCTGGTCCTGCTCGGCTTTCCCTGGTCATTTGGATTTGTCGGCTGGACTGCGATGCCTTCAGCGAGCAGGCGGAGGTGAATGTTTTCCACGAAGGCCTCCGCTTGTTGATCGAGTGCGGCCTGGCTTATCATAAGAGGGCCAGAAGCCTGTGCATTAGTTGTTTGGATAGGAACTTGGTTGTGGTGTCCGAGTTTCTTTCCCTTCCTAGGACTTCACGGGCTGTCCTTGGGAGGAGCGGAGCCTCATGATTCCTATAAGACAACCAAAAATATAAACTGTTGATTTGATTAGCTAGGTCTGGGTTATTTCCCACAGACGGCGCCAGAAAGTGTTAACGAAAAATTTGCTCTGGACGAGAAATCTCAGTTAACACCCTCGATACCACTACCACGTAGGAGATGGCTGAGGTTAAATGCCTTCGGTGCTTAGTTTGCAATGGGTGTTGAAAAATAATGCTAACAGAAGGTAAAAGGGAATACTATCACGTTATCATTCATCAGACATTGTTTACAAAGATCTCTCCAATACTCTCATTCTCTCTGGGATACAATACAATAAGGTGGCACTCTTATGCCTGTCGAAAAATAGTTTTTCTCCTCCTTCTTCTTCTTCCATGCTCGATCGTTTTATACATAGTCTAGGTAGGTTCGATTTGCGACTTTCCTGCCATGATTTTCTTAATCCTTTCCCTCCTTATCGGGCAGGATCTTTTATTTAAAAAGTCGTTGACTTTGGTTTAGTGACGGATTCAAGAGTATCGTAAGCGGAGATGAGTTTGTTTCCTTTTCGGATTCAATCACTTGTTCTACACGTAGTGTTTCCATGTTTGTTGTAGGTATGATCTTGTGTATTTCCATGGTATGATTCTTCATAGAGGATGGTGAGTATGGCGCTTATTGTTTGGTAGAGCAAAGTGTCCTGGTCTTGGTGCTAGGAGCTTGGTCCGACCTTTCCAGGTCCTTTGGAGCTTCAAACAGCTTGCTGTGGGTGCTCTTCGATGGTAACATGCTTTGACGAGCTTCCTCATACCCATCCTAATAGGTCCGAAACTCCGTTCAGCGGGGTAGTGAAATATTATAATACGAGCTTAAAGCCTAATAGTTTCTCTTTGAATTTGGAGAGAAAGTCGGGCTTCCAGAGAGGTTGCTAGGTACTCTCGACCTCGATGTCGAAAGCTCGATCCGACCATGCCAGGCTTTGTCTCGGATGTTTCTATAGCTTGATGACCCTTCCTCGTTTTTTTCAAGGTGGCTTCGTGGCCTGACCCCAGGAGGCGTTCCATGGTGGATAATTTTTAGGCCTGGATTCGGGCTAGGAGGGGGGAGAATTTTCCTTTGGTCCCTAGCCAAATTTGGCTATTAACAGAAATAAATGACAATAGTACCACACCAGGCATACATGCCCATTGTACTTGCATCATTCATATCAACAACAATATTATATATGGTAAAAAAAAACATAATTGTAATCTAGAAACTTGATTTCTTATTGTCTTTTTATATATCCAATATGCATTTCTATTAAAACAAAAAAATAAGTTAAAAAAACTTATTAAAGTCAGACTAGCCCAGGCCTTAAAGGGCTCTAGCTTGTCAAGGAACAAACCCAAGAACCCTGAGACCCAGAGCCCATCGTTACTTCAATAGGTTCATATGCTAGGCCCAGCTGGGAGGCCTATTGTTCATTGTATAGGTATTACTTTACTACTTATAAACATTTTTAATCCCTTTTCTTTTTTCGATGTGGGATTCACATTACACGGTTTTTCAGTAAAATTGTTCCACCCTCTACAACGAGTGATATTTACATAATTACGTTGTGATTGTATTAAGGTATTTGCGATTTCCATATCTTTTGTAAAAGTTTTGTTGACTTCCATGTCCGTGAGGGAGTTACGGTTCGTAATCCAAAAACGGATTCAAATTCAAAGTTTGGAGGCCGGAGAATGGTCAAAGAACACGAGAGGAGCGCGATAGGGAGCAAAGGGGAAGTGGGATGGCAAACTGTCAAAACCACCCCTTCTCCATAGAGGTGCGTGGGCTCCACGGGAAAGCCACCCCTCCTTCCTTGACCATAATATGGCACTTCTCCCAATTGAGCACCAAATTTGTGTCCTCACACCTTTGAAGCACCATATCCAAGTTGTGCAAGCATCCATCAAAAGATGACCCAAAGACCGAGAAGTAATCCGTGAAGACTTTTATAAAACGCTCTACCATGTCCGAAAAGATCGACATCATACATCTCTGAAAAGTCACCGGGGCGTTATACAACCCAAACGGCATTCTTCTATAGGCGAATGTTCCATAAGTTCAGGTAAAGGTTGTTTTCTCTTGATCCACGGGGTCTATTAGTATTTGGTTATACCTTGAGTAGCCATCTAAGAAGCAGTAGTACTCGTGCCTGGCTATCCTCTCCAACATTTGGTCTATAGATGGCAACGGGAAGTGGTCTTTTCTTGTTGCATTGTTGAGCTTGCAGTAATCAATACACACCCTCCATCTCGTAACATTCTGTGTAGGGATTAGCTCATTGGTCTCATTTAGGACAATCGTCATCCCACCTTTCTTGGGTACAACTTGCTCCAGGCTCACCCAAGAGCTATCCAAAATAGGGTAAATTATTCCCGCATCTAAGAGTTTAAGGACTTCGGCTCTCACCACATCCTTCATATTCGGATTCAATCTTCATTGGTGATCTACTGTGGGCTTATATTCTTCTTCCATAAGGATCTTGTGTATGCAAAGAAAGGGACTCAATCCCTTGATGTCGGAGATGGTCCATCCGATGGTTTTTTTTATGTTTTCTTAGAACCCTTAACAACTTCTCTTCTTCAAGATTGGATAAGGAGGCTCAGATTATCACCAGTAGTGATGATGACTCACCAAGGAAAGCGTATCTCAAATGCTCAGGGTAGTTGCTTCAACTCAAGCTTTAGAGGTTCTTCAATAGATGGACGAAGCCGTGGTTTTCCTTCTCCTAGTTCTTTATATCGCCTCTTTCCTCCAAAGCTCATCAAAGGTTGGGAGTTCAATTGCAAATCAAATGCAGTAACTCTCTCATCTTCATGCTCCTCCGACGCTCTATGAGCTATACAAGCTTCCAAAGGTTCTTTAGGAATATCTCTCCTAAAAAATTCTTCAACACTTGGTTCAATTACCTCAACCCTCAAGCAATGTTCCACTTCCATCGGCCTATTTCCCGCCTTTGACATGTCAAACACTACTTGCTCATCGCTAACTCTTAATGTCATCTTTTCCTCTTTCACATAAATCAAGGCTCCTACTGTCTTCAAGAAAGGTCTAGCAAGGAGTTAAGGCATTTCCACATCCTCCTCCATTTCGAGTATCACAAAATCCACCGGAAAATATAAATTTTCCAACTTCACCAATACTTCTTCCATGACTCCCCTCGGATACTTGATTGACATATCGGCTAGTTGTAGAGTAACATATATGGGCTTCACCTCTCCCACCCCCAACTTCTGAAAAACTGAATATGGCATCAAGTTGATGCTCACTCATAAGTATATCAATTCCTTCGCAAACTCCGATGTGCCTACAGTGCATGGAATGGTGAACTTTCCCAGATCCTTTAATTTAGGTGGGAGCTTGTTTTGCAAGATTGTATTACCTTCTTCTGTCAAGGCAACCATCTCAAACTCCTCCAATTTTCTCTTGTTGGAAAGCAACTCCTTGAGGAATCTCACATAAGTAGGCATTTGGGAAAGTATTTCGGCAAACGGGATATTAATATTAAGCTTCTTAAATATATGTAAGAACTTGGCAAACTTGTGAGCATCTTTGTGTTTCTTTAGCTTTTGTGGGTACGGTATGGGACGGACATAGGTTTTGACTTGAGGTGGTGGAGGAAGGTCATGAGACATGAGATGTGTTCGGCATGTCTTCTTCACCTAATTTCCCAATTTCATCTTCAACCTCTCTTTCTTCAATCCCCTCTTATTTTTCAACAATATTTTCACCCTTGCCAAAACCCTCTGGTACTTCAACTTCTCTTCCACTTCGCAATGTAATAGCATTGCATTGTTTTTTACCACTGTGTCGCTTACAAGAGAGCCTTGTTGTCTCTCTTATTGCCCTCTAGCTAATTGACCGATTTGCATTTCCAAGTTTTTAATGGATGCTTGGGAATGTTGGACTACTTGGTCAATCTTGGTGTCAAGTTTATTCAAGGACAAGTCTTGAGTATCCATCCTCATATCAAGCTTGTTCATATATTTCGAGAGGAGGTCCTCTAAATTAGGCTTTCGTTTGGCTTGGTTGTTCATAAATTGGTTAGGGAAGACTTGTTATTGGGGTTAGGGAAGACTTGTTATTGTCTTTGGTTGAGATTGTGTTGAGGTTGGGGTTGGTTATCTTTCCAAGAGAAGTTAGGATGGTTTCTCCATCTCGGGTTATAGGTGTTTGAGAATGGGTTGTTTTGGTTTTGGTTGGCCATTTGGTTATTCATGGGATTTTGGAAGTTATGGTTGTAGTTGACAAATGAGACTTGCTCTGATGAAACAGAGGCAAATGGGCTCCCAACTTGGAAATCTATACTCGAATGTGGCCCCAAACATAGCTCACAACTAGCCACATTCACTTGACTAGATCTCGCATTCATATTGTTCATTTGCTTAGTAAGCGCTGCTAGTTGACCTTTCACACTTGTCAATTCGTCTACCTCTAGCACACCCAGAGTTTTCCTCAGTGATTGCATCTCACTTCCCAATAGCTATTGTTGAGTGCCATTTCTTTCAAAAGGTCATGGGCAGCATCCACCGATTTGTTCATCAGTGAGCCTCCCGCAACCGCATCTACCAAGTTCCTTGTAGAAATTGTGACTCCTTGGTAGAAAGCTTGCAAGGTTTGCCACTTAGCAAGTCCGTTGCGGGGCACTTTCTGATAAGCTCATTGAATCTCTCACATGCTTCATAAAGGCTCTCATTCTCAAATTGTGCAAAAGTTATGATCTCATTCTAAAGGCGAGCGGCTTTCCCAAGAGGGAAGTACTTGTTCAAGAATGCATGTGCCAATTGATCAAATGTAATGATCGAATCAGGAGGTAATGATTGCAACCATGCCTTCGCTCTGTCTCTCAAAGAGAATGGAAACAACTTCAGCTTGATAAAGTTCTCAAAAACTCCTTTGTAGTTGAAGGTGTCATATATATCGTTGAAGCTTTGAAGGTGCATGTTTGGATCATCATTTGGCAGCCCGTGGAACTGAACTATAGTAGCAATCATCTGAATGACCGCTGGCTTGATCTCAAAAGTATTGGCTGCAACTGTCGGCCTACGAATAGAAGACATGTTCTGCTCAACTCTAGGCATAGAAAAAACCTATAGAGTCTGACCATCTTAAACATGGTTACCCCCATGATCTTGGTTTGCAACCGGAGGCAACTCCTCTTATTCCCGAATCGCATTTAGATTGTTCATCATTGTTCTGCTTGCTCTTGCTTCATTTTTGTTTCTACGAGCTAACATCTCAATCTCTGGGTCAAACTCGAAGGACACAAGATCTCTACTTCTTGTATGTAGGTGTATACAAGAGTAGCCTGCCTAAAAAACCAACAACAAACACTAAATTAGAAAGTAAGAGAAAAAGGTCCAAACTAGTAACAAACCAACTAGTATCAATATCAACTATCCGCTCAATCCCCGGCAACAGCGCTAAAAATTGACTCGCTCTAAGTGGACGCTCGTAAGAGTATGAGGCCAGAGTGTAGTACAATAATATGTAAAGTTCGTTCCCATGAAAATTGAGGAGTTGATTACCGAAATTGATTGACTTAGTCACTATTTGAACAATGATTAAAGAGAGTAATATTCTTTAAAGCTACAATTACTCTAAATTAAACTACTAAGAAACTTCAAAGTAAATGGTGAATTTGAAAGTAACAATGAATGTAACTATATGATGAGAAATGAGAAGACATAGAATCAACCTCACCCTCTAGCTAATTAAGTTCTAGACCCACTCAACTACCCAATTAGTGCAAATGTGTATTATAGGCCCGTGTACCCAACAATAATCTCTACTCTCCCTCGAGTAATAGAAATTACATCCAAGCATACCCAAAGCTTATCTCTCTATGACTCTAGAATATATGGATAAATTCATTAAGAACTTTAGCACACACACACAAGGGTCCTATACGCTAGCCTCGCGTATCTCTATCTTACTAGACATATATAGTGGATACCACCAAATATCATTCCCAAAGGTGATCAATCTAGTGAAAGCATTAACCATTCAAAAACATCCATACAAAACACAAGGCAAACATGAATAAAAGAGTGGTCTTTATAGATAAATTCAAGGGTTTGGTTTCATCAAGCCTTAACAAGAGAAAAATTGTTCATGTTACAAACTAGACCCATCCAAAACATATATGAAAATAAACACATGACTCTACAACAAAATATAAAAGAGAAAGAGTTTAGAGAAAACTATATGGAGAGTCTCCTCCTCTTCTTGATTCTTCGTATCCTTCTTGTTGTCTTTAGCTCCCTTTTGCCCAAAAACGTGAAGTGATGATGGATTTGGTGTATGGGTGCAGTGAAGGCTTTGGATTGTAGGGAAAGGTAGTGTATTGGTAGTTTTCTTGGGAGATATGTAGGTTATGTGTGAGGAAGATGAAAGGGTGAGGTTTTTAAGAGAGTTCTAGGGTTGGGAGTGGTGGTTAGGTCTGAAAATAGCAAGGGACTATATAGAAGGGTGAATTAGGGCAGGGCAAAAAGGCAATTTTTCTAATTTGTAGATTTTCTTAGCAAAGGGGCGACCTTGGGGTGACTTGGTGGAGAAACAATGCAAGTCGCTTTGCTCTCTGTCTGAAATGATGAATCCTGACCTGAGATAATAGCAACCTTAAGGCGACTTAGATAAGGTCACCCCGAGGTCGCTTTCTTGTCTGCCTATAAAGCTTCAACCCAAGGTAATATAAACCTTGGGAGACTTGACTGAGGTCTCCCTGAGGTCGCTTTCTTGTCTGGAGGAGGGAGTCTTGAGCCGATACGATAGCGACCTTAGAGTGACTTGGATGAGGTCGCCCTGAGGTCGCTTTTGCGTCTGTTCTGGCTTCTTAAGCTTTTTCTGGTTCACTTCAATTCCAACCAATACCATTAAGCTCCAAACCTCACTTAGACCTACACAACTTATTTAAAGGGTTAAAACGTGGTTTTACCTGAGAAACAAGCACAAATTGACCAGAATATGGGGTTACATTACATGTAGAAGTTGAGCAGTCAACGCCCCACTGATCCACGAAGTCCACTGCAAGATCCCCTTTGCCGAAGGCCATCTCTTGGCTAGCTTCGTCTCCCTCATCGGAAATGTGAACCAGAGAGCTAGGAGAGTTGGAGAAGTCGGCCCCAATCGCCGTATTGTGCCCCGATCTTCGAGGATGAACTGCCGCTAGACACCCCCCGGTGCTAGAGTTTCCACCTCTTTCCCTCTTCCTTAGCTCCAGCCCCGAGCAGTCAGGAGAGCTCTCCACCCCGGTGTAGTCATAGCTCCTCTCTGCATTAGAATCGTCGTACATGATGGCAAGCAAGTGAGTTTTCCCTCTAAACAAAAAAGACATAATCGAGAGAGAAGCAAAGCAAGAAAGAGATGGGAATAAGTGTGAATTGGGTAGAAGAAGGGAGAATGAATAGCAGAAATGGAAGTTGAAACAAGAAAGAATTTGGGAAGATATCAGTCAAGAGTCCCTTAAATAAAGGGAGTGAGCAGTTTCAAATTTGAATGAAGCTATTAGAATCGTCTAAGTGATCCAACGGTTGGGCAAGTGTCAGTTGAAAAGGAGATGGGACGGCTCGGCCTCCCCTACACACCATGTGGAAGCTAACGCCGAAATACCAGGAGTCTAAGGCCACATGACCCGAAACTTGTGCCTAATGTCTAGACATCATCATTGTTGTATTAAATTCGTGAAGAGACTCAGCTCCATGCGCAAATAAGGATATAGCGAAGGGGGTCAAAAGGGGAAAAAAAAAAGGAAGCGAGAAAATCCTTCATGAGATTCACAGGCCCACCTCTAATGCCTCGCGAGACTTTCAACGTTCAAGACTGGGGGGACTTCTGTTAACCAAAAAAAGTTGGCAACTTCCCCAAGGAAGCATTTTCCCAGCTAGAGAGACCCAGTCTCGGAGGGAACCCAGTACGCCAGGACCCTGTCCCGGAGGGGACCCGGTACATCCAAAGAACTGATCCTAGGAGGAACGCAACCTTTCCATTAAGCACCATTGCACCACCAAGACCCGATAAGGATCCAATCCCTGTTGGTACTCGACCTCTCGGGTGTACTGGGTCAGCACCTCAACCAGGTCCGACACGTGGAGGACCATCGGCGGCAAAAAAGATCTAGCAATCGAAACCCATCTTCCCGGCACCTTGTTACGCCAGAAGCCACAACCAAGCCACAAGCGCAATAAGAACCTTCGAGAATAACCTAGACCCCTAGTCAAGCGTCGGTCCACTCTTAGGGCAGACGTTAGCTCTAAAACAAAGTCACATGCTTGAAGAAGATAGCAAGGCAACCTGCAAAAAAAGGGTTAAGCAATCAATGCCAAGATAGCATACACAAAAAAGGAACGATAAAGGATCAACGAGCAAGATTCCCCAACAACCGCACCACATCGATGGCCAGATGTCGTCACACCTAAGCCCTACTCAAGGTCAACTATGCCAAGCATGAGGAAGGAAGCTCTGTTATTTCCAGCAAAATGGATACAGAGAACTCTTAAGCTAAAGAAGAAAATTGTGGAGAAAAGCTCCTGACAGTGTGCATCGGGACAGACGTTGACGATGTCCCCTACTGGACTGAATGGTGACAGCAACACCTCGCGCCAACGAGTAGCATTTCCAGCCAACCAGAACGGTGGGAATTGCCATCAAAGCACCACGTCAACCCCTTTGGAGTGCCTGGGACACCATAGTGCACATGAGGAGCAATCACGGCCCTTTAAGGCGTGTGTCCCCTACTAGCCCAATTCAAATCAGCAGTGAAGATCCGCAGGCCATCCTTGGCCCTAGGAATCAGAATCCTCACCTACCCGCACCAACGCCAAATCAGTAAAAAGGTCTGGGTGGTACCATCGTGACCTTCCTCACGATGCCACCTGGCATCCGATCTAAAAGGGACGGTGAGGATTGAACCTAGCTCTTCCCGCCTATAAGGACATCCCTCACCTACCAACATAAGGCGACCCTATGAATACCCCAACTCAAGAAGAGTAAGGGGCTGGGCAATTAAGTGAAAATTTAACCATCCTAGAGAAAGCTCTATATAGTCCCCCCTAGTCCAAGCTCCATATCGTCTATCCTACTGGGCTACTACTCCCCCACTCCAAGCTCCATATCGTCCATCTTACTAGGCTACTACTCCCTTACTACAAGCTTCATACCCCACATCCTACTTGGCTATTATTCCCCCATAGCAAGCACCATATCGTTCCCATTACATCATCTCATCTATCTTTAGCTAGTCGCACTTTAAAAATGTATACACATAAAGACAATGTGTAATGTATCTCATTCACATAATTAATAAAATGGCATCCTACTTTTGATCAAGCCCTATTGAATCCTCGATCCACGAACACCCATCAGGACCGGTCCGGCCACCCCCGTTGTCGATCCCTGGTAACTGGACCTAGGGAACCCCGGTACTAGCCCAGCCTGAACCGGGCCGAGTACCTTACCATGTTCGGATCAACCACGGTGCACCAGTACGGCGCAGTCAAAGAGTCCCCCCCTCCCCTTCCCCAGATTTTTAGGATAACAATAATGATTGAGGGTTTGATGGTGTATGAGGAAAAAATTATTTTAAAAAGAAAAAGAAGTTATTTTAGGGTTTATAAAACTGGGGAAAAAAACACAAAAGTTGAAAAAAAAAACTTGTTTTCTAAAAAAATGGTTTGAAGTGTCTTTAGAGATTTCTTGTCTTATTTAGTAATTTTAATTTAATTTAAAATTTTCATTAATAAGAATAATTAAAAAGGAGTGTAAATAGATAATTAATGAATTATTAATAGTATTTCTCATTATAATTTTAAATAGGGGTATCAAAGTAATTTCAAATTTTTAGTTAAGTCAAAATGTTAGATAAACAGTCAAAATAACTAATTTGGCCACTTTTGAAAAGTCAATGAACAATTTGACACTTTTGAAAAAGTTAGGGATCAAATTGTTCAAAAATAGACAAGTCGCAAACTATTTAGAATTTTAAAAAAAGTTCTTAACCTATTTGGTAATCACCATTTGGCGAATGAACCAGAGAAGATATTCTAAGTATATTATCATGTGAATATTTTTTCACGTATTTTAAAAAGTTTCCCAACGTTTTTATATCATGAAATTTGAACACAGTTTTAAAAATTATAGTATATCAATAGAGATTTGTGATGAATTTTGAAATATATCAAAAGAGATTCTCCGATAAATTAAGATGAAGTACAACAAAAGCAAAAAGGGTAAATAATATTTGTAGAAATATTATTTATGTCAGTATTGTCTTCATTTTTTTTTTCTTTAGGACTTCCAATTTCTAGCAATTAGATGCGTATGGATTGGACATGCTTATCATTTTGTATTGCTTTCCATAGAATGACCTCTCGTACACAAATAACCAAAAAAAAATTCTCATTAGTTATATTATACATATATCGAAACATTGTGAATTAAAAGTTCATCTAATGTTACATACAGTTAAAGATTGTAAATTGAAGGTCCTAAATTTTAAAAATAAGAATGGTTTTGAATTGATATAAAATTTATTGATTACGGGAATTCTGCATGTTTTTTCATACAAAATTCCATTAGACATTAATGGTAATTGAACATTTTTCAATTAAAATCGGTGTTTATTTGAAATCTCATATGAAAAAACATATGGAATCTCTTACGTGATCAGTGTTGTGAATTGACAATATATATATATATAATAACTTTCTAGTGCGGGATTTCGTACGAATGTTTTGTAGAATATCACCGATTCTAATTAGAATCAATGTAAACAAATTTTTGGTACAGATTCTTAAGGTTATGATTTAAACTCATTGATGTGTGCAAGTGGCTTACCACTGCAGCAACTTCGTGATCAGTGTTGTGAATTGACAATATATATATATATATATATATAATAACTTTCTAGTGCGGGATTTCGTACGAATGTTTTGTAGAATATCACTGATTCTAATTAGAATCAATGTAAACAAATTTTTGGTACAGATTCTTAAGGTTATGATTTAAACTCATTGATGTGTGCAAGTGGCTTACCACTGCAGCAACTTCGATGAATCTTCTACTACTACAACTTCAACTTCAACTTCAACGACAGAATATTTCCAAGAGAAAATTCTATGAACTTCTTGATATTTGAATCATTTGGTTGTAAATTTGAAGTAATACCAATTATATATTTGTTTTTTTTTTCGTTATTTACCTTATACAATCAGATTTTTGAAATATTACATTATTTCAGAATGTTTACAGTATTATAAGAAATTTATGGTGAATTTTAAAATTATCAAAAAATTCCACTGACCGAGATTTAGTACAATAAAAAGCATATAACCACAAGTGATAATGGAGGTCTTTTTTTTTGGTGAAATGTATAGGTTTGTGTCCATATTCGATATGTATTGAATTTGCCATATAACAGAATAATAATAAGTAATAATAACAATGTCTCAAGTTCAAATTGCCACCACATCACGTCACGTGGTATATATTAAAAAAATATATTTATTTATTTAATTTTATTTTTGAGAAAAGTGTATTTAATTTACGGTCATTCTCAATATATATATATATATATATATATATATATTAAAAAAAACTCACTGTTGATCAAAAGTATAGCATAATTGAACAAAAATAATTAGTCAGAACACAATTCCATTGCAACTTTAATTCCATATTTGAAAAAAATAATTAAAAACAAATTTTCACTTTATTGAATTAGTATTCCAAGTTCATTCCCTGAAAAGAATAATCCCGTACCAACAACCAAATCCTACCTGATAAGTGATGTTACTAAAAGTAGAAGAAGATATAAATGGCCATCAATTCATTGCATTAAAAAATCAACCCACTCTCTCTCTCTCAAGTCGAAAGACAGATGCTCTTCTTTTATAATAAGTTTCTAAAACCATGTACAACATGAATATATTCCAATTCTCAACACATAAACAACGACTGAGATATCAACAATTAATCAAAGAAAGAGAACACAGTACCAATTTACTAAAATTATCGCGGTTGTGAATTTTACACGTGTCTGTTTATAACCAAAACTGACATTCACTTGGTTGCATAATCTTATTATATGAAATACTATTAAAAAGTGACAACAGATTCTACTCAAATGAAAAAGTAACACACAAAAGTTTGAGGGTCCCTTATAACAGTGATTTAAAAAATGGAAAGAACAGCTTGCTATGACTAGAATACGAGAAAATGTTTGATGGGAAGCTCTCACAACGATGAGACCGTCCAATTAGATTGCATCAATTTATAGTTTAATAATATATATTTATGTTCTCGAGATAAATAGTATAATCTTATTGGAACGGTCTCATCAAATGGTAATGATACCGTCTTATTGAAGATTTTCTTCCAAAATACATATATGATTATGAAGAGTCATAAATAAACCTTTCAAGTTCAACCAAGAAGTCCCGACTTTTCTTTCCGTTCGTGAGACTCTAAACCGAAACTATTCCAAAACCTACATTATTCCGAAAACTATCCTTAAACCTACATTATTTATTAATGTCCAAGGTAGTTTGCTCCAACATGTTTCTATCTACAAAAAGAGAGGTGTTTCTAAGGTGTGTTCGAGAAAACATCAACCTGTTACTCTTACAAACTAACAAAACATATGAGAAAAAGTTTACATAATTATGAAATATGGACCGAGAAGAATTTTGAACAGAGACATCTAATGATCTTCAGTTGTAAAATCTTTCAACAGTAGTTCTTACTTTTAACTTTTAACTTTTGAGCAACTAGAATGAAAAAAGATATAGGTCTAATAAAGTTCCTCTAGCACATAGCCATGTTAGTAAAGAGAACACAAGGATAAATACAGAAGTCTCCGTAATGTTACAAAATGATGGTTATACACCTATACAATACCTTGTCGGTTCAGTCTAGGAGCTCTGCAAGGGACCTCTTTGAAATACCACTTCCCTCGCTTCATCTATCACATAGGCCTGTAATGTTGTAGCTTAAAACTCATTTGACTTCAGAGATTTATGTTTCTCACTCCCTTCATGAACAAATAGGCAACTATGTCGCTGAAGGCCTTTTAAAGGTCTCTACCATGATTTGAATCTGTTTCCTTCAAAGGTCTCCATCATGAATTGAACCTGTTGTTAGCTCTTAACCTAGTAACCACCGAATTTTCCTTTTCCGAGCTCTAACCACTTGACTTTGTTCTTTAAGCCAAAACCAGAATCCTAGCTTTAAAAGTCTATCCAATTATCACCCCGCCTTTAATATAATATATTATTTCAACAGTATGCAATTCCATTAGTACTAGGTGAATTTAGCCTTCACCTCCTTGAACTTTGCTATCAATAACAATTAAAAAAACCATTGGAACCGACTCTTCACCTATTTATTTCATCATATCACTTTTAACTTTGTCACAGCCTCCAGATATTCGCAAATAGCAACCACCATAAAAGATGATTTACAGTGCAGAATGAATATCGAAACAGTACATTCATCGGAAGTACCTGAACAACAAAATTTTCACTTCTTCCTAATTGCAAGTAGAAGTTGGCAGACTTTTCACTTTCACTTTCGGACTCTCTAATTTTGGAAATACTGAATTACTTCCACCCATTGTCATTTAATCCATTCCATCTCTCCATATCTGTGCCAAATCTCCAGAAAACATGCAGCATTCACTCTGCAAATTCGTCGACATCTCTCACCTTATTGAGTGTAATCATTTGTCCCGCCCAGGCAATATTTTTTTCCAAAGATCACTTGGATAAGAACTGCTTTTGTTATCACTGATGTCAAACATTTTTTCATGGTTGATAACTTCAAGCAGACTAGCAGACTATAGCTTTAACAAACCTTCCTTAACCTCTATAATTACAACTTCTAAGTATGGTGGCAATCTGTGTGGAGGTCAAGAGACAGCCACCTGGGCCTTCAGAACCCTCTGATTTCTAACAACCAATGTTGGATTTATGATGCATCCTTTCCTTGTTAAAATCTTTCAGTCCAAAAGCAAATTTCAGCACACTCTACGCCCGTATCTGGGCCAGTTGAGCCTCCTTTTTAGCATTATGCTTTATAGAAAGGTCAGAATAATGTGGCCAGATTTTCAGAATCGACATCAAGCCTTCATCAGGGAAACCACTATAGCACGGGAATGAACGCATCACAAGTCAAAAGCATATCTATGACTTCCAGTCATAGTCTTAACAGGAAAGAGATAAAAGCTCATCCAGCTTCTGCTATATTAATCTTGAGTCCTGCAAGGAGCACCATATAAAGAATTGTCAGATATTCTCTATGTCATTATTACATATATAAATATATATATATATATTATTTAAGCAGATAAAAATGAACCCAAAACATGCACGATCTAGTACTTACAATGCCTTTGTTCAAGGAGCATCACTGCTGTTTTCAACATCTGCCTGGCCTTCCTATCTGGAGTGCATCCAGAAGATTCCATTTCCTCATATATTTCAGGTACCTGGCTAGCAAACCAATCATGCATTAACTTAAGATATTCAGATTTTAGATTAGTAAATAATTATGAATTTTTTATTGGATTTACAATATCTACCATCGAAAATATTCAGTCACATGTACAAGAAGCTAAATGAACAACCAGCTCTTAACTTTGTACAACACAAAAGTACTCTTAACTTTGTACACAGCACATAGCTAACATTCCTTTCTTCTATGGAGAACAAATGAATTTAAAGCAAAACAGTGGCATGAGCACCTTATCATACTTCCTTGCTCGAATAAATGCCTTCATCAGCGTACTATACGTGACCAAATCCGGACTAATACCCTTCAGAGACAACAAGAACATTATCATTAAAAACTGTGTGGAGGAGCATCCAGCAAAATGAATTCAAAAAGAAATCAACAGTCCAAGAGTATCAGTCAAACTTGATCACTACACACACACACCCAGAAATTTACGGGCATTATCCTTATTGTAATAAAGGATAACAGGCTTACACTTTCTTTTATATGGTGATATATAGATAATGCCTCCATATGTCTCCCTGCAGTACCAAATGCATTGATCAACACATTCAGCATTATCAGATTTGGTTCAATTCCTTCTGCTTCCATGAGCTGAAGCACCTTCAGTGTCTGTTCACATAGTCCCTGTGAGAAAAACCATTTTATTGCCCCGTGGGAAAAAAATGTCATAAACAATGCTAGCCAAAGCTCTACCAAGCTCATTAAATTGAAGTATATCTCCTAACTTTAAAGCGAGGAAAACTACTTTGCATAATATCAAGTCGATTGAATTTTTCAAGAGAAGTTCTTGTTAATTTTATCAGCAAAAGGTTGTTAGTTGCTAAAAGAGGCTGAGATGTCATGCCTAGTTTTCTTTCCCCTTTCCAAGAAAGAGCTAGCTAGCTTATGCAGCTTCTTTTCCCCTTTCCAAAAGCTTTTGGGTCTAGCGGAGGTTCGAATCCCCTCCCCCAACATCTGGATTTCTTATTCATTGCACATGTTACAGAATAAGGGGTGTCTAACGTGTGTCCGGCATTTGTCATCTATTTCCACTTTACACATGAGGGGGCATGTTAACATATCATAAATCCCATCAACCTATGTTTTAAATACTATTGTTGGGCCCTTACTTATAAACTTAAACTTTCGGGTCTAACAGTTATTGACATCCTCCTTTCTAAGGATATTTGCACAACTCTTGTTTCCAGCTCTATTCAAATTGCTGACTCTCCTATTAATCCCTCATTTTTCAATCTCTGATTCTAAATTGACAACACCACTGATACACAAAGACTCCACAATAGGGATGGGGCGTGGGGGCCCATTGGGGTGGGGGAGGGTCCCACCCCCCCAAAATCCATTTGGGGGAACTGGGTATGGGGGAGTTTGGAGGGAGGTTCCCCACTTCCCCCACCCCAACCCCAAACCCTATTTTCCCCATTTCTTTTCATTCCAATCTGAAAATCGAATTCGGAATTTGGAATCCGGTCTTCCCAATCTCTAGTTTGACCCTGTTAATATATTGGTTTTTTTTTTTAAATTGTCTAGACTTTAGATATAAAATAAAATTTAAATTTAAATATATATATATATATATATTTGGGGGAAATGGGGGTGGGGGTAGTCCCCCCACCACCTCCCCCATTTATAAAATGGGGGCCAAGTTTGCCCACACCCAAAACTTGCCCCCAAAACCCCATGGGGCCCCGTGGGGAAACGCCCATCCCTACTTCACATAATTTTTCTTTTAGTGACCTTTTTGCTAATAAATGTCAGCCATAGTTCTCCAATATAGCTATTGCCACGAGTACACTAGCAGTATATATACATTTTTTTTTAACTTGATACAGAATGAACAATGGCACAAGAATAAAGAACATAGATGGAGAAAATATCAGTAGAAGGGAGAGCAAAGGAGCACAATCTTGATATATTACAAGGATCTTCATTTAATCATAGAAAAACTTGGAGAATAAGAAAAGGATTACTCTAGATACCACATGTTCTTATAATGTGTTAAAATTAAACTGTTGAGACCAGAAAAATGATTTATTTATCAAAAAGAGAAAAAAAAAGTGTACAAGCGTTATTTATAAAGGTGTTTTCCTGCTTTGAAAATGCAAATCTAATACACTTAGGATCCTAGATAATAAAAAAACTTCCATAAATAACGACGTCTGAGAAATAAAAACTCGAAATACCGGAAAATCTGAAATGTGTTCAAGATATTGTTATTATGATGGTGTCCATCTAATTGCATCAGACCTAGTAATGTGCACTTTGGCCTTCATAGAAAGGAAATGCTTTGTCAAAGAAACTTGACCATTTGTTAAACTCCTCACAATGGAAACTACACAAAAATACAAGGCAAATGGGATCATTAATCTAGAGGAGCACATGCAATTCAGGTTGACCTTCAATATCAGAGCAAGTATGCCAATCTGTGGTAAAGCTTAAGAGCCAGCATATAATTATGTACCAAGGTTTTTGGAAGGTTGATAATTTTTAGCATATTTAGATTTCCAGCATAGTTTACTGAGAATATGCAATGTTGTTACTAGTTACTATGATGATATATCATGTGAGCTTTCGTCAGCATAAATAGCAATACACAAAAAACAATGTCATCTAATTCTTAAATTAATACAGCTGACTGTAATAGGTATTAAGTACATAGACTTGAATTCAACAAATGGTTAACTAAGATTCAGAATCGAATATGACAAAAATGAGCGTGGTTAACTAAGGTTCAAAATCTAAAATGACAAAAATGAGCTTCATCAACGTACAGATAAGTAAATTGGCTAAATATATGCAAAGAAAAAGGGACAGCACCTGCTGAGCATACGCATTTGCTAAGATGCAAAAGATGTTAGCTGACGGTTGAAGACCCTTCAACTTCAAAGCAGATATGCATTCATCAGCATCATTAAATCTCCCATACTGCCCATAAATATCAACCAAAATTGCATAAATGGCTCCAACTTTTTCATGCCCCTTACACTTCATATTCTCAAAATTTTTCTTTATCACATCCCACTTCCCCTGCTCTCCCAAACGGCTAATAACAGTAAAGAAAATCTTTGGATCCGGATAAAACCCTTGTTCTTGCATCGCGGTAAACAATTCAAGAGCCTTAGTAACATCACCAGCCTTAAAATGCCACCGTATCAAAGAATTCCATGTTGCTATATCAGGCTTTATACCTTCTTTTTGCATAGTCTCAAAAACTTGTAATGCCTCAACCAACTCACCATACTTCCCAAACGTGTCGATAATGCTGTTATAAATCTGCTTGTCTAATGACAACCCCATCTCCCTTATCTCCTCCACAATGCCTACAGCTTTCTTCCACATCCCATTATCCCTATAAAGACCGATAACCTTACTATACACAAATGAATTCAACCGGTACCCCTCTCTCTTCATCTCATTGATTATCGACCATGTATCATCCAACCGCCCTGCACTGACATAGTAATCCAATAAAATCTCATATGTTTCTTGATTTTTACGCATACCCAGTTCATCAATTAATGCCAAAACTCTAACAGCAAGTCTTAAGAGGCCTTTCTTCAAAAACCCTCTAAGCAAAACATTGTACAGTCTCAGTTTCGGCTTTAAACCAAAAGACACCAACTCTTGAAATAACGCGTCAGCTTCCAATGTCCTCCCAACACTTCCTAGAGCTTCAATGAGTGAACCATAAGAAACTAGATTCGGACGAAACCCCACAGCCTCCATGTTTCCAAGAAGAGACATGGCCTCATCAACATCCCCAACTTTGCAGGAATTCTGGATCGAGTAATTGTATAACTCGCTCGAAAACTCCTCTCCAACACTGTACTCATTTGGGGTTTTAGCAATTACACTGTACTTATTAGTATTGACTTCTTTGACACCATTTTTGGTTGTGGAATGACAAGAGGTGTTGAAGAAGCTATATCTTACAAGGGTTTTGGGAAAAATTGGATAGAACATGAAGAGCGGAGATAGGCTTTGAATTGTTGACAGCGACAGTGGTTTAAGATTGTACATGGACAAGTAAACTGTAAGAAACCAAGATTGATAATTAGAATAGAACAACCAGAAATGTCCAAAATTTTGAACAAATTGAAGTGAACCAACAGTTGGCTACTCCATAACACCGACAAATGTGTTGGATTAATGGATTTTACTACAATCCATGAACTGAATTTGGAGCAACTTGATAGTATATGAGGAAAAAAAAATCTGTTGTGATATTTGTTATCTAATGAAATATTGTTAGGTATACTGAACCGACTCGTTTACAACGATAGAAGATTACAAGGCAATATCTAATCTGGCTCTAATACCGGGGCAGCGGTGAGCACTGAGCACAGTTTTTTCAATATTTGATTGGGAAATAGCAATTAAGGCCCCGTCCTGCAGCTGTTTTTTTTTTGTTTTCGTTTTTTTTTTCTAAAAACGATTTCGAATTCGCGTTCGTTTAACCGTTTTTCATTTTATTTTCGAAAAACAAAAAAAAATTGAAAAACACAATTAGCGTTAAAAGTGAAAATTTTGAAAAATTTGAAAAACATTTGAAATGTTGTTTTTCGTTTTTCGTTTTTTTTTTCACTTAATTTTTTTTTATAAAAAAAATCATTTCTTTTCTTACTTTTCTCCATCTTCCCGTCACTATTCTTCTTCATCTTCTTCCAGACTCCTTTTCTTCTTCTTCTTCTTCACCGACCGGCTTCTTCTTCTTCACCGCCGATCGGCCCTACTCTTCTTCTTCTTCGCCGTCGATCGGCTTCTTCTTCTTCTTCGCCTCTTCGCCGCCAATCGGCTTCTTCTTCTTCTTCTTCGCCGCCAATCGGCTTCTTCTTCTTCTTCGCTGATCCGCTGCTTATTCTTCTTCTTCTTCTCCTTCTTCTTCTTCTTCTTCTTCTTCTTCACCGAGTCCACTTATTAGTCATCCAGCGAAGTTAAAAATTTCATTTCCTCTAAATTTTACTGAACTTTGTTTGAATATCAGCTTTTCAATTTCCTTTCCTTCCACTTCCAGTGTAAAAGACCCATTCAAGCTTAAAAATTTCAGCCTCCCAATGACATCTATGGCTAGTGAACCTATTCCTTCAAAAGTTGTATATACACTGTTCGATAGAAGTCCTAAACGAATTGGTGTTTCAACAATTGATCCCAATTAACTACGCTGGATATGTGATTGATGTTGAAAAGGGTGTGGTTAAAAATGGTTATTTTACAGGTAATGGTACTTCTCATGATGATTGCAGTGACGATGTGTGTACTAATGATGCCCCTACATGTTATTCTTCAGGGAGTTTACTAGATAGGCGTTTTGTGATTGGTGTTTTAAAATTTTGTAGCAATGAAAGATGTCTTGAACTGGGAAGAAGATACCATGCATTGATTATAAAGAGTGAAGTTAGTGTTAATCAGTTTGTAGGAACTAGTCTTGTTGGTATGTTTGCTAAATGTGGAGATATGAGTTTACTGGTAGCACGTTTAACTCCAGATTTTGTTAACTTAACTCCAGTTTACTGAATTTCATGTGTAATGTTCTGGTGACTCACTTTTATTCAAATTATATATATATATATATATATATGTATATATGAATGTATTCTGTGAATCAATTTTCTTCTCTGATTCATTATTATATTTTTCTCTTTATTTTTACAACAATTTTTAAATTATGAGTTATTTGATAATTATTTGGGATGAATTATTGACTCCCTTTTATTCAAATTAAAAACTGCAATAGAAAAAATATAAGAAAAAAATATAATTTTTGATATTTTTCAGTTATTATACCAGACGTGTTTTTACTGTTTTTATTTTCAGAATTCAGCTTTCAGTGAAGCTACCAGACGCGTTTTTACTGTTTTCAATTTCAGGATACAGTTTCCCGTATATGCTATCAGACGCGTTTTCAGAATTCGAAAAACAAAAAAAAACACTATTTTCATTTTCATTTTTATTTTAGAAAAACAGTCACTGAAAAACGCTTACAGGACAGACCCTAAGCTTCTGACGTTTACTTAAATTGCAAGCAGACCAAAATTTTGTTGGAAATTTTGTGATGAACACATATTTTGAGAGTATTATTTGGGTATGATTGATTCCATGAAAATGGAAGATCAAGGTATATTCGAATTCTACTCTGTGAGAGCTTCGAAATGGTATACTCAAACTCACAAAATAATTAATGGGTGAATGAGAAATTGAGTCTCAAGGTGAGCCCATTGTGTAGGGAAAAATGTGCATCCCACATTGGTTGGGGAAAACACTTATATGTGGTATATAGGTGGTTGTGTGATAGTAGCTTATAAACATGTGTGTGGGCGAGTCCTGCGTACACGAATGCTGCACCGATTAGACTGTGAGAGTACAATCGACTTTTTGCTACTATTTTTAATTTCTTTTTTTCTAAATCAACATTTTATTAATTTGGAAAGAATTAATTTAATTTATTTTTCCCTAAGTTAGACGGTTTAAATGGTACGGAAAAGTTGACTAACGAAATAGTTAATTTCCGTTTTGGGTTATGGAAATTAATTAGATTAAGGAAAGAGTTGATTTCCTTTTTGGATTATGATACTTACTTGATCACTAAGTAATCAGAATCAGTGTTTAATTAGGAATATATCTTTTTGAAGATTATTCCTTAATTATTTTCCTTTATCATTACAACCGTAGTAATTAAGTATTTCCAAAATCAATCCTACTGATTAGGTTTTCTATTTAAAATCCTAGTCTTTTCCATATAATTCGATTATTCTGGAATCACGAAATTAAGAGAAAATATTGTTATTTTCTTAGTTCTTCTGTTCTTCGTATCTTGGTAAGTTTGAATTCAATTTGAGTTCGCTGAGAGTGGTTTGTGTTATACACATCCATTGTTTAAATTGTTGTATCCTAGGAGGTAATCGGCATACACATACGGTGTTAGCCAGCGAAATTGTCTTAAGGACACGGGGTGAAACACGGGCCTCGATTTCCCTAACGTGATGTTTTCGTTTATTGTTTTTCTGTCTCTTACAGATTCGAACCAGATTGTTTTTGAGCAATACAAACAACAATCTTAAGACAATTTCCGTTTTAAATTTCTTCTCATGTTTTTATTTTCTTTTATAAAACTTCTGGTTCGGTTTCTGTTTAGTTTTACGACAGAATTGGTTCTTAAACATCACTGGATTTGGGTTAATATTAATTTGTAGAAATTGGATCTATTTCGAGACATTAATTTCAATTAATTATCATATTTATATTTTGGTAAATCAGGTCTATTAAAAGACACTGATTTAGAAATCAAGTGTGATTTCGACTGGGTAATCGGGTCTGTAATACTAGACATTGATTGTGATTTCAATTGTGAAATCTAGAATTAATTATTGATTCACTTGTTTGATATCAACTAATTGATATCGGTACTGTCATATACATTATATGATATTTTCGTGATTTTAAAAGTATATCGGTTGTACACACGAGTTGGGTAAATATTTGATATTTCAAAGATATAGAATTATAATCTATATCTGGAACAATCAGTAAAAGGATTATATGTTTATATAATCCGGTACTATACACGAGTGTGTATGTATGTGTGTGTATATATATATATATATATATATATATATATATATATATATTGGTTTTACTGGTTTTGTTTTATTTGTATGTGATATATATATATATATATATATATATATATATATATATTGGTTTTATACCAGTGAGTTTACAACCTATGTTAGATATATTGTTAAATGTACTGGTTTTGTTTTATTTGTATGTGATATATTGTTGATATATCTCAACATACTGTTCCGAATGTTATTTGCTTATATCAGTGTTTGGTGTATTGATTAGCGTGAAACTAGACAATACTAAATCTGTGTATTGTTTGTGTTTGATAACAATCAGGTTACTTGGGTAAATTGAATATATGATTATATATTATTACACCAAGAGCAAGACTTGTTTATATATATACATATTATATTTAAAGTGACAGAACAGTGTTATAATACACAATATGTTAATACCAGTGATATTTGTTAATATTGGTTTTGCTTTATCAATATTTATATACTGGTTGTGCTATCGGTGTTTCATATTTTATACTGTTTGATATCGATTATTTGATAAACAATATTATATCAGTGTGTGATATATCTTTGTTTGATATATTAGTTATAGTGTTATAAATAATCGTATACGTACTGGTTATTTATATTTCAAAGACTGAAATTATATTGGTATGCTTATATATTTATTTGATATATATTAACATACTAATTTTGATATATCAGTGCTCAATATATTGTTATATATATATATATATATATATATATATATATGTTTATGATATATATTAGTGGTTCTAAAATATTTGATTTGGTTTGTGGAAGGGACTACCGAATCAATTATGAACCCGAGCGTGGGTCAAGAGACTCTGGTGGTCAACCTGAGCGTGGGTCAATTGACCGACCCGAAAGTGAATCCTTTTATTGGACAAATGAATACCCCGACGGTGAATTCATTTGTGTTTCCGGTTTCGGTTCTGATGAATCATACAGAGAAACCAGAGAAATTCAGTGGTCTGAATTTCAAGAGATGGAAACAAAAGATGTTGCTCTAACTGACCACATTGAATCTTGTGAGATTCTTAACTGATGAGGCTCCTAAGGCCAATAGTGGTGACAAGTTGGATGTGTAAGTTTAAAAAGGTGATTATTGTCATAATCAAGTCTTTTGAACTTCAAAATTGTAATTATCAATTTAATGATGATTTATTTCTACTAATTCCGGGTTAATCGAAATATTAAATTTTGAATTCAAAGCAGAACCGATTTGACTTTAATATTGCCAATTTTAATGAGAATTAATTTCCAAATTAATTCAATTGATCTCCTCCTAATATTATGGCGGATAAATCAAACATGAACACAAGTGTTCCACTCGAGACTCCTAGTGCTAATCCAACTGTCGGACTAGACACTTCAACTGTTAATTCAGTGCTTGTGGGAGATGTGCCTATTTGGGGCCAAGTGTGGCAACATTGACTCTGGCTATCAACTCATTTGTGAGAAACATGGGAGATCCGGTGATGAGCCAGTATGTGAGTCACGGGAACTTTTAGTGGTGGCAGCAAAAGATGCTGTTCTATTTGACCACACTGAATCTAGCCAGATTCTTGACTGGAGATGCTCGTAAACCCAATAGTGGTTAAGAGCGAGATGTTCAGGTATGGAATGCTTTGGACTTTTTGTGCGAAAAAAAAAACCATACTGAACGGGCAGTCAGACTCGCTGTATAGCGAAAACAGTTAAAGAACTGTAGGAGTCGTTAGACCGGACACACAAGGCTGCGGATATTGGATCCAAAAGGTTTGTTGTGGGCCGGTTTCTTGATTACAAGATGGCGGAGTCTAAAAGCTTCAAGTGATTATACATGAGATTCATGTCGAAGGGATGACCCCAAGTGAAACCTTTTAGGTGGCTGATATCACTGAGAAGCGAACTGCAAAACAGAGTTGCTGAACAGGAAAATCATTCCTTGAAATGAAGAATGCAATGCTGATAAGTTCTGGATTGTCTCACAACATGTGGGGTGAAGCTATATTGTCTAGCAATTACCTCTTAAATAAGGTACCCTGAAAAAAAAAAGACAAAACCTCATATAAATTATGGAAAGGAAGAAAGCCTTCATATAAATTCTTACGAATGTGGGGGTGTCTTGCCAAAGTGGCCGTACCTACACCTAAGAAGGTGAAAATAGGTCTGAAACCTGTTGATTGCATCTTCATTGGATATGCACATAATAGTAGTGCTTATCGATTTTTGGTGTATAAATCTGACATCCCAGATATACACAAAAACACGATAATTGAATCTAGAAATGCATCGTTCTTTGAACATGTATTTCCATGTAAATCCAATGATGAAGCTACTGGTGAGCTCTTCAGAAAGACTCTTGTGGAAAGAAGCTATCAAGAGTGAAATTGATTCCATCCTTCAAAATCATACTTGGGAATTAGTGGACCTTCCTCCAGGTTTTAAACCACTAGGGTCCAAATGGATTTTCAAAAGGAAAATGAAAGCGGATGGATCAATTGACAAGTATAAGGCTAGACTTGTACTTAAAGGTTACAATCAACGAAAAGGTCTAGGTTACTTTAATACGTATTCTCCAGTGATGAGAATAACCTCCATTAGGATGATACTTGTAATCACAGCTTTGCGAAATCTCGAAGTACATCAAATGGATGTGAAAACAACTTTCTTGAATGGAGATCTAGATGAAGAGATCTACATGAAATAACCTGAGGGTTTTTCCGCTCCAGGACAAGGAAAGAAAGTCTGTAAATTAGTGAAGTCTTTATACGGTCTAAAGCAAGCACCAAAACAATGGCATGAGAAATTTGACAATGCTATGATGTCAAATGGATTTAAAATCAACGAATGTGACAAATGTGTTTATTTCAAAGACACAGCAAATGACTATGTCGTTGTGTGCCTTTACGATGATGACATGTTCATTGTTGGTAGTAATGATAAGATGATCAAATCTACCAAAGATATGTTGAAATCAAGATTTGATATGAAGGATATGGGACCGGCTGATGTAATGTTGGGAATGAAAATCTTAAGGACATCGAATAGACTCATTCTCAGTCAGTCACACTATGTTGACATGATTCTTAAGAAATTCAACAAAAATGATTCTAGAATTTTCAGAACACCAGTAGATACAAATCTACACCTATTAAAGAATAAGGGGAGAGCGTCTCTCAACTCGAATATTCTAGAGTGATAGGAAGTCTGATATACTTAATAAGTTGTACAAGACCAGACATTGCTGATGCAGGCAGCATATTAAGCATTTACACGAGTAATTCAGGAACCGATCACTGGAAATGAATAGTAAGAGTACCGAGGTACTTACGATTCACTCGTAGTTATGGACTACATTATACCAGATATCCTGCTGTCCTAGAAGGATACCCTAATGCAATCTAGATATATGATATGAAAGATTCAAAGTTTACTAGTGGGTATATGTTCACACTAGGAGGTGAGACTGTATCCTGAAAATCCTCAAAACAGACATGTATAGCCAGATCCACTATAGAATATGAATTTATTGCTTTATGTGGTGAGGAGGCTGAATGGCTACAAGATGGCCAAAGCCTGTGCCAGTGATTTGCATCCATTGTGATAGTCAATCAGCAATAGAAAGAGCACAGAGCAACATGTATAATGGAAAGTCTAGACATATACGTCGAAGACATAATACCATTAGACAACTACTCTCAACTGGAGTTATCTCTATTGACTATGTAAAGTCAAAAGATAACATTGCGGATCCGCTAACCAAATGGTTAAATAGAGAATTAGTTGAGATATCATCGAGGGGAATGGGACTAAAGCCCATGAAATGAAAGTCGATTCAATGGAAACCCAACCTAGTTGACTGGAGATCCCAAGATCTAGGTTTAATGGGACAACCAAGTTGTAAGACTTAGTTGGACCACTGTGGGGGTTACCCTCCAGTCCATTCCTATGATGAAACAGTGATGCCCGTATGGAAAAGGTTAAACTATGTTTTTAATGATTCTTATGCTTCAGAATTCCAAGCTATGGAAATCTGAGCAGAGTAATACGTGTTGCTCTTAATTAAGAAATCACCAATGTGAGAGAGAAGTGGGGCCGCTTCTAAAAGAGAATAATGAAGGGCTATATTCTCCAGCGACTCTTACAAAACCAGGCGCATGTTCATGGCCAAAACGAACATAACAATGAGAACCAAATTGGGTCTGGAAGATGCCTGCGTGAGGTACGCTATCGTTTACATAAACGGCAGAACAGTTCAAGGATATCATATCTACTGATCAGCCAGTAAAGTAAGCATACCTTTAAGAGGGAAGGTTCAAAGGGTAACACCTACCTATCCTATGCAGGTTTCGACCGTTTGAACTTACCAAAAGTCATCTCTCGTGTCTCCTAGGTCAATTTCATTCATGTGGGGGATTATTGGAAATTTTGTGATGAACACATATTTTGAGAGTATTATTTGGGTATGATTGATTCCATGAAAATGGAAGATCAAGGTATATTCGAATTCTACTCTGTGAGAGCTTCGAAATGGTATACTCAAACTCACAAAATAATTAATGGGTGAATGAGAAATTGAGTCTCAAGGTGAGCCCATTGTGTAGGGAAAAATGTACATCCCACATTGGTTGGGGAAAACACTTATATGTGGTATATAGGTGGTTGTGTGATAGTAGCTTAAAAACATGTGTGTGGACGCTTCCTGCATATACGAATGCTGCACCGATTGGACCGTGAGAGTACAATCGACTTTTTGCTACTATTTTTAATTTCTTTTTTCCTGAATCAACATTTTATTGATTAGGAAAGAATTAATTTAATTTATTTTTCCCTAAGTTAGACGGTTTAAATGGTAAGGAAAAGTTGACTAATGAAATAGTTAATTTCGGTTTTGGGTTATGGAAATTAATTAGATTAAGGAAGGAGTTGATTTCCTTTTTGGATTATAATACTTACTTGATCACTAAGTAATCAGAATCAGTGTTTAATTAGGAATATATCTTTTTGAAGAATATTCCTTAATTATTTTACTTTATCATTACAATCATAGTAATTAAGTATTTCCAAAATCAATCATACTGATTAGGTTTTCTATTTAAAATCCTAGTCTTTTCCATATAATTCGATTATTCTGGAATCACGAAATTAAGAGAAAATATTGTTCTTTTCTTAGTTCTTCTATTCTTCGTATCTTGGTAAGTTTGAATTCAATTTGAGTTCGCTGAGAGTGGTTTGTGTTATACACATCCACTGTTTAAATTGTTGTATCCTAGGAGGTAATCGTCATACACATACGATGTTAGCCGGCGAAATTGTCTTAAGGACACCGGGTGAAACACGGGCCTCGATTTCCCTAACGTGATGTTTTCGTTTATTATTTTTCTGTCTCTTACAGATTTGAACCAGATTGTTTTTTAGCAATTCAAATAACAAATTTTCATATAGTACCCTTGATATAATGGTTGACCGTAGTGGAGTCCACGGTTCGGTTCCGGTTCGGTTCCGGTTTGTATTCGGCTTGAAACAGCCGGTTCCGGTTCCGGTTCCGTGGAATGGACTAACCACGTGGCAGCCTCTAATTGGTTGGTTAATTTTTTTATAAAAAAATGAATATAATCGGCGGTTTAACATCGGTTTTGTTCGGTTTTTTGAGAGGTGTAACAGTAACCGAACCTGCAGAAAACCGGTTTCCAACCTGTTTGTAACAGCCGGTTTCGGCTTTGGTTTCAGTTTCGATTTTTCAATTCAGGTTTCGGTTTTTAATTGTCGGTTTAACCAAACAGTGGACACCTCTAGTTGACCGTTTATGTTAGGGTGCGTTTGGTACGTGGTACAAGATAGGACAACGTGGGACAGTTTCCTCTTGTCCCACGTTTGGCACGATATTAACATGGGACAGCACGGGACAAGGTGTGACAAAAATTAGGAAAAACTGTCCCACCTCAGACCATGGGACTACTTATCCCATGGCATGGGACAAATGTCAAAAAGACCAATTTACCCTTCATATGTTCAAAAAATTACAATCATATCCAATGGATTTTATATATATATATATATTTCAATAATATATATTATAATTACATATATAATATAATATTATATTATATTATATATATTATATAATATATATCCTATATATAATAATATTTAATATATCATATACATATATATATTATAATCTTTAATATATTATAATATATATATATAATATCAAATATTATTATTATATATATGATAAATATATATATGTATATATTAATACATAATATATGTTATATATATATATATATTATATAAAATATATATGTAATATAAATATAATATATATAATATAATATATAATATTTTATTATTATATATAATAATATATAAAATATTAAATATTATTACCTATATAATATTATTATTACCTATACAATAGTATATATATATATATTATTGTATATGTAATAATATGTAATATTATATATATATATCTTATATATAATAATAATAATAATAATTAATATTATATATATACATATATTATACTATTATATATCTTATATATAATTATTAAATATATCATATATATATATATATTATTATATATAGGATATAATATATATATATATATATATTATATTGTAATATATATATATATTATATACATTATATAATATATATATATATTATATTTTTTATTTGTAGTAATATTTAATATTATATATATATATATTATTATATATAATAATATAATATATCATATTATTATATACAATAATATATATTATTTATATAATAATATGATATATTATATTATTATATATAAAGAGGACACTCTAGTCATTTGAACCTTTTGTCCAGTCTCGTCTCAGTCATACCAAACGCATAACAGTACACTTCATAGTTCTGTCTCAGGCATTCCAAACACAATACAGAACAACTGTCTAGTCCAGTCCAGTCACACGTTGTCCTGTCCCGTCCCCGTACCAAACACACCCTTAATTGAAATCTTTATGTTAGAAGAGTATTAAGGTCTTTTTAACCTTAAAAGAATCCAAAACAAATAAAATATTTTTTAAAAATTAAAAAAAGAACAAAAATAAATTCAAGAATGGCATAAAGAGTAATACACTATGAATATCTCAATTCAATCCCAACAAACAACACCTAAAAATCCCAATCCACTTAAAATCTCCAAAAAAAAAAAAAAAGTCATCATCATCATTTCTTTTTTTTTTCTCTACTACAATACCAAAAAAAATTCAATAAAAAATTTAAGAAAAGGGAAAAATAAAAGAGATGGGATCAGCCATCTGCCTTAACAAAGATCAATTATCTCCATCATTGGAGATTTCGTTGATCACCATGCTAACTCCATTTATTTTTGTTTTTATGTTTTATTTTGCTTTTAATATATAATTTGTTTTGGTTGGCTTTTAATATGTAATTAAAAATTAAAACTATGTTAAACAATTAAAAATAAAAAAAGTTATAATAATTTATAAAATAAGTTGCTGAGGGGTAATTTGAACATATCTTAATATTTGACTGGTTGTTAATTCTAAATGTAAACCATTAGGTCAAGGTCATTTATCTATAATTTAGGCATAAGTTTGATCTAGCTACAATTTGAGCAAACATCAAGGATCTTCATTGTAATTTATCCTATTTTATTTGAAAATTTATTGTAAGTCAATTACCGAATAACCTTAATATTTTTGTTCACTTCAACTAGTTTTAGATTTTTTTTGTTTTGACCAAACTAGTCTTGATGTTTAGGGATGACAACGGGTCAAGTTTTGCTAAACTCAAACCCGACCGCGAAACCAAATAATTTCACAGGTTCAGGTTTAGGTTTTGACCCGCGGATTTTGCAAAACCGAACCTGTAAAATTATTCAGTTTCTGATTTCGACTGACGAACCCACCATACAAAGCTGGTTTTATATTTTTATCAAACATGATTGTTTTTCTCAAAATTAACATGAGAAATCCATTAACCAAAATTAACATGAATTGAATTTAAAAAGTGCAACAACAAGAATTAAGTTGAAAATTAAATTGTTGCAGTTCTGTTGTCTTTATACATTTATTCCAACTGATAATAAAAAGAACAACACAAAGATAAACAATAGATCTATAAACCAAAATTACACATAACACAAATACCATCAAATACAAATACAACAAATAACTATCATACTAACACAAACACAACAAATAACTCATTGATTATTAATGACACCACTATAACAAAATATGCATAATATACTATGAGTTGAATACTATGATAAGTAATAGATAACATTTTTTCAATCACAAGTCATATCGTAGTTTTTTGCAGTTTCTGTCCATTGCAATTTTAAAAAGATATAAAATATGAGTGGCTCTATTGCCATCCAAAATAGTTCTCTATGCATCCATTTACTTCTCACACTCATTGTAAATTTGTAATTTAATAATTTACATTTACAATTTCTAAAATGTCAAATAAATATTATATTTTAATTATATTGTTTCTCTTCAAACCCATACAAAATCAGTTATGGATGAAGAACCCTAAATCAAACAAATTGTGTGGGTTTATTTAATTGAGGTAGAAAGCTATGGAAATTCAACTAAAAATGGCTAAAATAAAAATACTTATGGATTAAATAAACTATTTTAATTAAAATAAAATTATATTTTTTAAAGAAAAATGTAATTATATATATGAGAGAGAGAAAGGGAAATAATGTGTGTTTAAAAGGAGAAAGTATGTTTTATAGATAGAAATTTCAACTTCTAATTTCATGATTCCCTAAATGTTTACATATCTTGTGCAATGAACAAGAATATCCATTTAATTAAGATCAAATATATTAAAAGATCCAAAACAAAAAATCAAAATAATAAATTAAAATATAATAATTTTGTTTTGCTATATATCGTTAATATACACATAGTTATCTATTTATAAATGAATAAATATTAAATTTCTAATTTTTAAATTAATGCGGTCAAACTAAATTAGTGTAGAAAATAATTTTATATGTGATAACAACACCATTATTTTTTAAAATTAAAGTTTAAATAAATTTAATAATTTAATAGACCATTGTCAATATGAAAATATGTCGTTAAGAACAAATTAGACTTTTGATATCATACAAACGAATGTTGCTAATGGTATCTCTATGACAACATATAAAAAAATGAATGTTGTTAATGGTCATTTTACGACAACATACAAAAAATACATGTTGTTAATGGTATTTCTATAACAACATACACAAAATGCATGTTGTTAATTGTATCTTTATGACAACGAGCATAATAGCATGTTATGGAATACAAGACTTTTAACAGTATGCGAAGACGCGCGCTCCTAAATACTTAATTTTTAACAACCCGCGAAGATGTGTGTTCATAAATATAATCTTTTTAACAAGATGTGTGTTCCTAAATACTATCTTTTTAACAAAGCACAAAGATGTACGTTACTAAATAATAGCTTTTAACAACTTACGAATATATGTGTTGCTGAGTCCTAGTTTTTTAACAACGCAAGAAGTTGCGTGTTGCTAAATACTTACTTTTTTCATAACATCTGAAGTTTACGCATTGTTATATATTTTGTTTTGTTTAACAATATCCAATGTATGTTGCAATAAATGACATTTCACAACATTCATCAGTTGCATGTTATCGTATGTGTTTTATTATTGACAGCATATGCATGTGTGCTGCAGTAAGTCACTTCCACATCACACACTTTCAGTTCGTTGCGGTCGGTGACTTTTGGCAACATATAACTAATTTGCACTTCTAATTGAATGTTGTCATAGACCAAATTTCTTATAGAGTGAATATAAATTTAACCATAAATTTATATATTATAAAATACAAGAAAAAAAGTATATCCATTCAAAATTTGTCTTACTCTTACCAAATATAGGATTGAAAGTAATTAACTGATGTGTGAAAACTCATATGTGCCACGCAAGCCAAGCTTCCATACATACATGCAACTAGTTGGTGGATTCAATCAATAGTTATCTTTAGTTATCTTAGTGATTTGAATAAATTAGTTATTTGAATATTGAAATGTTAGTTTTATTGAGATTGTGCACATGCCAATCTATTCCTATTTTAGGGGTCAGTAGTTATCATAATGTAGACCTATAAATGGTCCAAATACTCTTGAATAAGAGCATCGAATATATTAAACCGAATTATCCTCCAACTACTCTCTATATTTTTTCTATTTCTCTTCCTATGTTCTTCATTTCTTTATTTCTCTACTAATCTTCTGTTTCTCTATCCCTTTTCTAAATTCAATCATATCAAGTGGTATCAGAGCCGTTCGGTTCATGGATGCCGAGTTCCATAACATAGTTTACGAAACTCTGACTCGTCACGGGTCTAGTTTCACAAATATTAACGCAACCCTTCAAAAAATCTTGACTGAACTCCAATCTCTACGTATCGCCCACAATGAGAATTCATTTTCTCATACCACAGCCACCTATCATTCGGTGTTTTTCGATGATACATATATATCGGCGGAGGTTTTTGTCGATTTTGATAAACCGCCGATATTTGATGAATATGTATTTGAGAAAGTTCCATATGAGAGCAATTCACATTTTGTGGATTGTTTTTACGAGTCACATGTTTCTCACCATAAAAATTCTTCGGTTTATCTTTTGTTACAGGATTTGATGATTAAAGAATTTGTTACTAGCCATTGGAGTGATTGGATGGACATCATGACAAAAGGCGAAAAATTTAAAGTCCGTCGTATACGAACTCAGTTATTACCATCAAAAAATTTTATGCTGGCTAGTGGGATGATTCATAGTGCCCATCATGCGAAGATATTAGTCAAATGGGCGGGTGCACCGATCGAAGATGCAACTTGGGAAAACTATTGGTGTTTTTCGAAGACTTACCCTGACTTCATCCTTGAGGACAAGGATTCTTCAAGTGGTGGGGAATGATGTGTGAAAACTCATATGTGCCACGCAAGCCAAGCTTCCATACATACATGCAACTCAGTGGTGGATTCAATCAATAGTTATCTTTAGTTATCTTAGTGATTTGAATAAATTAGTTATTTAAATATTGATTTGTTAGTTTTATTGAGATTGTGCACATGCCAATCTATTCCTATTTTAGGGGTCAGTAGTTATCATAATGTAGACCTATAAATGGTCCAAATACTCTTGAATAAGAGCATCGAATATATTAAACCGAATTATCCTCCAACTACTCTCTATATTTTTTCTATTTCTCTTCCTATGTTCTTCATTTCTTTATTTCTCTACTAATCTTCTGTTTCTCTATCCCTTTTCTAAATTCAATCATATCAAGTGGTATCAGAGCCGTTCGGTTCATGGATGCCGAGTTCCATAACAGAGTTTACGAAACTCTGACTCGTCACGGGTCTAGTTTCACAAATATTAACGCAACCCTTCAAAAAATCTTGACTGAACTCCAATCTCTACGTATCGCCCACAATGAGAATTCATTTTCTCATACCACAGCCACCTATCATTCGGTGTTTTTCGATGATACATATATATCGGCGGAGGTTTTTTTCGATTTTGATAAACCGCCGATATTTGATGAATATGTATTTGAGAAAGTTCCATATGAGAGCAATTCACATTTTGTGTATTGTTTTTACGAGTCACATGTTTCTCACCATAAAAATTCTTCGGTTTATCTTTTGTTACAGGATTTGATGATTAAAGAATTTGTTACTAGCCATTGGAGTGATTGGATGGACATCATGACAAAAGGCGAAAAATTTAAAGTCCGTCGTATACGAACTCAGTTATTACCATCAAAAAATTTTATGCTGGCTAGTGGGATGATTCATAGTGCCCATCATGCGAAGATATTAGTCAAATGGGCGGGTGCACCGATCGAAGATGCAACTTGGGAAAACTATTGGTGTTTTTCGAAGACTTACCCCGACTTCATCCTTGAGGACAAGGATTCTTCAAGTGGTGGGGAATGATGTGTGAAAACTCATATATGCCACGCAAGCCAAGCTTCCATACATACATGCAACTCGTTGGTGGATTCAATCAATAGTTATCTTTAGTTATCTTAGTGATTTGAATAAATTAGTTATTTGAATATTGATTTGTTAGTTTTATTGAGATTGTGCACATGCCAATCTATTCCTATTTTAGGGGTCAGTAGTTATCATAATGTAAACCTATAAATGGTCCAAATACTCTTGAATAAGAGCATCGAATATATTAAACCGAATTATCCTCCAACTACTCTCTATATTTTTTCTATTTCTCTTCCTATGTTCTTCATTTCTTTATTTCTCTACTAATCTTCTGTTTCTCTATCCCTTTTCTAAATTCAATCATATCAAGTGGTATCAGAGCCGTTCGGTTCATGGATGCCGAGTTCCATAACAGAGTTTACGAAACTCTGACTCGTCACGGGTCTAGTTTCACAAATATTAACGCAACCCTTCAAAAAATCTTGACTGAACTCCAATCTCTACGTATCGCCCACAATGAGAATTCATTTTCTCATACCACAGCCACCTATCATTCGGTGTTTTTCGATGATACATATATATCGGCGGAGGTTTTTGTCGATTTTGATAAACCGCCGATATTTGATGAATATGTATTTGAGAAAGTTCCATATGAGAGCAATTCACATTTTGTGGATTGTTTTTACGAGTCACATGTTTCTCACCATAAAAATTCTTCGGTTTATCTTTTGTTACAGGATTTGATGATTAAAGAATTTGTTACTAGCCATTGGAGTGATTGGATGGACATCATGACAAAAGGCGAAAAATTTAAAGTCCGTCGTATACGAACTCAGTTATTACCATCAAAAAATTTTATGCTGGCTAGTGGGATGATTCATAGTGCCCATCATGCGAAGATATTAGTCAAATGGGCGGGTGCACCGATCGAAGATGCAACTTGGGAAAACTATTGGTGTTTTTCGAAGACTTACCCTGACTTCATCCTTGAGGACAAGGATTCTTCAAGTGGTGGGGAATGATGTGTGAAAACTCATATGTGCCACGCAAGCCAAGCTTCCATACATACATGCAACTCAGTGGTGGATTCAATCAATAGTTATCTTTAGTTATCTTAGTGATTTGAATAAATTAGTTATTTAAATATTGATTTGTTAGTTTTATTGAGATTGTGCACATGCCAATCTATTCCTATTTTAGGGGTCAGTAGTTATCATAATGTAGACCTATAAATGGTCCAAATACTCTTGAATAAGAGCATCGAATATATTAAACCGAATTATCCTCCAACTACTCTCTATATTTTTTCTATTTCTCTTCCTATGTTCTTCATTTCTTTATTTCTCTACTAATCTTCTGTTTCTCTATCCCTTTTCTAAATTCAATCATATCAAGTGGTATCAGAGCCGTTCGGTTCATGGATGCCGAGTTCCATAACATAGTTTACGAAACTCTGACTCGTCACGGGTCTAGTTTCACAAATATTAACGCAACCCTTCAAAAAATCTTGACTGAACTCCAATCTCTACGTATCGCCCACAATGAGAATTCATTTTCTCATACCACAGCCACCTATCATTCGGTGTTTTTCGATGATACATATATATCGGCGGAGGTTTTTGTCGATTTTGATAAACCGCCGATATTTGATGAATATGTATTTGAGAAAGTTCCATATGAGAGCAATTCACATTTTGTGGATTGTTTTTACGAGTCACATGTTTCTCACCATAAAAATTCTTCGGTTTATCTTTTGTTACAGGATTTGATGATTAAAGAATTTGTTACTAGCCATTGGAGTGATTGGATGGACATCATGACAAAAGGCGAAAAATTTAAAGTCCGTCGTATACGAACTCAGTTATTACCATCAAAAAATTTTATGCTGGCTAGTGGGATGATTCATAGTGCCCATCATGCGAAGATATTAGTCAAATGGGCGGGTGCACCGATCGAAGATGCAACTTGGGAAAACTATTGGTGTTTTTCGAAGACTTACCCTGACTTCATCCTTGAGGACAAGGATTCTTCAAGTGGTGGGGAATGATGTGTGAAAACTCATATGTGCCACGCAAGCCAAGCTTCCATACATACATGCAACTCAGTGGTGGATTCAATCAATAGTTATCTTTAGTTATCTTAGTGATTTGAATAAATTAGTTATTTAAATATTGATTTGTTAGTTTTATTGAGATTGTGCACATGCCAATCTATTCCTATTTTAGGGGTCAGTAGTTATCATAATGTAGACCTATAAATGGTCCAAATACTCTTGAATAAGAGCATCGAATATATTAAACCGAATTATCCTCCAACTACTCTCTATATTTTTTCTATTTCTCTTCCTATGTTCTTCATTTCTTTATTTCTCTACTAATCTTCTGTTTCTCTATCCCTTTTCTAAATTCAATCATATCAAGTGGTATCAGAGCCGTTCGGTTCATGGATGCCGAGTTCCATAACATAGTTTACGAAACTCTGACTCGTCACGGGTCTAGTTTCACAAATATTAACGCAACCCTTCAAAAAATCTTGACTGAACTCCAATCTCTACGTATCGCCCACAATGAGAATTCATTTTCTCATACCACAGCCACCTATCATTCGGTGTTTTTCGATGATACATATATATCGGCGGAGGTTTTTGTCGATTTTGATAAACCGCCGATATTTGATGAATATGTATTTGAGAAAGTTCCATATGAGAGCAATTCACATTTTGTGGATTTTTTTTACGAGTCACATGTTTCTCACCATAAAAATTCTTCGGTTTATCTTTTGTTACAGGATTTGATGATTAAAGAATTTGTTACTAGCCATTGGAGTGATTGGATGGACATCATGACAAAAGGCGAAAAATTTAAAGTCCGTCGTATACGAACTCAGTTATTACCATCAAAAAATTTTATGCTGGCTAGTGGGATGATTCATAGTGCCCATCATGCGAAGATATTAGTCAAATGGGCGGGTGCACCGATCGAAGATGCAACTTAGGAAAACTATTGGTGTTTTTCGAAGACTTACCCCGACTTCATCCTTGAGGACAAGGATTCTTCAAGTGGTGGGGAATGATGTGTGAAAACTCATATGTGCCACGCAAGCCAAGCTTCCATACATACATGCAACTCAGTGGTGGATTCAATCAATAGTTATCTTTAGTTATCTTAGTGATTTGAATAAATTAGTTATTTAAATATTGATTTGTTAGTTTTATTGAGATTGTGCACATGCCAATCTATTCCTATTTTAGGGGTCAGTAGTTATCATAATGTAGACCTATAAATGGTCCAAATACTCTTGAATAAGAGCATCGAATATATTAAACCGAATTATCCTCCAACTACTCTCTATATTTTTTCTATTTATCTTCCTATATTCTTCATTTTTTTTATTTCTCTACTAATCTTCTGTTTCTCTATCCCTTTTCTAAATTCAATCATATCATTAACTTGGATCAATCAATGATCAGATTTTTACTCCTCTGGTCATCATCAATGCAATCAATCTATGTTTAGGAATTATTATTATAATTGAATCAGTTTGAAGATTAGCTTATTTGCCCAAGTTAATTATTAATAGTTTACCTGGAGGCAGGGCCAGTCCTGAGATTTTGGGGGCCCGAGGCGGACTATAAAAATGAGGCCCTAGATCCTTATGTATATTTACTTAATTTGTTTCTCTAGTAAATAGTAAATACTTATAAAAATATATATAATAACTAAGAATCAAGATTGCAACACAACAAAATAGAAATAAAATGTCACTGAATTTTTTTTTTGTAATTATATCAAATAACGTATCACTTAAACATTACTCGTCTCACATTTTTAGAAGTAAAAGTACTAATTAAGTATTATAATTGTGTTTCTTTCAAGAACCCTATAATTTATTTTAATTTTTTTTTCTAATGTCTGATAGATTGATACACTATTTGATCTGCTGTGGACAGTGTTCTAAAAATCGGGCACCTTGGCCGATTAATCGCTACAATTCAGCTAGGCGGCGGGTTACTGAGGCTAAAAGGCCAAAATCGGCCTCATTCCACGCTCCCCGACTAATCGTGCAAGGCGGCGACTATTTGGCAAGTCGGCTAGGCAGGGTCAAAGCCATTGACTCGGCCTAGCCTGTTTTTTTTAAAAACAATTAAAAATATATATATAAAAAAGGACCTCGTTTTCAAATTTTCAATGCATTACAACTTACATATTACAAATCTAAACCGGTTGTTCCCTTCATCTTCAACCAAACAGCTTACAAACGACCTCGTTTTCAATTCATCTCTTTTGTTTTCACGTCTTTTATGGGTCTGTTTTCTTGGTTCTTCTGAGTGGTGTTGGTGCTTGCTCAGTTTGCTGGGTGTTTATGGTTTGCTTGTGTTGGTTCTCTGTTCGTTCTGTTCTGTGCTAGTCATTTATCTTTGCTTTGTGTTTTTGGCTTTGTTCTTTTTGCCTTGCTCTATTTTTCTGGTGCCCTGGTTTGCTGTGGGTGTTTGATTTTGCTAAGTTTTGTTGTCTATTTTGTTGGTTTGCTACTTGCGTGCCCTTCGTGTCCTTTTAATAATAAGCTTGATTAATTATTAATGAATCATTCTAGGCATTGGATTACAGTAATTAGAAAAAAATATTTTGGGACATGCTCTTAAATCCTAAAGGCTAAAACAGGAGACATGGAAACTAGTTGTAATTACTTTTCATCAGAAGAATTATGTACTCAATGTAGCCTCAACTATCATATAATTTCAGTAACGTTTTAAGTAAAAAACAGTAGTACTGGGTGGGTTTGTTGATGTGTGTTAGTAGTAGGTCTAAACATGGCAGTCTATCATTTGAACATAATATCTTTGCAAACTAGAATATGTTTCCTAATTTGAACATATATATATATATATATATAATTCAATAAATAAACATAACATAATAATATCACAAGTTTACGATTTCAATGCATCTTGTATATGAAATAATGGATATCAGTTTTATTTATTTATTGAAACTCATGTATTTCATATAAATAAAATAAATCAGTTTTTTGATTGAAACCGATTTATTTCTTTATTTGTTAATTTGTTTTTTTTTATTTCATATGGTTTCTATAATTACTAAAATTTCCGATGATAATAACAAATATCCAAATAGTCAAAGTAATTTAACAACAATATGTTTCTTTTTCATAAAACAGTAGCATTTTTCCAACAACAAAATTACTAATTTATAATTCAATAATGAGTTAATATACATATAATAATTTTGAAAACAAGTCAAATTCTATTACTTAGAAATACATATACAATATTAATAATTTAAAAAAATCCATCTTATCCATCATTTATATGAAAAACATTCATAAGATCATATTTAATCTGTTAAAAAAAACATCACATAGAATCTATACAATCAATGAACAAGTTAAAGTAATTCAAGTAATAACAAAAATACAAGTTCCAAATACATAAAAAGATATCTTAGTAGTGTCATTGTTTCAAAAAAACCATTAATTAAAAATAAAATTATATCGGTATGAACTTGAAAATAATAAAATCACCACCAAATAATGTAATAACTAACCATTTTTAAATAACATGTTCTTAACAAAAAATTAAATATTCTTACTGAAAGAAGAAACTAATTTATTTACAAGCATACTAAATAATTAGTAAGAACCAAAAGACAAAAAATATACCAAATTAAAAAAAAAAACATTCCATTAAACAAAGTTTTAACTTATACTGAAATTATTACCTCAAAATTCAATTTATTTATTTTTACCTCAACTTTGTTGCTCTCTCCCTTGAAACAAACAATAAAGATTTCCACTAATAAACATAAAAAATTATATCAACACACAAACACAAATTTAACAACAATGACGAAATTTAAAATGGAACACATAAACGAATTTGATGAAATTTAAACAATAAATCATAGAAGAAAAAACCTAACTAATTACGACAAAAGATAGTGACGAGGGTTGATGAAGAAGAGATGAGGGCAATTCGTTGGCGACGAAGAACCGACGACCAAATGTTAATGAGATATGAAGGCAGAAGAGACAATGAAAATTGAATGAGAGGAAGAAAAAGGGGTTGCGGCTAGTCTGTGAAAATAGGTAGGGAGAGATGTGAAATGAGTTCTTGGGTTTCGAGTTCTTGGGTTTCCTTCGAAGATATTTATACTATTTAAAACATGTTGTCAATTCTATAATAAAATGGTGTAATCATTTATTATTGGTTGATACGTGGACTAAAGTAGAACAAATTCACTTATCATTGGTTGACACGAGGATTAAAATAAAAGAAATTTAGTAGTTTAAAATTAAGAATTAAAAGTTAAGGAAAATGTGAGAAAGTAAAGAATTAAAAAATACAAAAAAATTTGAAAATGTAAAAAACAAAATGTCAAAGTTTCACAAACAATTCAATACAATGATTTAATCTAAAAATATAAATGATAAAAAAAGGAATTAAAAATTCCTAGAAATAATATTAATGATTTTTTTTCAATTTAAATAGTATTTTTATTTTTATTTATTTAATCATTTATTAACCTTATTTTTTTTTTGTAATTTTTTTAATTTTAAAAACACATGTATCATTTGAGTAATACTTTGTAGTTCAAATGTTTTCATTTATCATAATATTAACGGTTATAAATTACCAATAAATATTTTATAATGAATTAAAATAAATATTGAGATAAAGAAATTGGTTGTTACTAACCAATGTAATAAAGGAAATTTAAATACATCACTATGTAAGTAATCGACGTCTTAATTTCCATATTATTTAAGATTTCGGTTTATAGAAAAAAATGATTTAAGACATATGTTTCATATAATTTGATATATTTTATTTATTTTGTAAATCGATTTTTAGTAAACAGATATCTTGCTAGCGATGTCTTTGAACATTTTTGTAACAGTGTTGATAATATCAATGTTAGTGGCGGCCCTTGGCCAAGGCACCAGGGGGGCTCGCCCCCCCCCCCCCCGGACCCGTCATGCCCAGAGGCCCCCAAATACTTGTTCTGAGTTTACTTGTTATGGGTTGAATTCTGAAATAAAAAAAGCCCAATAAATAGAAACGGCACGATTATTTGTTTAAAAAAAATCCCAAACATTATAAACAAACAAAAATTAACAAAGGGCCCATTTTGATGCCCAATTCATTTTATTCAATATATCTTCGGACAAAACCCATTTTTTAGGGTTTCATGCTTTCTATCACTGATATCTTCTTCTCCACCCACTAAAAACAAAAAACGCCAACTCATTACTTTCTCTTTCTTTCTCTCAACTCTCAAGTATCAAACTCTCAACTTAATCTTTCTCTCTCAACTCAACTCTCATCCCTCTCAAGTCTCCATTCTTTTTCTACATTCTCCCATCTCTGTCTCTCAGACTCTCACGACTCAATTTTCTGTCTCAGGTAATTACTAATGTACTAATTTTGTTTTCTGCTTTTAAGTTTTATTTTACTGATGTATTTAGTTGTTTGTTATATTTTATAATTTTATTTAGGTAATTTTCTTTTGTTTTTTGTTATTTTTACAAATTGTAATCTTTTTTAATCTGTATTTCTAATTAATCTTCTTTATTCTCTGATTTTTTTCTCTTATTTATTGTTTAGTTTTTGTTAATTTGCTTTGTGTTTGTCACTTAAAATTAAATAAACACTGGGTGCCTAATAAAATGTTGGATTATTTAATCTTTGGTTAGACCTTTTGACATCTTATCTCTTTAAGCAATCTTGTTCTTCACAAAGATTTTGCATTACTTTAGGTTTTTAGCTCAATGTTATTCAGTAGAATTCTCTTACTACATTATATACAATTGGTAGGAGAAAATGTCGTGCATATCAAACAAAAACTCAATTAATGACATTATGTAGTGATGATGCCAAAACAAAGAGTGCAGCTGAAAGTTTAACAAATGAAGTTGAAAATTTTGAATTTTTATTAGGCATGACTATTTGGCATGATATCTTGTTTTATATAAACATGGTTAGCAAATTTTTGCAATCTAAGGGGAGATGTATTAGATTATGATTTTTTAAAGACTTTTAATGACTTAAAAAGTTTGGGTTTTTACTTTTTATTGTGTTTGCTTCTAATTAGGGTTTTGAACTTTTGATCATGCTTGCTTATTATGTCTAGTAATGTTTTTTTCCCTTTTGCTGGCATATAAAATCAAGACAGTTATAATATAAAAAAACGAGAGTACCTGCCTGCTATTTTGTTTAATTTGGTCTTAAGTATAAGAAATTTACTTTATTTTATCTCACATCTAAAATATTATTTTTAGATGTCAAAGTCAATGAAAGTCTATCTATTGTCTTTGAAAGTTCATCAATGTCTTTGAAAGTATTTAAAATGAATATATATATATATATATATATATACAATAATTTTCACATAAGTGCGCACTGATAAAATTATATAAGGACAATGAATGTGGGCCACTCATTTTACATATTTTGACTTGGTATGTATGCACTTGTCAAAACTCTTTTATAAATGAGTGGCTCACATTCAATGTCCTTATATAATTCTATCAGTGCGCACTGACAGGAAAAGGACTGTATATATATATATATATATATATATATATATATAAGTCTATGAAAGTTTTTCATACTTTTATAAAGTCTATAAAAGTTATTAAAAATCCTTAAAGTCTACAAAAGTCATTCACTTAAAAAAAGTTTTTAAAAATTATTTTAAATCCTAATTGAATACACCATCCTAAGGATATGTGTATTGATGTTACTATAGAACATTTGAAAGGGCTAATTTCTTTTTCTGAAAAGTATAGAGAAAATGGTTTATATCTGCCATGATTGGTGCCAAAAGTATTGTATCTGATTTTGAAATTGAACCAATTTTGGTTTAAAAAAACGTCAAATTTGTAGTTTGATGGGAATGCATATGAGAATATAACACAATCGGCTAAAGAATCTTTTAGAGTGAATTTTGAAGGGGCCCATTTTTTTTAATTATAGAGAAAATGAATTTACATCTGCCATGATTGTTGCCAAAAGTATTGCATCCGATTTTGAAATTGAATCAATTTTTGCTAAAAAAAAAAGGTCAAATTCGTAGAAAGAAACAGTTTGATGAGAATGCATATGAAGATGTAACCCAATCGGCTGAAGAATCTTTTCGAGTGAATTATTTTATTGATGTAGTTGATGTTGCTATTGCTTTCTTAAAGAGTAGATTTGAACAATTGCACATATTTGATAGTATGTTTAGGTTTTTATATGATTCAAAGAAGTTAATTTCATTAGATGATAATAAATTGAAAGAATGTTGTGTAAATCTTGAATGTGTTCTAAAACATGATACATTTTTAGATGTTGATTCTAATGATTTATTTTCTGAATTAAGAGTGTTACAAGTTGTTTCACAAAAAGAAAAAAAATGCTACCATTGAAATACTTAAGTTTGTAAACGCTTTGGATTGTTATCCAAATGTATCAATTGCATATAGAATATTATTGACTATACCTGTAACTATGGCATCCGTAGAAAGAAGTTTTTTCTAAATTAAAAATGCTGAAATCTTATTTGCGGTCAACTATGTCATAAGAAAGGTTGAATGGGTTGGAAATCATGTGTATTGAAAATGAAATGTTGGAAAAGATTGAATTTGAAAATATTATTAATGAATATGCTTCTCAAAATGCTAGAAAAAGACATTTCAAATGATGTTTTGATACCTTTAATCGTGTTGTGATTTTGTTTTGTAGGAGTACATGATAGCTTGAATATTGATGAAGAGTTGTTGCCGAAATATTTTGGAAATTTGCAAATGCTTATGAGTGGTCTATCTTTTGGAACTTTACAAATGCTTATGAGTTGTATATCTTTTATAATTTTATAAGCTATTAGCAACAATTTTGATGTATGACATTGATATTAATAAATAATTCAGTACTTCTAGTCACATTTTGCTTGAGTTATATGAGAAACTTATTTATCTATATATTAAATGTAATTATTATATGATATTATTTATCTTTAATGAAATTATCATTTTGGGGCTAAATATATGAAAACAGGTTATATATTTGTATATATATATATATATATATATATATATATATATATATTGAAAAAACTATGAATATACACAAATGGCCCATTTTTTTAGATTTCGCCCCGGACCACAGAAAAGTCAAGACCGATACTAGTCAATGTCCTAGATTCAAGTTACGATAACAAAAACTAGTATATTCTGTTTTCATACAATTTCACCGCTCTTTCTATTTAAACGTTTCAACACTCTATGTTCCTTTTATCAGGAAATATTCAAAATTTTCTCTTTTTTCACTATTTATCTTTTGTTCTCTATTTCTGATGCAGCGAAAAATTCAATGCAAACAACAATCGATAAAAGAAAGTGTAACTGATTCGAATCCGTTGATTCGCGCACGAATACCAAAAACGAACTCTACTATTAATCTGTTGATCCACGCACGAATACCGAAATAATAGGCTTCAAATTCGTTGACCCTCGCAAAGGTACCGAAAATGGATAAAAAAAGAGATGCTCTCCCTCAAATTTTTATTAATCATCAAAAACTGCAATCTCTGTTAGGGTATATCGTCTTTAAATAGGAAAATAAAATCCTAAAAGAAACCTAAAATAACTAGTAAAGCAATAAAATTATCAATTTCCCTATAAAAGAGATAATTGAGATAACAATGGAAATTAAAAATACTAGAATCCTAACACATTAAAACCCTATTTAATAAAGAAATAAGATTTTATTTAATAAAATCAAATCATAAAATAAGTAACTACCTAATTAGATACATAATAAATGGAAATAAAATAATATCTATTAACTATAGAAATATTTTTGAAATCTAAAATCTTCAAGAATATCTTCAATAATATCTCCTGCATCATTCTCTCTAGGTTGGAGAAAATTCGTCCTCGAATTTTGTTAGCTAGAATTGCATGGATATGTAGTGTCAATACACAAGATCGTCGATAGCGAACTGTATATTTCCCGATCTTCGTTATGACGTCCATCCAATCACTCCAATAGATGGGTTAGGCATCTCCACAACAAAAATGACATTCTTGGAGATGTGAATGAGGGTGTTAAGACTAGGCGTCAATTAGCTAATCAAATTAGCTATACTTATTACACCTCTCAAATTGAACCCAAAAAGGTTGATGAAGCCTTGAATGATGAGTTTTGGGTTCTTGCTATGCAAGAAGAGCTTAACCAATTTGAGAGAAATGAGGTTTGGACTCTAGTTCTTAGACCCAAGAACACAAATGTCATTGGAACAAAATGGGTGTATAGGAACAAGTCAGATGAGGATGGAAACATTGTGCGAAACAAGGCTAGACTTATAGCACAAGGATACTCTCAAATTGAGGGTGTTGATTTTAAGGAGACCTTTGCTCCGGTTGCCCGTCTTGAGTCCACAAGGCTTCTCTTGTCCATATCATGTGTGCACAAGTTCAAATTGTATCAAATAGATGTTAAGAGTGCATTCCTCAATGGCTTCTTCTTGTAAGAGGAAGTGTTTGTTGAGCAACCCAAGAGGTTTGTGGATCCTTACCACCTCAATCATGTCTATCGCCTCAAGAAGGCTTTATGTGGGTTGAAACAAGCACCGAGGGCTTGGTATGAGCGCCTCACCCTCCATCTTGTTGACAATGGCTACTCTAGATGTAGTGTTGACAAGACTTTGTTCATCAAAGGCAACAAAGATGAGCTTTTCATAGCTCAAATCTATGTTGATGACATTGTGTTTTGCTCCACCAACAAATCCAAAGTCCAACAATTTATGGATGTTATGTCTCATGAATTAGAGATGAGTCTTGTTGGGGAGCTCAATTACTTCATAAGTTTACAAATCAAGCAATTGCATGATGAGATTTTCATATCCCAAGCTAAGTACGATAAGAACCTAATGAAGAAGTTTGGCCTTGAGAATGCCAAACACTATGACACACCCATGAGTACCACTTTGAAATTAAGCAAGGATGCTTGCGGAAAAAATGTGGATCAAAGCCTATATCGTGGCATGATTGGTAGCTTGTTTTACTTGACTGCAAGTAGGCCCGATATAGCCTTTAGTATGGGTGTGTGTGCTAGGTATCAAGCAGATCCCAATGAGTCTTATCTCTCCTCAGTGAAGAGAATCATTCGATATGTGAATGGGACATCCAACTATGGGATATGGTACTCTTTTGACACTAATGCTAGTTTAGTTGGCTTTAGTGATGCAGATTGGGCAGAAAATTATGATGATAGGAAGAGAACATCGGGCGATTGCTTCTTCCTAGGGAACAACTTAGTACCTTAGTTTTGCAAGAAGCAAAATTCCATCTCCTTTATCCATAGCTTAAGCAGAATATATAGCCGCCGGGAGTGCTTGCACACAACTCCTTTGGATGAAGCAAATGCTTGTGGATTATGGCTTTGATCAAGGTACTCTAACCCTTTATTGTGATAACATGAGTGCAATTAACATTTCAAAAAATCTTGTTAAGCACTCTAGAACTAAGCATATATATATATATATATAAGACATCACTTTATTAGGGAGCTAGTTGAAAGCAAATGCATTGCACTTGAACATGTTGGCACAAATGATCAACTAACGGATTTGTTCACCAAACCCTCAGACTCAACTAGGTTCAAATCAATTAGTAGGTCTATTTGGATTTGTCATATGTTTTGATATATTTGGTGATTGACCCCATATAGGGAGCTCAAGCCAAGAGAGCAAATTGGCATAATAATGCATTATGCTCATTGATAATCTTTATGCTTTTTTATTAATTGCTTGAGATGATTGGTTGTACATATGCTTATATTTTTTTTAATAAGTGTGCAACCTTGCTTTACTTGCAATCCATGTCGTATTTGTGATCAAACATGCATTTTTGGAATAGGAAAATTTACTTTGGAAGTACTTTTGGAATGACCTATGATTGATATCCATGACATGATGATTCTATGAATGACATGCTTTGAATTGATATGCATGAAGAAAATCTTGAATGCTTTAAAAATGAATGCAAAAATTTTGTGTGGGAGCAATGTTGAGACTTCAATCAATAAGGATCTAGTATCCATTTAAAGGATTTTACAATCCACAAGTCTCTCTCTCTCTCTCTCTCTCTCTCTCTCTCTCTCTCTCTCTCTTTCTCTCTCTCTCTCTTTATTAGTCGAACAAGGTTACTATCATACATGTATCTTGCCCGGAAAAATCAAAAAGGGTGCAAAGTTGCTCATGTCTTGTTTTGCTTATAAAGTTTGATATAGTTGCTATTTGAATTGAATTTATCTTACAATCTATATCTTACTTAATTCCATTACAAAAGGTGAAATTGGTTTGAATTCTTTTAGAAACCTATGTTGTTTGCCTTGCCAAATACCATGATTTTTGGTCTTGAATACAACTTGTCTTGTATGCAAAGCATTCTTTCACACAATTTTCATGAAATAAAACTCCTTGACTCTCTCTCTTACTTAATTGAGTTGCATAAATTTGCTTATATGATTATGCATTTGTGGTTGTGCCATAAGCTCTCCTTGCCAAGTGCTTACCAATTTAGGGGATACTCTTTTGCCTATCTCATAACAAAAAGGGGGAGTAGTATGAAGGTTATGGGGAGTTGCATATTAATATTAATTGACCATTTAGGGGAAGTTTATTCTTTGGGTGAGTTTTTGTACTCATTGAGGGGGAGCATGTTGCATTGCATAGCATAACATGATTACATTATTTGATGTTGTTGTTTTGTTGATAAAGCACCTCAAACACACTTGGTCTTGGAAGGTATTTTTTTTCCGTTGATTGAGTGTAGGTTGGATGTTTCTACTAGCCTTGGATTGACTTGAAGATGTTGAAGACTTAGTTTATATGGCTCATTGTAATGTAGAAATTAAATGTTGACCAACCTATTTTTATTGTTGTGAGGTTGCTTTGTGAGTGGTGGTTTTGTCATGAAATAGTCAAAGGGGGGGATTGTAAGTGTCTCATTTTATGATTGGCTTAATTTGTTGACAAAATCACATTTTGGGTCAAACAATGTAAAGGGTAGATTAGGTGTTGAAGATCTTCCATCATCAAGGCATTGGACTCCAAGTGCTTCAAGAAAGGTAGATTACTTGATTCTTCTCCTATTCGAAGAGATGTAGTTGCACACACTCACTTGCATGCATTATACTCTTGATTACTTGTATTTGATTGATGCATTGTTTTTCATTCACCACACTCCACACTTGCACATTTTTGCATATTATTTTAGTGTGTTGAGTTTACCTGGAAAAGATGATTTTCCTCTTCACCGCGGTGCAGGTCACTGGCTAGGCACCTGTCTCCGCCGCGATCCTAACAGAGGTTGGCTCCAGACGTGCATGCTTTGAGGACCGCGGTTTGTGCACTTGTAGGCATAGCGGTCCCAGCCGTGGTAAACATCAGTAGGCCCTTGCTGCTTAGACCGCGGCATGTGCTCTTGCATGCACAACGGTCCCCGCCGCGATTTTGTCCAGACAGTGCACCGTTGCATGCACCGCGGTTTGGACAACTTGCCTGTGTTGTAGTCCAGCGAGTAGTATTGACGGGATTTAGGTGCTGCTTTTCAAAACGATGTCATTTCAACTAGGGCTTCATATATATATATATATGTGTTCTTTTCCCTTCTTTGCCTTTTTAGAGCTTCAGAATCCATTCTCTCTCATTCTTTTTAGAGCTTAAGAGTGACTTGTAAGAAAAGGTAGCAAGAAACCATTTTTATTGTCCAAAAACCCAATCACCCATCATTCATTCATGGTTCAAGCATCATCTAGCTTCATCTAGGATGTTTCTAAGCATGGGTCTTCATCAACATAGTTTACTTGGTAAGTAGAACACCATTCTCATCCATTTTTGTTTTCTTTCTTAACAAGAAATATCTTTTATACTTGTTTGCATCTAGATTAAATTTTTCATTCTAAATAGAGATGTTTGTTGATGTTTAGGTTGTTGTATTGTGATAGCTATTGCATCTAGGAATATTTTGATTTCATATAGCTAAGATATGAGTATGTCATATAGCAACATGATATCTAGGAATGTTCTACATGTCATTATTAATTCCTAGATAAGTATTAAATGTGTTGACCTATCATTAATTGCATATTAGATATTGCCATATATTCACATAGGTTATTTAATCTCTTCATAGATTGTTAAGCCTTGTGACTAAGTGGATTAGTGCACAAGCAAGTGGTCTAGAATCACTATTAAAGGCACGTTAGGTAGAGGGAAAGGGTTAGTAACCAAGAATGATGTGACTAGAGGTCAACCTAGGCTGTAAACTTTCATTCAAATAGTGGATTTGAGGACCGTGTGTGGCTAGAAGGATAACCCATGAGTTTTGTCTAGTTTGAGGGTGTCTCACGTAAATCAATCCATGTGTTTTTTTTATTGTTTTTCACATTTTTTTTTGGATTGATTGCAAATATGGGGTAGCTTTATTAAAATTGGCTAAGTGGAAAAGTTTGTAATAAATCAACTAAAACCTATTCACCCCCCCCCCCCCCCCCCCCCTCCCCTCCCCCCCTCTAGGTTATTAGACACACGCATTGTAGTATTTTCAAAAACATAATGAATAATGGACTTAACAACAGTATAAACGGAGAAGCTAAAGGGGCATCGCAAGTAATGCGAAGTTTTGAATTTGTGTTCATTTGGAAATTGATGAATGAAGTCATGAGAATCACTCATATGCTATGTCAGTCATTGCAATCGGAATCTCAAGACATCTTGAATGCCTTGACTTTAATAAGAAGTACAAAAATACTTCCTTAATAATTAAGGCAAGATGGTTGGGATAACTTTTTAAGCATTATATTATCATATTGGGAGACCATGAAATTGATGTGCTTGTTATGAGTTCTCGCTACATGGAGGGTACATGTCATTCATGTCAACAACAAAATAATATAACAGTTGAACATTATTGCCATTTTTATATATTCAATGTTGTGATTGATTTTTAGTTGATGTAGTTAGATACTAGATTTCTTGATCAAACAACGGAACTTCTTGCTCTCTGTTCTGCTTTGGATCCTACAAATCATTTTGAGTCATTTAACTTTGATGATATATGCAGTCTTGCTAAGAAGTTTTATATTCATGATTTCACTAAATGAGAGCTTCTTGATTTGACTATATGCAGTCTTGATGTAGTTAGATACTAGATTTCTAGATCAAACAATGTAATTTCTTGCTCTCAGTTATGCTTTGGATCCTATAAATCATTTTGAGTCATTTAACATTGATGATATATGCAGTCTCGCTAAGAAGTTTTATCTTTATGATTTCACTAAAAGAGAGCTTCATGATTTGAAGAGACAATTGCAATATTTTAAGAACGATGTGCTCATTCATCCAAAATTTCAGAATATGTCTTCACTCTCTGAAATTATGTCGAGGGCTCGTAGAAACAAGAAAGTCACATTTATTTTTCTAGATTGACAAACTGATTTGTTTAGTTTTGACTCTTCATGTTTCCACAACTAGTACTTATTAAAACATCACTTCGCAACAAGATGAGTTACGACTTTCTTGTAAATTGTTTGATCATCTACATTTAGAGGGATCATATTGATACTGTTGATTCAGAATCAATTTTGATATTTTTATGCTTTGAAACCTTGTAGTGCACCACTTCGATTATATCTTGTTGTATATGTAATGCATATATATTTTTTCATTTGTTTTTATGTTTTTCTTGCATTTGAGGGTAAGACTCAATATGTCCCCCCTAACTAGATATATCCTTGATGTTAACGAAAATTTTCTTGTATCATTTTGATTTAACTATTACAAAGAAAATTTTTGCTCAGTAGTTAGTTCAAAATATCATGACTTTTAATTAAGAAAATAAAATTTAGATTAACCCACCCCCAAATTTTTTCTAGCTACGGCCCTGATTGCAAATATGGTCTGCAATCGTAGAACCCGTTTTCGATGTTCTTCATCGTAGATGCAATGGAGTTCTTCATCTGAGATACATGGAGAGCCTCCATCTCATATGAAGCTTCCATTTCAAATGGAGTCTTGATGGAGGCTTTAAGAGTTTTGGAATTCAGATATCTTCAAACTTTTCAATTTTATTTTTTGAAAAGGTCTGAAAAGACTCTTTAAGCTTTTTAACATTTAATTTCTTTTTATTAGTTTGTTTGAAGCGATCAGGAAGGATTTCCATATATCTTCAAACATTTTTATTTTTATTTTTATTATTTTGTTTGATGAAGATGCATATCTTTTCACTAATTTGGGTTGATGCCAATTTAAAATTTTGTAAATATTTGAGGCTATTTTATAGTTGTTATTTGGGTACATTTATAATTATAGAATTATTTGGGGTTACTTTGAGTTTTAATTATTCGTATATAACAAAAGGATAGTTATACCCTTAACTGTTAAGTTGGCCGTTAGTCAACGTTTTTCAAGGGAATTTTGTGCAAATAAAGGAAAATTTGAATATTCGTGCAATATCATTTAAATTTATGGGCATTTATGCAATTAACCCTTAATTATATATTTTTAAGGTTGCTTTTTAAATTTTAAAGTTTTGTTGGCCATTATTAAATGTACAAGTAGACATGACGCCGGTTCGGTTCGAACCGGTGAACCGAACCGGAACCGCCATCGAAAAACCGGAACCGGAACCGGAACCGGAACCGGAACCGAGTTTTTCGGTTCTGGTTCCAAAACCGGACCGGAACCGGTACCGGGGCGGTTCCGGTTCCGGTTTCAATTTTTGAGAAACCGTCCGGTTCGAACCGGCGGTTCCAACAATTTTTTTTTTTTTGAAATTCATAGAACCCAGATCCAGTCATCCAGATCAGTTATCTCTCATCTCTACCAGACTACCACATAGTCACAAACCCAGATCTCTCATCTCTCTACCACAAACTTAGATCTCTCTCCTTCTGCCTCTCTCTCTTCCAAAATCCGAACAAGGATACACCCAAAATCCGAACAAGAATGATCCAAACCAATCAAGCTCAAGCAACCAGCCAACCATGACTCATGAGTCCATGACCCACCACCACAAACTCAAAATCCACCACCACCTAAACTAAATCACACCGACCGGCGACCACCACGGCACCACCTCCTATCTCATCTCTCTCTCTCGATCGATCCAAGCAAGAAACGACTGAAGACGAAGACAAATCAAGAATTGAAGAAAATGACAGATGAAGAAGCCGAGGAAGACGAAGAAGAAAGAAGATGATGATCGACGATTGATCCAATCGCCGAAAAATATGGGTTGATTTAGGAGAGAGAGAGAGAGAGAGAGAGAGAGAGAGAGAGAGTGATGAAGATATGTTATCTGTGTTGTACTGTTGTGTTGATTTGTGACTTTTGAGAGGTAGAAAATGAGAGTCTGAGACAGTGAGAGTGTGATACTAGTAGAACAGTGGGTTTTTAATAAATATAAAAAATAAAAAATTTGAGAACCGAACCGTTGGAACCTCAGAACCGGAACCGGAACCGACTGTTCCAGAACCGAAACCGAAACCGAAACCTTCTAAGGCCGGTTCCGGTTCCCCTCTCACTGGAACCAGAACCGACATCATGTCTACGTATAAGGTTAAATTCTCAATTATTTATTTCTCAATTAACCTTAATATAAAATTTGTCAGATTTTATTTAAAAAATAATAAAAAATTTTGTGGTTCATTTTTATATAATTTTAAAATTTGAAAAAATTATGTCAAAAATAAAAATAAAAATTATGAGACAACCTAATAATCAAAAAGTAAAGTGATGTTGTGAACACTTCAAATGTGAATAAGCAGTAACAGGTAAGATTGTTCATTTAATCGGGGCATCTGGCCATGTCCCAAGTTCCATTCACTAATTTTTTTTTCTTATAAAATTGCACTACAGTTGTAATAGTGTTAGATTTTCTAATTTTTTTTTTTTCAAAATTCTATCCTCAACGATATGTTGTTTACATTTCAGGTACCACATCATCATTTGGTACAATAATTGGGGTATTATTACTAAAGTCCCTATTTTTCATGAATTGTCACATTTTTAAACGTTTTTGTCATATTAGTTACTTTAGTCCTTTGTTTTTTTTAAAATACATCACTTTAGTCCATTTGACCAAAAACTAAGTATCAACTATAATATAATATATAAAAATACAATTTTACCCTTTATTGTTATTTTTAAAATATTTCCTTTTAGTCCCTCTAATTTCAATAATAGCTGATCAATCCCTGAAAAAGTAAAATGCTTTTATCAAGGATTGAACTTTCAACCTTGTGATTAAAAACCACAACCTCTAACCAATTGAGCTACTCTAGTTTGTTGTTGAGAATTTGTTGATTTAAATGTATATATATATATATATATATATTTATTTATATAATTTGTTTAAATTAATTTAAATCTGTTTATATAATTTAAAATAAACTTATATTTAATAATAATAATAATAATATATAAAAACATATTTATGAAAATGAAAAAGAAAATAACAAAATAAAAGTAAAAAAAGGAAAAAAAAGAATTTTTATTTATTTTTCTTCTCTGTTGTTGATTTTTTTCCCTTTTCAATTTACAGGTCTTTGATTTTCTGGGTTTTTTTTTATCAAATTGAAATAATATATTTTTTGAAAAGAAAAAAATCCAAAAAATAAAGAAAGAAAAAAAATTACATGCTTTGATTTTTTAAATTTTTTGGATTTCCTTTTATTTTATTATTTTATTTTTTATTTTCATAAATATATTTTAATATATTATTATTATTAAATATAAATTTATTTTAAATTATATATACAGATTAGATATATATACATTTAAATCAACAAATCCTCAACAATAAACTAGAGTAGTTCAACTGGTTAGAGGTAGTTGCTTTTAATCACTAGGTTGAAGGTTCAATCCTTGATAAAAGCATTTTATTTTTTCAGGATTGACCGGCTATTATTGAAACATAAAAAAATAGGGACTTTAGTGATAATACCTCTTTATAATTTTAGATAAAACCTCCCCGGCAAACATAAAAATATCTATAGCTAATTGGTGTCACTCACTGTCCATTTCATCATCTCCAAATCGTGACTGTGGATTGCATGGCTGCATCATCTTGCAGTGGAGCTGTAACTTTTTATCCTTGTTCTTCTACGAAGCTCTGCAAACACACCTCCTTTTCTCTACACCCCACTTGCTCTTCTTCAACTTGTACCACTGAACAACCTAGTAACAACAATAACAACCAGAAATTCAGCTACAGCAGAGCCTCACCTTCCGTGAGATGGCCCCACCTCAAGCTCCACGAACTCTACCCTCCACCCCAAACCCACTTTACCCGTGTAATCGAATCCCCTCCTAGTGTCAAAAACGAGTCCTCCTTGGATGAGAATTCTGTGGAGGACGACGTGAGAGCAGTTACTGATAATGATGAGAGTCGAGAGGTTTTGGGTAAAATTAGTAGGACCCGCGTGAAGAAGATGACGAAACTGGCATTGAAGAGAGCCAAAGATTGGAGGGAGAGAGTCAAATTGTTGACTGACAAGATCTTGGGGCTGAGAGAGGACCAGTTCGTCGCGGATGTGTTGGACAAGCGAGCCGTACAGATGACCCCAACTGATTATTGCTTTGTGGTGAAGTGGGTTGGGAAGGAGAGCTGGCAACGCGCATTGGAGGTCTACGAATGGCTCAATTTGCGCCAATGGTATTCCCCAAATGCCCGTATGCTCGCTACCGTCTTGGCCATTCTTGGAAAAGCTAACCAAGAAAGCTTGGCTGTCGAGATATTCACACGGGCTGAGGTTTCCGTTGAGAACACAGTTCAAGTCTACAATGCTATGATGGGTGTGTATGCAAGAAACGGTAGGTTTAGTAAGGTACAAGAACTGCTTGATGTAATGCGCAAGAGAGGGTGTGAGCCGGATTTGGTCAGTTTCAATACTTTGATCAATGCGCGTTTGAAGGCCAGTGTTATGGTGCCTAATTTGGGGATTGAACTTTTGAATGAGGTGAGGATCTCGGGGCTTAGACCGGATATAATCACTTACAATACTCTTATTAGTGCTTGTTCTCGTGAATCGAATTTGGAGGAAGCTTTGAAAGTTTATAAGGACTTGGAGGACCGTAAATGTCAACCTGATTTATGGACTTATAATGCTATGATTTCTGTTTATGGGAGATGTGGACTGTCTGATGAAGCAGAACAGCTTTTTAAGGAATTGGAGTCCAAAGGGTTTTTTCCGGATGCTGTCACGTATAATTCGTTGTTGTTTGCTTTTGCAAGAGAAGGGAATGTGAAGAAGGTAAAAGAGATTTCCGATGAGATGGTGAAAATGGGGTTTGGTAAAGATGAGATGACCCATAATACTATTATTCACATGTATGGGAAGAAAGGCCAGTATGAACTTGCATTGCAGCTTTACAGGGACATGAAATTGTCAGGACGGAATCCTGATGTTGTTACATATACTGTATTGATCGATTCACTTGGTAAAGTAGATAGAGTATCAGAAGCTGCTAATGTTATGTCAGAGATGTTGGATGCTGGAGTTAAACCAACTTTGCGGACTTATAGTGCTTTGATTTGTGGGTATGCAAAGGCAGGGAAACGAGTTGAGGCCGAAGAGACATTTAATTACATGCGTAGATCCGGGATTAGACCAGATCATTTAGCATATTCAGTTATGCTGGATATCTCTCTGAGGTTCAATGAGTCAAAGAAGGCAGTAGTGTTGTATCGGGAAATGGTTCACGATGGTTTTTCACCAGACCATGCTCTTTTTGAGACCATGCTTCGAGTTCTTGGGAGAGAAAAAGAAGTGGAAAATATTGGAAAAGTGGTAAGAGATATGAAAGAACTTTGTGGTATGAACCATCAAACTATTTCATCCATTCTTGTAAAGTCAGAATGCTATGACCATGCTGCTGAGGTTTTGAGATTGGCCATACATAACGGATGTGAACTTGACCGCGAGAATTTGTTATCTATATTAAGTTCATATAGTTTGTCTGGAAGGCACTCAGAAGCATTAGAATTGCTAGAATTCTTGAAAGAACATGATTCAGAATCTAATTCTCTGATAACCGAAGCTCTGATTACCGTGCTTTGTAAGGTTAACCGATTGGATGCTGCTTTAAAGGAATACATTAACACATGGAGATTTGGTTTCTTTAGTAATAGCAAAATGATGTATGAGTCCTTGATTCACAGCTGTGAAGAGAATGAACGCTTTGCTGAAGCTTCTCAGGTTTTTTCTGACATGAGATTCTATAATGTTGAATCTTCTGAATATGTTTACCGATGTATGGTGCTCATATATTGTAAGATGGGCTTCCCAGAGACAGCACATTTTATAGCTGATCAGGCAGAAAATAAAGGCATCGTAATTGGTGATTTCTCAGTTTATGTTGATATAATTGAGACATATGGGAGATTGAAGTTCTGGCAGAAAGCAGAAAGCTTTGTAGGGAATCTTAAACAAAGATGTGAAACCGTTGATAGAAAGATCTGGAATGCTTTAATACAAGCTTATGCTGCAAGTGGCTGCTATGAGCGTGCTAGGGCTGTTTTTAATACAATGATGAGAGATGGTCCTTTCCCAACTGTAGATTCCGTTAATGGTCTCTTGCAAGCTTTGATTGTTGACGGAAGATTGGATGAGCTTTACGTGGTGATCCAGGAGTTGCAAGATATGGATTTTAAGATAAGCAAAAGTTCCATTCTTTTGATGCTTGATGCATTTGCACGAGCAGGGAACATATTTGAGGTGAAGAAAACATACAACGGCATGAAGGCTGCAGGTTATCTTCCTACCATGCATCTTTACAGAGTTATGATTGGATTATTCTGCAAAGGAAAACGGGTAACGGATGTTGAAGCAATGGTTTCAGAGATGGAAGAAGCAGGGTTTAAGCCTGATCTTTCAATATGGAACTCTATACTCAAGTTATACACTGGAATTGAGGATTATAAAAGTACAGTCCAAGTTTACCAGAAAATTCAAGAAGCTGGACTTCAACCAGATGAAGACAGCTACAATACTTTAATTATTATGTACTGCAGAGATCGTAGACCAGAAGAAGGATTGTCACTGATGCATGAAATGCGAAAGCTGGGATTGGAACCTAAATTGGACAGTTACAAAAGCCTAATTTCGGCATCTGGTAAGCAGCAGCTGCTTGAACAAGCAGAGGAACTTTTTGAAGAGTTGAGATCAAAAGGGCGTAAACTTGATCGGTCTTTTTTTCACACTATGATGAAAATATATAGAGATTCTGGAAACCATTGCAAAGCTGAAAATCTATTAAGCATAATGAAAGAGGTTGGCGTAGAGCCCTCAATTGCTACAATGCATTTGCTTATGGTCTCTTATGGGAGCTCGGGGCAGCCCCATGAAGCCGATAAAGTTCTTAATAATTTGAAAGAAACTGGTTTAAATCTCAGCACACTACCATATAGTTCAGTTATTGATGCTTATCTAAAAAATGGAGATTATAATATTGGAATTCAAAAGCTTATGGAGATGCAGAAAGAAGGATTGGAGCCTGACCACAGAATATGGACGTGCTTTATCAGGGCTGCAAGCTTGTCCCAGCAAACAAGTGAAGCCATTTTGCTCTTAAATGCTCTTCGAAATACTGGATTTGATCTTCCAATCAGGTATTTATTGGTTATTTTTAGAGAGCTACTGGTCTTCTATATAGATATGCTTCTGTATTTCTTTCTCTTCTTAATATTCACTGTTAATGACTTCAGTTGTGATTTTTGGTTTTAGGCTTCTGGCAGAAAAATCTGAGTTACTAGTCGCAGAGGTAGACCATTGTCTAGAGAAACTACAACCCTTAGAAGATAATGCAGCCTTTAACTTTGTCAATGCTTTGGTAGACCTTTCGTGGGCATTCGAACTCCGAGCCACTGCTTCATGGATTTTCCAATTGGCAGTCAAGAAGAGCATTTATTGCCATGATGTCTTCAGGTATACACACCTTCCAGCATTGATATAGAAATAACTCTCTATATATTGAGATTGTCCAAACCCTCTGCTATTGCAAGTGATGTAGATCTTACAGTAATTCTCTCATAATTATGGTTTTAGTTTCTATTAATTTTCTTATACTTTCAAGTGTTAGTGTTTCAGGATAGCTGACAAGGATTGGGGGGCTGATTTTAGAAAGTTATCGGGTGGCTCGGCTCTTGTAGGTCTTACTTTATGGCTTGATCATATGCAGGCAAGTTCTCTTTCTAAGTTTCTTCAATTTTACTGCTATTACAAACACTTAAAGCCAGAATGGAAATTTTAATTAACTAAATCATTTGCACATTTGTATATGTTTCGAAACCATTTAATGGTTAATACAAATATTACTTGTTTGATCTTTCTCCACTGCCTATTGTTGATTGAGGTGGTAACTCTGGTGCCAATGTTGTTGTGGCTGCTTATTGTTGTTGTTACTATCAACATGCTGTCGTCTTCATTTACAAGATCAAGGTTGGTGATCAATCTGTAGGATTTAGAGAATTTAATAGTTTATTGAACTTCAAGATTCTTATTTTAACTTATCTAATGGATAATGGATATGTAACCATGACATATATCTTGTTTCCTGGGAATCATGAACTACTGAATTTTAACAGAGTTAACACAGCTGCCATAAATATCTTTCAGTACAAAGTCCAATTAAAACCTTAATATGTAGATTTCAATCATTTGCAGCTAAAATGAAGGATAAAATTCAACATATTTTAACATCCAGATGTTCAGGTACATCAACATGTAATCAAGATCTGAGTTTAATATATATTAACAGTAGCCTTTTAAATATTGAAAATATGTAAATCCATATATACTTGTACTCAAATTCAAATAGGAAGAAAAATGCAAATCAGGACAATAAGAGAAACAATTGAAGTTTCTTCTGTTGGTTGGTATGTGAATCTTACTCTCTAGTGATATATCATATCTTTGTAGCTTATGCCTGCATGATTTCCAGTATCCTTACATCAACAAATTTTGATGGAAATTGTTATGGAGGTTTTTGTGATGAAATGCTTTAACTTAGGATTAACGTGGCAATTTCTATTTTATCTTTAACATGTTTCCGTTATTTTGTCTGTGTAACATAACAAAACTTTTAATCGGCAGGATGCATCTTTGGAAGGCTATCCGGAGTCTTCGAAATCGGTTGTTCTCATAACTGGGACAGCTGAATACAACAGGGTTTCTCTTAACAGTACATTGAAGGCCTGCCTTTGGGAGATGGGATCCCCCTTTCTTCCTTGTAAAACAAGGAGTGGACTCCTTGTAGCGAAAGCTCACTCCCTGCGGATGTGGTTAAAGGACTCCCCGTTTTGCTTGGACCTTGAGTTGAAAGATGCTCCATCTCTCCCCGAATTAAACTCAATGCAGCTAATCGACGGATGTTTCATAAGGCGTGGCCTCGTACCTGCATTCAAGGACATAACCGAAAGACTTGGAATAGTGAGACCGAAGAAATTTGCAAGGCTAGCTTTGCTACCAGCTGTGAAAAGGGAAAAGGCTATTCAAGCTGACATCGAAGGAGGTAAAGAAAAATTAGAGAAGATGAAGAAAAATTTTAAGCTTAGGAGGATGAATACGAGGAAGTTTCTAAAAAGAAAATATGTTCGAAGAGACATTATATCAAAGCAGGGAAAAAATAGATTGAAGTAATGTTGTCAAAGTGATTCATTCATAAATGGGAAAAATGGCATGACTTATGTACTATAATCTTAGAAATGAGCAAGATCATATGCATACAAATGATAAGTTTAATAATTTTTTTAATAAAATTGGACTGATCTAAGGGGAAAAAGCCTTTACAAGAGATCATATGTTAAAAATCTTTTAGACAGTAATTATATATATAAAAGATAAAAGAATAGTAAAAGAGCGATAAAAAAACAAATAGAACTAGGGGAAACAATCCCAAAAAAAAAGAGGCATGCAGGCTGCACCAACAAGAAAAGGAAAAAGAAAGCATCAAGAAAAAGAAAAAGACTCCCGTCTATACAGATAATGTGATATATCAAGCCCATCTGTTGTTAATTGTTGCCATTAATCCATGCTTCATGCGCAACACCATACTAGGATTAGGGGTCACCGGATGAGTTTCAACTAGTTGAACATGGTAGTTATGGATGATAGTTGTGATAATGGCCTTCATTAGAGTAAACCCAATTTCCTTGCCTGGACAAATCCTCGGTCCTGCATTGAATGCAAAGAATTTGTGTGATGCTTCATGTTTAATCCCTCCTTCCTTTGTGATCCATCTTTCCGGCTTGAATTTGTGACAGTCTTCTCCCCAGATGGATGCCGTTCTTCCCATTGCATATGAAGAGATGAAGATCCCTGTCTTTTGATCCACTTGATGGCCACTTGGGAGGGTGTCCGGTCGAAGAAGGGTCCTCAATTCATAAGGCGGCACCGGTGGGAACAATCTCAATGCTTCGCATAGAGCCGCATGGAGATAAACTAGCTTGTTCAATTGCTCCAAGTTCCCTGCAGTAGGTCGCCATTTTTTGACTTGGTTTTGTGGGAAGATATGTTTTCAAATTTCTTGTCTGATTTTGATTTCAAAAAATGGATTCTTCGAGAGTAACCAAAAGAACCAAGAGAGAGCTGCACTAGTCGTGTCTTCAGTCGCGAAAATCAGTCCTACTATGTTACCTCTCGTAACATTTGAAGTAGGTGTCTGTCCAACGATCTCATGTGGAGTCAAGTAGCTGGCTAATGCATTAAACCCCGCTTGATCTTCGCTTATTGTCATTGCATTGCTGAGTTTTTCTCGCTTGATTGACAAATGCTTTTCCCAAAACTTATCAATGATTTTCCAACGTTTCTTATATTTTCTCTCCTTGCCTATCCCTAACCACCTTTGCAACTTCCAAAAGGTTTCCGGTATAACATGCCGTGCAAATATTGCCTCACACGCATCATCTAAGGCTTTCAGAAATTGATTTTCCGTGAGTCCAATACACATCAAAGAATTGGTCTTAGAGCCAGTAGCGATCAGACTGAACAAATCTTGCAAGTCCACCACGTTGTCTTGCTCTGAGATATTGTCGAGGATTGGGATCAGCCCTTTCTCTATAATATCGGGAATGATCTTAGCTACATGTTGGTTAAGTTCATGATGGCTTAAGAAGGCACGGATAACTTTTCTTTGGTGCTTCCATTCATCGAAATCAGAACTGAAAAGACTACGATGATCTCCAAAAATATCAAATCGCTTCCTCCATTCGGGCCCTTTGACATAGTTTGAAAAGTTTGCATTCATAGTCACAATGTATCGGACATTTGTCGGATCACTTGTGAATAGCATATTCATTTGGCCGAACCAGACACCTCTGTGGAGAAATGTACCCTTTCTTTCTTCAAGAAGTTGAGCAACTTTGTCATGGAACTTGTACAAGTTGAAAATCAGCTCTGGGAACATTCCAACGAGAGGAGAGTTGCATAGGAATTTACTGTTTTTGTTGAAATGACAAAGAAAGATAATGAAGATAACTGTCAAGAAGATGCATTGAAGGTAGGATAACAAATCCATCATAGTTGTAAACTGTTGCAAAGAAAAAAAAAACAACTATGCTCTTATATACTACTGGTTACGAAAATAGACAACACCAAAATTTACATGATTTTCCACTATTACCATCTAAATAGTAAATAAATGGATTCGAAACGGAGATGGGAAGACAGAGAAAAGACACACCCAACAGATCACGTTCAATAGAGCATTGCTGCTCTACTACTTATACATCATATATTACAGTAATTATTATGTTGAGATACTCACAAATCTTGAATCATTCGGTCAATGAACAACACGATCAGGAGCATATGATCAAAAGATTTAAAAAAAAACAGGAAGAGGAGACTAGAGAGCACATACTTTTATATATATTTATATATATATATATATATGTATATATATATATTTTTGAATGTTGCACATGTATATAATTAATCTCATATTGTAGATGGTCGATCTACAAATGATATGGATTGGACTGGATGCAAACTATAGGTCCAAGCAACTTGTTAATAGAACCTAGTGTTGCGGAAATGGCCAGAAATTGAACAGAAAAATGCACACAACACAAAGACACAGATATTTACGTGGTTCGGCAATTGCCTACGTCCACGGGAGGCAGCAAACAAATATATTTCAGAATTACAGAAAACAGAGTTTTTTTTTCTCTAAAACTCTCAAGAACTCTCTCTGGAAGCTTTGCTTCTTTGCTGCTTGTTTTCTCTCATATTATTGCCTTGCTGAGGGTTTTATTTATAGGGGAAAGACAGAGACAACCATCCCCCATTTTCAACATGGTGGTTTGGTTTTTTTTCCCATTGTCAACAATATACATTTCAAGGAGTTGGTGGGTGGTAGGTGAAGGGTGTGGTAGGTGGAAGTGAGCCAATTTGTCAACAATCTCCACCTTGGCGAGAATCCACCAATCGATGCTGCCTCCATTACGCCCTTTAGGCGCTACGAGCTCGAGAGATATTGATCAAGTCCATACAGTGTTGGAACTTGATCCCTGTTACCACTTTTGTTAACATATTTGCAGGATTGTCTGCAGTTCCGATCTTCTGAAGTAGAATATTCCCTTCATCTACTATTTCACGAATAAAGTGGTAACGGACGTCTATATGCTTGGTGCGACTATGATGGACCTGGTTCTTTGCCAAACAAATGGCACTCTGGCTATCGTAGAAAATCTCCATGTTTTCCTGAACAATACCCAAGTCCCTGATCAAACCACGAAACCAAATGGCTTCTTTAAAAGCTTCTGTTACAGCCATATACTCTGCCTCAGTAGTAGACAAAGCCACTGTTGACTGTAAAGTTGATCTCCAACTTACTGGTCCTCCTGCCATAGTGAACACATAACCAGTAGTAGATCGGCGTTTGTCAAGATCACCAGCATAATCAGAATCAACATATCCTATGATATGTTTGTCAATTGTCTGATCTCTCTCGAACTTCAAACCAATATCTACAGTACCTTGAATGTACCGTAGAATCCATTTCACTGCTTGCCAGTGGCCTTTACCAGGATTGTGCATGTAACGGCTCACCATACTTACGGCGTGTGAAATGTCGGGTCTAGTACACACCATCGCATATATCAAGGCACCAACAGCATTTGCATATGGAACATGATCCATTTGCCTCTTTGCATCATCAGTTGTTGGTGACATTAGTGCACTCAGTTTGAAATGTGGAGCTAACGGTGTACTTACAGGTTTATACTTGCTATCAATGCCAAACCTCTGAAGTACAGTCTTCAAATACTGAGTCTGGGTCAAACAGATGGTACCTTTTGCTCGGTCTCTTTTGATCTCCATACCAAGTATCTTCTTTGCCTCTCCAAGATCCTTCATTTCGAACTCTGAGCTCAATTGAGCCATCAGCCTGTCGATCTCCACCTTGCTCTTAGATGCTATCAGCATATCATCCACATATAAGAGCAAATAGACAAATGTACCATCTTGGAGTTTGCGAAAGTATACACAGTGATCAAAATGACTGCGTGTGTACTTCTGAGTCATCATGAAGCTATCAAACCGTTTGTACCACTGTCTCGGTGATTGCTTCAAACCATACAGAGACTTACTCAGCTTGCAAGCTAAATTCTCACGTCCGGGAACTTTGAACCCTTCTGGCTGAGACATATAGATTTCCTCGTTCAAAGTACCATGGAGGAATGCAGTCTTCACGTCGAGTTGAGCTAACTCCAGATCAAATTGTGCAACCAAAGCCAATAGAATCCGAATAGATGAATGCTTGACAACATGTGAGAATACCTCATTGTAGTCTATTCCTTCCTTCTGTGCGTAGCCTTTCACTACTAATCTGGCTTTGTATCTGATGTTGTCTTTGCCAGGAGTACCTTCCTTCTTGGCATAGTCCCATTTGCACCCTATAGCTCTTTTTCCCTTTGGAAGTGGCGTCAACTTCCAAGTTTCATTCTGATGAAGTGATTGCATCTCCTCATCCATCGCCTTCTTCCACCTAACACTGTCCGAACTGAGCACAGCTTCTTTAAAGGTGTACGGAACATCATCATCAGTTACTGGAAGAGCGTATGCTACCATGTCTGTGTAACGGGCGGGCATCCGAATGTCTCGTTTCGGTCTGCTGGTGGCAATGGATTCTGGTTGTTGTCTGATCTCAGATAATGGTTCTGAATCCTCCACCTCAACTGATATCTCGTCCTGACTATCAAAATCCTCATCAGGATGGTTGAATGTCGGAGAAGCCTTTTCTGACTTCTTAGGAGTCTCAAACTCCACCTGTCGTAGAGAATTTGGATTCTCATTCTCTGTGTTTGGAGGTATTTGTTTCAGCATCGCAGATTCATCAAAGGTAACGTCTCGGCTTAAGACGATCTTCTTTGACTCAGAATTCCATAGTCTGAATCCCTTAACTCCTTCACTAAAGCCCAAGAAAACAACTTTCTTGGCCCTAGGATCCAGTTTGGATTCTGTAACATGAAAGTATGTTGGACATCCGAATATATGGAATCGATCATAATCTGAAACATGTTGTCTAGACCATACCTCCTTGGGAGTTTTCCCATCAAGTGCGGAAGCAGGTAGTCTATTGACTATATGAGAGGCATACACCAAAGCCTCTGCCCAGAATGTCTTGCTCAGGCCGGATTGAGAAAGCATACATCGAAATTTCTCCACCAAAGTACGGTTCATCCGTTCTGCTACACCGTTCTGTTGTGGCTTGCCGGGAACTGTAAAGTGTCTGATTATCCCTTCAGCCTAACAAAATTTCATGAAAGGATCTGATTTGTATTCCCCGCCATTGTCTGATCTGAGCCTTTTAATCTTTCTGCCTGTCTGGTTTTCAATCATCTTCTTCCATTGAAGAAAGATATCAAAAACTTCATCTTTATGGTTCACGGTGTATACCCAAACATACCTGGAGAAATCATCAATAAACGTTACAAAATAATGTTTACCTCCCAATGAAGCATTTTTGGAAGGCCCCCAAACATCAGTGTGAACGTAATCCAGTGTTGCTTTTGTACGATGAATGACGGTGCTGAACTTCACTCTTGTCTGCTTTCCCATGACACAATGCTTGCAGAAATCAAGTTTACCTGTCTTTGCACCTTTCAGGAGACCTTGCTTCACCAAACCTTGCAAAGTCTTCTCACCGACATGCCCTAAGCGCATGTGCCAGAGTCGAGAAGTATCAGATGACTCATCGTCGGAACTGCTGGAGACGGCTGCTCTCCCTGTGACTGTGTACCCGTCCAGAAAGTATAGATTTCTCTGTCGAGTACCTTTCATTGCCAATAATGCACCTCGTACAACCTTCAGGACTCCATCTTCCATGGTCACCTTGTAACCGCTGGAGTCTAAGACCCCTAGTGAAATGAGGTTCTTCTTCAGATCAGGAACATACCTAACGTCTGTTAGTCGTCTGATTGTACCATCATGCATCTTCAAACGGATAGTTCCTATCCCTTTCATCCGGCAGGTGTTGTCATTGCCCATAAGAATAACTCCTCCGTCAAGCTTCTGGAAGCTTGAAAACCATTGCCCGTTGGGACACATATGATAGGAACAGCCGGAATCCATAATCCATCTATCAGAATGGTTGTCTGATGATGAAACTGTAAAAGCTGAATCCTCTTCATCATCAGCTTTATCTTTCTTATACTGGAAACGGAAGAGCTTCTTCTTCAAGTAGAGTCGGTTCTCTATGCTTTTCGTCATATACTTGTCCTCCAACTTTTTCCAGAGACTTGATGCCATAGTCTCCTTCATGACAAAGTACTTCTGGTCCTTAGCTAAACACAACCGAATTGTGCCGCAAGCTTGACGATTTACATACTTCCAATCTTCATCGGAAATATTCTCAGGTTTGGAACTCAAGGCAATATCGGATCCTTCCCGGAATAACAGATCCAGAACTTCGCATTGCCACATGCCGAAGTTGTTGGTGCCGTCAAACTTCTCGATATCAAACTTCGCATTTGATATCGAGCTTCTTTGCCAAGAACTGCTGGTTGATGCCGAGGTCTGAGGTTCAGTTGACTGTTCTAAGATTTCTCCAGCTTTTGGATCTTCCATCGTGCCCGGAAATAGAGTTAATAAAGCTTGACTAAGTAAAACTAATACTTACAAGTGGAATTAGCTGTAACGGATGGCACGGTTGCGTCCGAAACGGTCGAAATAGCTGAAAACAAGTCCGACTTTATCCAAAACGGGTGAAAATTGCACTGAGTTGGGCAAAAACACTTTTGGACCGAGTTGACTCAGGAATATTCCGTTAGTGTAACGGAATATTCTGCAGATAACGGAATATTCTCTGATGGTAACAGAATATTCTCCTAAGAGGCGATGTGGCGCTGACGTGGCTTATCGATGACGTGGCGCTGACGTGGTGATGACTGGACGACGAGGTGGCGGCTGACTGGGCGCTGACGTGGCTGATGATGTGGCGCTACAGTGTCGTCTTCTTCCTTGAAAATTTCTGCAGAAAATTTCTGAAAATTTTCCAGAGTTGACCGAACTTTGACCGAAGCTAGAGAGTTCGTTTGAGCTCTGTTTGAGATGCGGTCACCGGCGTTGGAATCGTATTTCCGAGAGGAACATAATGGTACCCTCCAAAAAGCGATTCAAGTACTTTGAAATTTCTGGACTTTACCAAAACCAAAGCTCTGATACCAATTTGTTGCGGAAATGGCCAGAAATTGAACAGAAAAATGCACACAACACAAAGACACAGATATTTACGTGGTTCGGCAATTGCCTACGTCCACGGGAGGCAGCAAACAAATATATTTCAGAATTACAGAAAACAGAGTTTTTTTTTCTCTAAAACTCTCAAGAACTCTCTCTGGAAGCTTTGCTTCTTTGCTGCTTGTTTTCTCTCATATTATTGCCTTGCTGAGGGTTTTATTTATAGGGGAAAGACAGAGACAACTATCCCCCATTTTCAACATGGTGGTTTGGTTTTTTTTCCCATTGTCAACAATATACATTTCAAGGAGTTGGTGGGTGGTAGGTGAAGGGTGTGGTAGGTGGAAGTGAGCCAATTTGTCAACACCTAGTCGAATCAACTTGTTGACTGCTCCGTGGATCTGTAAAACGAAACAAAATGTGAAAAATAATCTGTTGATCCCCGCATTTAGCTTTATTTTGCTCGGACTGGGTGTGATATTGTTTGATATAAGGATTCCAAGTAAACAACTAGGAAATTGATTAAAAAAAGTGTAGGAACCGAGCGATTTTGGTAGTTTTAGTCTTGATTTGGATAGAGTTTCAACAGCCAAGAAACTTTTTGTTAGGAGAGCAAAATAAAATCCTTTCTCTAGCTATATACAAATTTGTACTAAAATCGGTGAAAAAATCATAATAACAATGACATCCCCTTGACGGGTTGACTAACCGTTCACCATTTTAATCAATCACAAAAAATGTGCAATGTCTGTTTTGCCCTTGGTCCACTATTTAGAAAATTTAAAATATTATATTAAATAAATTAATGAATTAAAAATCAGAAAAAAAAATTAAAAAATATATATAAAAGCAAAAGTAATATTAGGTTTCCTAAAATTTTTCCTAAAAAAATTTCTAAATTATATGGCATAGTGAGTTGTCACCATCTGCCACATAATTTGTGATGAGTAACATTACTTTAGAAGCAAATAAAAAAAGGTACCAGTTCAAAAAAAATGTCTAGAAAACTGTAAAAATAAAAATAAAATAATTAAAATAAATTCAAAATCTAGTTCAAAATAAAGTTAAAAAAAAAACTTTATTGATTGTTTTTGGATGCGTTTGTGATGACAAAGAAGATGAAGGGTAGAGGAAAAGAAGAAAATGGCAATGCAGGTGAAGGAGAAGAAATTTTTTCGGTTGTGTTTTGGTGTTTGTACACGGTGAAGGAGATGAAATTTTTTGGTTCGCATTTTTGGTCTTGTACAGTGAAGGAGAGGAAGTCAGGAAGAAGAAGGTGAACAATTTGTTCATTAATATTTTATTTAATTAATGAAATTTTTAGGGCTATGTGGCAACATGTTGTTGGATAGTTTATTATAATTATTTCATTTATTTAAGAGAAGTGTTAAATTCACTCTCTCAACCTACTCTCTCTTCTTGTATTGCCATGTGAACAGTAATAAATGTTTTATATTAAAAATCTAACCTTTAAAATTAGACTATCTTTTTCATTTTATTTACAATACAAACCAACAACTAATTTCCTACATTGCCCTTCTCCATTTAATATCAACTTTTAAAAAAAAATTAAAAATATCAGGTATATGGTTTGTGTTGTTACTCTACGACTTTACAACTTTTTTTTTCTACAATTCCATCACGTCTGAGTTAACTTTAGCTCTCAACATTTACAAACAAAAATTACTTTTTCACCATTGTTACAGCTTTTTACATGTATTTTTTTATTGTTTTTTATTAAATAATTTTATTGTATTGGATTAATTTTTTTTATTTAACTTATTTTATTTGAATTTCTTTTTCAATACTTGTTTGTGTAGTTCTCACCATTTTCAAACATAAGTTGTCTTCTCACCATTGTTACAACTGTAACTAAGTAATTTTTTAATTGATTTCAATATTAAATAATTTTATTGTATTGGGTTAAATTTTTATATGTAATTTTTTTACTTAATGTTTTTTTCATAACTTGTATGAGCAGTAAACATCAATTCTCACCATTTTCAAACACAAGTTATCTTCTCACCAATATTGTTACAACTCTATCCAGGTAAAATTTTTTATTGTTTTTTTATAAAATAATTTAATTGTATTGGATTAAATTTTTATATTGAACTTCTTTTATTTGAATTTCTTTTTCAAACTTATTTGTGTAGTTCTCACCATTTTCAAACATAATTTGTCTTCTTACCATTGTTACAATTGTTTCTAGGTAATTTTTTAATTGATTTTCATATTAAATAATTTTATTGCATTGGGTTAAATTTTATATTGAATTTTTTTTTTCTTAGTTTGTTTTTCGTAACTTGTATGTTCAGTAAATTTCAATTCTCGCCATTTTCAAACAAAAGTTGTCTTCTCAGAAAACAATTTTTGTTTGTAAATATTGAAAGTTAGAGTTAACTCATACCCGTAGAAAAAAAATATTTGTAGAGTCCTAGAGTAACAATACAAACCACAGACCTGATATATGTTTTTTTTTTAAATTGATATTAAATGAAGAAGGGCAATCTAGGTGTTGAGAGAGTGAATTTAGCACTTCTCTTTATTTAATAACATAGAAAAGGATCAAATTGCACTGTTCCATGTCAACGGTTAGTCAACTGATAAAGGGAAGTTAATAATATTATGAATTTTTTTCACCAGTTTTAGTGCAATTTTATATATAATCAGGTAAGTTTGTATAATTTACCCAATTTAATATAAATGTAGAACTGAAGCCAGCTACAATAAAATCCCTCTAAAATAATATTGTTGGGACCGGGAAAAATTATTATTTTAGAGGGGTTATTTATTTATCGATAAATGAATAATTTATTAATGTATTGATAAATGAATATTTTTTAATTTAAAAAGGGAGTTTTATGTTTTTACTATTTTTTTAAAAGTTTTATGTTTTTACTTGTACATGTATTATACATATTTTCTACCAAGATACATAAGTACATAGAAGTTAATAAGTATTTACATATTAAAGGTTATCGGAGGTTTGAAAAATATTGAATTATTTTTATTGCCTCCTAATAAAACATCAAAGATTCAACTAAGCGATGCTGAGATTATTCGAGCACTAAAAATTTATTATCGACATCATTTATACTCTAGCATTTTGGAGGGCTACGAGGTAGGAGTAATAAATCCCTAAAAAATTAACATATTGAATGCTATGAAATTTATTAATGCAGCTTCGGACATTGATATGAAAACAACAACCATTACAAATTGTTTTCAATTTGTTGTGAAGTCATTTTTTGTCTACACTATAGAAATGTGATGGATGTTGATCACGTTTTGAATTATCCTAGTGAAAAATGATATAGTGATGGAATCGCCTACTGATAAAGAAATTATTCAAGGGGTAATGAATACGCCTACCGATGATCATGGTTCAGATGACAACAGTGGTTTTACCAAGAGTTTCTCCAAAAGAGGACTTTCAAGCAATAAAAACATTAAATAACTGTGTACTACAAAATGAAAAAAAATTACCAATATGGTGTATGATTTGCAAAAAATAAAGGATCAGATTGAGTTCGGTTTCAATACAAAGAAAAGATAAACGACTTTATATGCATATTTTAAGAAAGATTTGAATTGACAAAATACAAGTTAATTTTTTTTTGAAAGGAAGTTGTTAAGTTAAAAGTTTATTGATATGTATTATGAATTTTTATGTGTTATATTTTTTTATATATTTAATCAATTATTAATTAATATATTCATTGGGACCTAAAGGATTTCAAAAAAAATTATTATCTTATGCATTTAACGAGGTTATTAATTAAGTACACAGGTCCGAACCGGAACTGAAATATTTTATTATTTAAACGAGGTTATTAATTTATCAAATATTTATTTATCGAGATTTTACCGTAGCACATTGCAACATATATTGCTGGCAGATCAACATCAAAGATCAAATTAGTAATTGCCAATTGGGCTGTGTTCGCGTGTAGGAAATTAAGATTTTCCAAAAGATTTTAAATCTTCAAAAGATTTTAATACTCATGTGATTAATGCCCATGTCAGAACTTTTGTGAAAAAGAAATGTAAGACGTAATTGTAGAGAAAGAAATGTCAGGCATCGACCTATTTAATATGGGTCTTGCTATGGTACGAATAAGGAATTACTTCGTACTGTACAATACCAGTTTTAAATAATTTCAACCGGTTAAAATAAAAAATCATAAAATATTCTTTTACCAACTACCTATTACACCGGTTTCTTACCCAGATATAAAACACTCTGCCTCTCTCCTCTCTCCTCTCATTCCATTCTCCATCCACGTGTTGACTCACTCACTCTCCCGCCTCTCTCAGTTTGCAGATCGTGTTGACCAAGTCTCCGGCGTGGAACGAATTGCTTTGGTCTCCGACGTCGAACGAATTGGCTGGAATCATCGAATTGGTGCTTAAATTGGAAGGTAATTTATTGTTCTTTGAATTAGGGTTTCATGTAATTTGTTTCTTTAGATTTGTGTTTACAAATTTGTTGGTATTTCTCTGAAGATTAGGGTTTCTTTAAAAAAAAATATTACTTTGGTCTCTAGCTATTTCTCTGTAAACCTGTTGGTTACTCTGCTTTTGACCCCAACTTCTTTAAAGCACATTTATTAAGCTTTTTCAGTCTCTTTTTTGAAGCAATCTATCGGTTTTGTTGGGGGGTCATAGATGAAGCAAAATGAGAGTCAAGAAGGGGGAGGAGGAGGATGAAGAGAAGAAGAATGTGAGGTTTCTTTGATTTCTTGGTTTTGGACCCACATGTCAAAATTCCTTTTTTGTTGCTTTTGTTGATGGTTGTAATTGCCTCTCATTTTCACATATTTTTCTAGTGCTATGTGGGTATAATTTGATTTTGGTGAAAATATTGCTGAGAGTTTCTAATTCTGGTCAACAATTGTGAACTGGGTCTGTTTATTACATTCAATTTAGTGGTATATGTGTACAAATAGTGACTAGGGTTTTATTGTACGATTATAGTGTTTCTTGGTTTTGAATTTGGGCAGTGATCATTTATCATGCCAGTTGAGTTCTAGCGTTGGATGATTGAATTGGGTTTGGGTTGTGTATAGTAAGCATAAGCTGATATTTTGTATATACTCCTGAGGCATGGCGGGTATTGATGTTTCGAAATATGCTCATAGTCATATCCACAAAGCCATTGCCATGAGAGATTATGCTAGTCTCAGGAGAATACTTGCTGCTCTTCCTAGGCTTGGTAATCCGGCTAAGATTCGCACTGAATCGGCTTCATTGGCTAAGGAGGAGAAGGCTGATGCCATCTCTGCAATGATTTATAGGCTGGATGTCCCCAATCAAGACACCCCTCTTCATTTGGCTGTCAAACTTGGTGATGAGACCACCACAAAAATTCTTTCTTTGAATGAAATCCATGATCAGAATCTTCATGCATTAACTCTCTTTATTCATGGCTTCATGATAGAAACAAAATAGGGAAGGGGGTGGTGTCGAGAAATGAGAAAAAAGAGAAAGAAGAGAAAGTGGAGAGAGAGGGAAGGAGAAAGAAGGAGAAATAGAGGGCGTTGACTTCTTTAGAGGTATGGGTTTTCTAATCTTCTTGTTTTGTTCTTTTTTTTGAATGATTGTGTATGGTAGTATTGTAAAGGATCTAGAATGAAATTGATGATAACTGTGATTTTGTGTCCCTCTAAAAAGAGAAATGATGCTATTGGATGTTGTTGTTGTTGTTGTTGTTGTTGTGATGATGGGTTGTGAAGTGAGAATGAGTATTGCCAAAATGTTAGAGGAAGTGTGATAACTGTGGCTTGTTTTGCAAATCAGTACTGTTTGGGCAAGAATTTAGAAATAATTCTTTTTGTGTTAGATTATAGACTTATTAAGCTTTCATTCATGATTTATTTCAACTAAGTTGGTTTTATATTCTATGTTTGGCGAATTTTTGAAGTTGAACAAAAGTTACTGGAAATCTTATAAGATTCGTGACAGCCTTGGATTTTGGTAAAACTGTATTATTTGGGTGAGAATTTCAAATTGATTCTTTTTGTGTCGGATTTTAGACTTACAAAGCTTTCATTCACGACTTGGTTTTATATTCTATTTTTGGCGAATTTTCAAAGTTGAACAAAAGTTGCTGGAAATCTTATCCTATTTGTGACAGCTTTAGACATTTTCGAAAATCTGTATAAACCAGTGGTCTATTTCGAACTTCTTGTTCTTGTATTGCGATCTAAACCCATATAGGTTTCATTTCCACTTGGTTTCACCTCAATTAGTGTTACATACGATTGTTAATGAATTTTTGAGGTTGGGTAAAATCTGCTAGAATATCTTTTGTATCAATGACAGTCTTTGACATCTTCGAATGCCTGTGCGAATTGGTAGATGATTTCAAAAAATATATTTTTTGTTTTACAAACTAGACACATTAAGCTTTCGTTCCCAAGTTGTTTTACCTCGAATGATAATTTATAACTGAAATTTTGTATTTTTGTTTTTTGTGTTTACTTGACGGCTGAGCAATTTTCCATTTATTTATTTATTTCCTTTATTTTGTTAAACATAATAAAAATTCAGATTAGTACGAGAAAATTCAGATTTCACTTCAAGATGTTTGTATAAGATTGTTTAACTGAAACTTCTATATTATATATTCTTCTTTTTATTTTCCTCATTTTGGAAATCTATAGAGTTTAATTACTTCAACTATATTGTGGTTACTGTCTTACTGATAGGATTGTGAGGAATATGTAACTAGCTTTGTAGGTTTATTCATAATGTGGTGATGCCATGATGGGGTTGTGTAGGTTTTAGCTTGTTTGAGATTGAGAAGTAAGTGCAATTAGCTTTTTGCATGCTTTTTCTCTGCCTCTCTAATGTATATATTGGTTTGTGTCAAAAAACACACTAAGAACAAAGTGTTTGATAAAATGACTTAGAGACAATTGAGTCAAATAGAGAGAACTTGAAAGCTATGAAATGGTGATTTAAATTTGGTAAACACCTTCTATCAGTGTATTCTAAATTCTATGCAGTAGTGTAAGTGGGGGTCTACTCGTTCAAAGTTGTTGACTGACATGAAGTTTGAGCATTACTTGACCTTGTCTTGGTTGCTCCAGGGTTAGGGTACGTTTCTTGTTCTAAGATCCAACTTTAGCTTTGTGGAAGCTTATGAAGTAACCACCAAGTCTTCAACAAGATTCATGGTGTTTGTTTTCTCTCTGCATCTTCCTCCTTTATATTTTTCTGCTACTCTTTTTCAGTCAATTTTACTTTTTTTGGCCTTTTGTTCTTTGCAGTTTTATATTCAACTTGTTTATTTTGTTTAGTATAGTTTAGTTTTAGTTGTTTACTTTGATTGAGATGTTATTCTTATTGGAAACTATAGCCACTATGATGAGTATGTTATCCTTCAAATCTCCTAAAGAGTAGAGCACTGATTTACAATATTGTGTCTCTATGATCCTAAAGAATTATATTGACATCTCATGCAAACTCATCATCTCTTAAAATGAAGACTGCATGTTACAGCGTATGTTTTTATTTGTAGGTTGTGGCTCTTCCAAATGAAAATTTGCTCAGAATAAATCCAATGAGTTTTAATTGTCATTCTCTAAAATTAAATTTCTTATTTTGTGTTGAATATGCAATGTTGATTCTTGGTAAAATTATAAAGTAAAATTTACCCATTCTAATATGAATTGTGTAGAATATACATTATTCACACTTGTTTTGATGTTGTGTTAACTGTCAACCAGGATCTTTATCTACCTATTGAGATATTCAAAAAAGATGTATTTGATGTTGTTCACAAGGTTGCACAATTTATTTATTTTTTCTCTATCAAAAGCTTTTAGAATAGCACAGAGGTGGTTTTCATGCAAAAGTAGCAGCACTGAAGGTATTCAATTCTTCTTTAAATGTTGCAATAAGGTATTCAATCTTTATTAATGTTTTTGAGAAAATAGGAAACTTAAATAACTCTCTTACAATCATAATTAATCAAATGACTGTTCACTTGCAGATATAATAAAACCCTACAAATCTTTTATTCTTGGACAAATATCAGAAAAATAACTCAATAGAAATTAGGGTTTGGAACACAAATTTAGAGGAAATAGAGGACACTATAGGAGAAATGAGATGAGAGGAAACTAGAGGAAAACCATAGGGGAGAAAATGGAGGAGATAAAAATTCAGTCACTTCATTTCATTTAAATTAAGAAGATTAGAAGTATATCATTTAAGTTATTTTATGCATGAAAAATTGACTTATTTGATTTAATCCTCTGCAATGTGCATTTGTGAAAAATTTTATGTAATATAATATACATAAATCATGCTTGTTTTGTTTGATATTAATTAATTAGGAGTAATTATACTTTAGTGGCATTGATTTTGTGTTTGTAATTATATTAATGATTGTAAATATTGAATTATTTTTCAAATTATTCGTTTATAATTTTACAGGTTATGGAGTGTTGAAGAATGGTGATTGTACAAGTTTGAAGAATTAGAAGTAGAAGGTTGAAGATTTAGTTTGGGACATTATTATGATATGAAATTGTGTTCACTTCATTTGTAGTTTAGGCTTTTTTTAGGATGTTATTTGTTATTTGTTTTAATGAATTTTATTTAATCAAAAATTAATTCTCTTTATATTATGATTTGATTTGATTTTTTCTTTTATTATCTCTCGATTTTTTATAATCAAATACAGTGTTCAAAAATCACTTGTGGCCTAGACAGACAATAAATGCCCCTAAACTGAGGCTCAATCGCAATCTACCATGTTTACATTAAAAAAACGTGTGATCAATTAAGGAAACGTAGAAACAACAGAGGAAGGAACCTCTACTAGCAAAACAGAAGCTTTAGAAAGTGCAATCTTGGCAATATTATTTGCAACATTATTATAGACCTCCGAACAAAAGAAATAGAATGACAATCCACACACTAAGGAGATGGAGAATGTCCTTGGATATCCTTGGCTAAAATTATATTAATGATTGAATCAGACAAAGGGTTGAAGACTTTATCCTTAGCGAGTTGGATACCTCAATAAATTGACTTCGCTTTTGAAACATCCAGTGATAGCATTGTCAATATAAACCAAAATAGTATGTGGAAATTATTGGTACTCTATATTTAGTTAAATTTTTTGGGAAAAATCAAAACTCTTAAACATGATAATGGGTAAACTACTAATATGAATTTATGTTTTACAAATTAATTATGGAAGTATATTATTAAATATTTACTAAATTCACTGTTAATTCATTAAACATATTATTTGGAATAAGTTTATAGGTCTTATGAATTTACGAATCACTAATCATGTTCTCTTTCTCTCATTAGGATTCTTTATTACCAAATGTTCCCTTATGTTTATTTTAATACATTATTATTCTGTCATACAGATTTACAAATTCACTAGTGAAATTTACATTATTAAATATATATTTATTAATCAAATATATTATTTGAATATAAAAAATATAAAGGTTATATCTTAAAACCACACATTGTTATATGCCGTGTTAGAAAGAATACACCTTTTGCCCGAACTTTCAGCTACATACATTGTTGCATGCCATGTTAGAAAGAATACACCTTTTGCCATTAGGACTTATGTTATGCTTTTTTGTATTTTCCCACCAATGTTGAACATGGATGGTAGACTATGTTTTTGATAAATAGATGTATTTTGTATCAAGTGGAGACTATACTTGATTATGAAATGTATGAGACTTTGTTTAATGACATATTGTAACACACTTTTATTATCACAAAAACAAATTGTAACATATTATTTTAGTTCGACTTAAATCCATTTATGTGTTGGGTCGTGACATTTCCTTTATGGGTTTTGCTTGTTTTTGCATGATCTATTGCTCTGCTTCTATGTCTGTCATTTTAATTTTTTGTGATGTACATGTTTATGTTAGTAGCTTAAATAAGTGAAGAAAAACTTAAAGTTTGAATATCCACAATTTTTTAATGGCTTGTTGGATATGTTGTATGTGCCATACTTAACACAATTTCTTTAAGTAACACATAGATTAAAGAGTTGATAGGATAGAAAGCATTTAATGCATGAGTATATAAAACTTGTTATATATAGTGGAAATGGCAAAGCAGGAGTTATGTTGTCAACCCAAATGGTTGGTACAATAGATTTGTCTAGTTCAGTTAATCATCATAGCTTTCATATTGTCATATGTCGCATTAATATAATTAGCATAGATGTAAATGTGGAATGTAACTGCACTTTTGTGCCCACTAAAGCAGTAGCTGCTTCTCTTATGCTCAAATTGCTTGTGAATAAAAACAAGTGCTACAATTTACTTCTTCTCTTATGAAGTTATGAGCCTTGTAGAATTTGCACAGCAATTAACTTCCCTTATGAAGTTATCTTATTATTTTATATTCTGTATTGGTCACAAAGTATATCGGCTGGAATACTCAGACTTATTCATACCCGGAATTGTGCCGGTGGAGTACACTTGTGAGATAACGCCACGTACTGAGTGTCTATTTATTCCATTTATGTTGACTTGTTCATTGAACAAGTTTAACGTTGATATGACCGTTACACTTGTTTAATACACGTTGAATTTGTTCATGAATATTTACGTTGAATTGTTCACTGGACAAGTTTAACGTAAAGACGAACGTTAAACTTGTTCAATCTACGTTAAACTTGTTCAACCTACGTTGAACTTGTTCATTGAACAAGTTTAACGTTATCAGATAAACGTTAAACTCATTCAACCTACGTTGAACTTATTCATGAAGATTTACGTTGACTTGTTCATTGAACAAGTTTAACGTTCAGATGAACGCTGGACACTTTCCACCTACGTTGAACTTGTTCATGAAGATTTACGTTGACTTGCTCACTGAACGAGTTTAATGTTTGGATGAACGTTGAACTTGTTCAACTTACATTGAACTTATTCATGAAAATCTAAGTTGACTTGTTCGCTGAACGAGTTTAACGTTCATCTCAACATTAAACTCGTTCGGTCTACCTTGAACTCATTCTTGAAATTCAAATTTTTTAAAATTTTATTTTATTTTATTTATTTTAAATAATTAAATTTAGAATTTTCATATATTTGAAATGAATTTTTTCAATAATTGTTTTATAAAAAAAATGAAGATTTACGTTCAGTTGTTCACTAAACGAGTTTTACGTTCAGATAAACATTAAACTTGTTCAACATCCATGAAAGACTTGTTCATGGAGATTTATGTTGACTTGTTCATTGAACAAGTTTAACGTTGATATGAACGTTACACTTGTTTAATCTATGTTGAAATTGTTCATGAAGATTTACGTTGACTTGTTCACTGGACAAGTTTAACTTAAAGACGAACGTTAAACTTGTTCATGAAGGTTTACGTTAACTTGTTCAACTTACGTTGAACTTGTTCATGAAGATTTACGTTGACTTGTTCATTGAACAAGTTTAACGTTCAGATGAACATTAGACTCGTTCAACCTACGTTGAACTTGTTCATGATGATTTATGTTGACTTGTTCATTGAACAAGTTTAACGTTAAGACGAACGATAACCTTGTTCAACCTACGTTCAACTTGTTCATGAAGGTTTACGTTAACTTTTTCATTGGACGAGTTTAATGTTCAGATGAACGTTAGACTTGTTCAACCTACGTTTAACTTGTTCATGAAGATTTACGTTGACTTGTTCATTGAACAAGTTTAACGTTAAGACGAACGTTAAAATTGTTCAATATACGGTGAACTTGTTCATGAAGATTAACGTTGACTTGTTCATTGAATAAGTTTAAAGTTAAGACGAAAGTTAAACTTGTTCAACTTACGTTGAACTTGTTCAAGAAGGTTTACGTTAACTTGTTCATTGAACAAGTTTAACCTTATCAGATAAACGTTAAACTCGTTCATCTTACGTTGAACTTGTTCATGCAGATTTACGTTGACTTGTTCATTGGACAAGTTTAACATTGACATGAACGTTAGACTTGTTCAACGTACGTTGAACTTGTTCATTACGATTTACGTTGACTTGTTCAATAGACAAGTTTACCGTTAAGATTAACGTTAAACTTGTTCAACTTACATTGAACTTGTTTGTCAAAATCTAAGTTGACTTGTTCGCTGAACAAGTTTAACGTTCATCTCAACGTTAAACTCGTTCGGCTTGCCTTGAACTCGTTCTTGAAATTCAAATATTTAAAGTTTTTTATTTTATTTATTTAATATAATAAAATTTAGAATTTTTATATATTTTTAATGAATTTTTTCAATAATTTTTTAACATAAAATTATTTTTTATTAATTATTATGTAATATAATATAATTACATGACTAATATATATATATATATATATATATATATATATATATGTATTATATTAAAAAAAAAAATTAACCTACAGCAACCGATTGCTTTTTGTAGTTGTCAAGCACTCAGTTTTTTTTTCATTTGTTATGTTGTTTTTTTGGTTGTTGTACGGTACAAAGCACAACCTATATTTGTACCATAGCCATCTCCATTTAATATAAATGTAGACCTGAAGCTAGCTAGCATGTTGCAAGTTTACAACATATGTTGTTGGCAGATCAACTTAAAAAATCAGGAGTTGGCCAAAGTACAAACACTCTTATGTGTTGTACCATACAATCCAAAAAAAAGTATAAAACAAATAATATAAAAATTAGGAAAGTGGTTGAAAGCCACTAAAAGCAACCGGTTCCAACCGGTTGCTACAATATTTAAATTTTTTTATTATATATATATATTAATAATTATATTATATTTTATTATATAATAATTAAAAAAAATCAAATTTTTAATGAAAATTTTATTTAAAGTATATGAAAATTATAAATTTTGTTATATGAAATAAATAAAATAAAATAAAAATTTTAAAAATTTGAATTTCAATAACGAGTTCAAGGTAGGTCGAACGAGTTTAACATTCATCTAAACGTTAAACATGTTCAGTGAACAAGTCAACGCAAATCTTCATGAACAAGTTCAACGCAGGTTGACATAAATTGAATAAGTTTAACGTTCATCTCAACGTTAAACTTGTTCAGGCGAACAAGTTTACGTAAACCTTTATGAAAAAGTTCAATATATGTTGAACAAGTTTAATGTTCATCTCAACGTTAAACTTGTTCAATGAACAAGTTAATGTAAACCTTCATGTAAAAGTTCAACGTAGGTTGAACGAGTTTAACACCCATTTAAACGTTAAACTTGTTCAATGAACAAGTTAACGTAAACCTTCATATACAAGTTCAACGTATGTTGAACGAGTTTAACATTCATCTCAACATTAAACTTGTTCGGTGAACAAGTTAACGTAAACCATCATGAACAAGTTCAACGTAGGTTAAACGAGTTTAACGTTTATCTCAACGTTAAACTTGTTCGGTGAACAAGTTAACATAAATGAACAAGTTCAACGTAGTTGAACAAGTTTAACGTTCATCTCAACGTTAAACTTGTTCGGTGAACAAGTTAACGTAAACCTTCATGAACAAGTTCAACGTAGGTGTAACAAATTTAACGGTCACCTCAACGTTAAACTTGTTTGGTGAACAAGTCAACGTAAACCTTCAAGAACGAGTTTAACGTTCATCTCAATGTTAAACTTGTTCGGTAAACAAGTTAACGTAAACCTTCATGAACAAGTTCAACGTATGTTGAACGAGTTTAACAGTCATCTCAATGTTAAACTTGTTTGGTGAACAAGTCAACGTAAACCTTCATGAACGAGTTTAACATTCATCTCAACATTAAACTTGTTCGGTGAACAAGTTAACGTAAACCTTAATGAACATGTTCAACGTATGTTGAACAAGTTTAACGTTCATGTAAACGTTAAACTTGTTCCATGAACAAGTTAACGTAAACCTTTATGAATAAGTTCAACGTATGTTGAACGAGTTTAACGTTCATCTCAACGTTAAACTTGTTCAGTGAACAATGTTAAACTTGTTCCGTTAACGTCTTGTTCAGTGAACAAGTTAACGTAAACCTTCATGAACAAGTTCATCATACATTGAACAAGTTTAACGTTCATGTCAATGTTAAACTTGTTCCGTTAACGTAAACTTTCATGAACAAGTTCAACGTAGGTTGAACGAGTTTAACGTTCATCTCAATGTTAAACTTTTTCAGTGAACTAGTCAACGTTTACCCTTATGAACAACTTTAACGCTCCTCACAAAAACATATTCCCCATGTCAATAAATTATTAAATCAAAATATCATTTTTAATTCATTTTTATCTAAACTAATTTTTTTAATAATATATTTTGAGCATGATTGTGTTTTATTACTTTGTTTTGAACTATCAAAATATTCCGGGATTGTAAAACAAGGACATGACTTCACTATATAAGTTTAACATTTCTCTCATTGTTAAGCTTGTTTAGCAAACAAATCAGAATAAATCTTTTTGAACCGATTATTATTGTAGATTACATTACTTGAGAAGATCTTTGGTGTATCCCCAGTGTGATCACTGTATAATTATTGTTTAATCTAAAATTTACATTTTTAAGTAATGAAATTATATTATTCAACCAAACATTTCAAATCAAAATCAAAATTATTTATAGACATTTATAATTAGAATTCATATAATTGACTATTTTTTTTTGCCACTTATACATTTGTTAACGTTAACTAATTTCTATTTTTTTTTTCAGATGACACCATTATGAGTCACACCAAGCACAACCCAGAATCCAACTACCCTCCCACTGTAGAAGATGTATCTCCCTGCCAATTTAATGATTATATTTGTGAAGTTACGCAGCATGTACATGACATTGACAATAAGTTCATAAGATGATCGTTGACCCCAAAAGGAACATTTTATTCATTGTTATATTCTTTATACGTGCCCTTTAAAAGGATCATGAGTTGAATGACTCATAAGGAAGCTATCATCGACATCATCTAAAGGAATTACTTAACATAACACTAGTTAGTCCGGTACACAATAGACTATGAATAGAAAATCAAATATCGATTAAATACAATAAATTGTATAAATTAGACAATGAACAGATAATCAAATATCGATTAAAAACAATAAATTGTATAAATCATACAATGATACGAAAGACAGTTGAATGCTTTTAAATTAAAGATTTAAATTTCCTGATTCTGACACATTAAATGCAATTGTTATTTTGAATTGGAAAAATTTGTCTTGCCCCAACCCAAAGGACAAAAAGAATTGGAAAAATTTGACACATGATCTACTTACTAACAAATAATTTAAAAATCCGTAACAATAATTCCAAAACAATAACATACTTTCAAAGTTCAATTTTTGTTGTTGATAAATTGGATTGACCTAAGGGGAAAAAGCATCACAAGCGATCATATGCTGAAAAATCCCTAGACAGTATCCATATATATAATGATAAAAGAAAAATAAAGAGTAACAACAACCAAATAAGTACAAAAACCAGGGGGAAAACAACCACAAACAAATTATGGCATGTAGGCCATACAAAAAGAAACAAAAAACATCATGAAAACCAAATGACTCTCGACCCATACAGTCATTGCCAATCAACGAGGACAGAACAATAGGGTGGAGAACCACCAAGAATCTGTCTCTAGCTCCAAAGCATGTTTAGGCTCTCAAAGTTCATAAAAAAACTTAATTAATATTCTGAAATGTAAATAAACTCCTATCTCCTAAGGAACCAAGAACTAAACTCCTCCGAGATGTCAATCTATGCTATGGGCGAATCACAACCTCAAGAATCTAGAATCACAATGTACTAAGTGAGTTTGGAAACTCAGTAAGCATTCTAAATATGTTTTATACTTATACAAAAATATGGTAAAATATAGAAAACCATATATTTAAAAACACAGTTCATAAATCATTCAAATCATATACTTATCAAATGTTGCTAGGTTCCCTTTATCCATTATTGCATAGTAGGGCTTAGCACATATCACATATCACATATCGAGCCAAAGTTACCTGTCGACAACTAATGTATATAGGGAAAGTGCAAGTGAGGATTTCTTTTTTTTTTTTAAACACAAAACACTCATACCCCGAAGGTAAGAGCCAGACCCTCGTCGTGATCATCAGTGAGTCCTCTCACATGCACTAATATTTCTACACACCAATACGAAGACTCTTTAGTCCCCAGAGTACTCTAGAGACACTTCTCATATACCCCACATATAACAAATCATATATCACATAGGGTTCCACACAAAGTCACAAAGATGCCTACTAGCAACAATAAATAAAAGTAGCCTAGCAAAAACATATTGTGTGGTATCATATATTCACATTTCAAAATGCATACTTATCACATTTCAAAGTATTTTAAACACATTTCAAAAACATACACAAACAAATTTCATATACACATAACATTGCGATTCCATTTATGAAAATAGGTCTAGTATACGTACCTATTAGCGAACCAAATAAAAGCAATCGCTCATGAAGCTAACAATCCAATTATTAGCCTAAAATCACATAATCATACAAATATCAGAGTCTAAATAATGTCTAGGGCTGGAATAAGGGCTGCCATAACGTTTCACGAACTGAAATCCTAATATTAGAACTAACTAGTGCTGTTTTGAAAACCGAATAGTGTCCAATGTATGATTTTTAATTTATTATACACGTACTGGAAAATTCTAAACTTTTACATATACACTTTAAAAAATCATAGATATTGATATACAAATTTTCAGAATTTAATAAAATACTTAGATACCTTAAAATAATTTAAGTTTCGTAGTATTCTATTCTGTTTGATAATGGACAGTCTCGAACACTACTCACCATTTGAATTTTTAAAACTTATAAAAAAAATAATCAAATTGACTTGAAATCTTCACCATAACTTAAATAACACATATGAGGTTAGAAAAAAAAAATGTTTCGAAGTGAAATACTTCAAATAAGTATTTTTAAATTATTTATACTTTTGGTTTTCGGAATCTGTCTAATATTGGACAGATTGTTGTATCCGGTATCGAAACAAATTCATAACTAATTCAATAAAACCCTAAAAGTAGTAAAATAAAGTTAGAAACCCTTTTTACATGTTGGTAAACTGAAATTCCCTTAGTTATTCATAGTGCAAATATACCTAGGGGGGGGGGGGGGTGATAAGGGGGTGAATAGGTATAGGCTCAAATTTTAACACTTCTTTAAAAACACAAGTAATTTAATCACAGTTAGAAAATCTTACAGGTAGATTGCTTCAACAAAACAATATGAAATCAATTAAGCAAGGAATAAAGCAATACAAATCAAAGTAAGAAAATGAATTAAAAAGTTAAAATTAACACAAGTGATTTTTACGTGGTAAAACCTCAAAATGAGGAGACATCCACGGGTTGATACCATAACCACCGGCAAACTATAATCCACTATGTCGAATAGAAGATACACACTCAAAAGCAATCAACACATGATTCACTCTCCAAGCTATCAACTCCTACTCTACCCTCGGGCCTAATGAATTACTTTGTCTACTTTCTATCCAAGATGTGAATATCACACCTCTAGGAAGCAACTTCCTATCCAAGGCACTATTGCCTCTAGGAAGATTCCTTGCTTGCCTATCCGGATCCCCCGATCCTAGACAAGACACCTTGCTTAGCTATCCGGATCAATATCCTAGCCAAGTATCCTTGCTCAAGTTAAAACTTCACTCACTTTAACAAGAGACTTCAACCTTTTACAAGACAATGATCTAAGTGAAGTGCACACATGTAATCATAAGCAAATAGAGCAAGTAGATCTAACATACTCTATGAACATTCAACTAGAAGACTAGATTAAGCTATCAAAGATCAATCACAAATATATCTTGAAATCTAAGCATGTTTATGAAACAAGAACTAGATTAGAATAATGAAAATCACAACCAAAAATATCCTAGTTCTTAGAACATGTAACTAAATCTAGAAATCAACAATCAAGCTCAAGAACACAAAATATTTCTAGAATCAAGTTCATGCTTATCAAGTTTAGCTAAAATATATTCAATTAAAAATTGAAAATACACAAAGTGTGTCTAATATAATCTAGAGGGGGGGGGGGGGGGGGGGGGGGGGGGGGGAGAAGGGGGGTGAATTGGTTGTTAATCGATTATTACCAACTTTTTCGATTAGTCAATATTAAAAATATAACCCAACATAAAAAAACATACAAAATCAAGTTTAAAGTGTGAAAATTAAATAACACTTGATATTTATGTGGAAACCCTTCAACAAGGGAAAAACCACGGACTAGCCAAGCTAGTCACCAAACACCAAATCCACTATAATGAAGAGAAAGTTACAACCTCAAGTGATACACGAACTCTCACTCTAGATAACCTCAGGCTATGGACACTACCACTCACCACTCACCACTCTTAGTTCAATCCCAAGTCATATCCCCGGATCCACTACTCTTGGCGTGAGCACCTCTAATCTACCAGCAGGCCTTTCATTTTCTTCTTCTTGGCAACCTCGTTTAGATACTGAGGACAGTTCCTCTTCCAGTGTCCAACCTTGTCGCAATGGAAACATTTTCCTTTGCCTTGGTTGGTGGATGCGCCTTTCTTCTTGCTTTGGACTTTCTTAGGCTTGGGCTTACCCTTTGCCTTCCCAACAGACCTCTTCCTCTTTTTATTTCTAGAGTAAATGGTTTGGCAACATTTGCCTCACCGGTCTTACTTTTGTTGTCCTTAGTGAATGACTCAAAAGTAGTGAGCTCATTGAGCAACTGAGTGAGACTGAACTTTAGCTTGTTCATCCCATAGTTACTCTTGAATTGATCGAAACTCTTCGGAAGAGTCATAAGTATGATGCTCACCTGATTGGGTTCATCAATGGCCTCGCCATTGATCTTTACCATGTTGAAATAGGCCATCATGTTCAAGACATGTTCCCAAACAGATGCACACTCTTTCATTCGAGCAAGCATTGCGGAACGAACAGCTTCGTGCCGCTTTTGCTCAGAGGGCTGCCCGAACATAGCCTGTAATGACTCCATTATTTCAAATGCAGTACCTATTGCTTCGTGCTTAGTGACAAGCACGTCTGTCATACTAGCTAACATATATGTTCGGGCTTTCTCATCTGATGAGACCCATTTTTGATATACCTCACGAACAGTTCGTGCGGCATTGATAGTAGGCGCTGGAGGACATTCCTCCGTGACCAAAAACTTTAGGTCCTTGGTGACCAATATGCATTTATGTTATGTTTCCATTTAGTGTAGTTATCACCAGTTAATTTGTCATTAGCAAGGATTTGTAACAGTGTAGATGACATGGCTGAAAAAATATAAATTAAGAATTCATTCAATCATACATTCAAAACATGTGTGAATGTTCGGCATAAAATTAAACATGATGCATGAAAATGTTTAATGAACAAGTACAACCCTAAGAAAACAATGTTTCTATGCCACGACAATCCAACATACCACAAGTAAGTGCCGCCTTAAGGTCGGTCAAATTCTTGCATGTTGGATCGAGACCTACTCAATCAAATGATATACCAGAATAACTCTTATTCCAATATCATTCAACCATCGTTGATTTAGTCAGATTTTTAATTAACCAATTTAATTAAAACCTTTTGAGTGTAACCCATCATTTCAGATCTCATTCGCTTGACTCTAGAATTGCCGCCTTAGGGTCGGTCAATCCCGAAATCCCCTTAGAAATCCTATCCGTTAAGAAGTCAGCATTGGTATTGATTCTTATGGAAACCCTCCTTAGGGAGGACGAAAGCAAAGTTGTCACGAGGCTCCACTCGAATCTCACGGTGTTAAACTAATGATGGAAACCGCAAGATATAATGTTATATATCCCTCTCCCACTCACTATTTTATAATTAGGGTTTTCTATTAATATTAATGCATCTAGATTAAACAAGATTAAATGACTAATTTCAATCTAAACATCTAGTGCATTAATCACAAATTATTAGAATCCTATTCCAATAACTAATAAACTAATATGATTTTTAACTCTTAAAAAAACTAGTTCATTAGTGATAATTCTAATCTATGTAAACTATTTACTAAGACTAGAATTATTAAATGTGTATTTACCAAGTTTTAAAAATTAAAACTAAACACATTATTAGGTCCAATTATAATTAGGGACTTAATCAAATTAATCCTAATTTCAATAAAGGACCATATTAATCTAACTAATTAAACTCTTTAATTAATGGATTAATAATTAATGAGAATTACCAAGTTTTTATACCTAAAAACTAATCTCATTAATATATAGCCAATTATGTGATTTGCTTATTTTAATCATATTAAAAATAAAACACATAATATAAATGGCTATGATGTATGTATGACATATCAACATATATATGTGTAGCCACAACTAATCTAAATGATATGTGTATGCATGGCAATGCTTAATCATCACATAATTAAAAGCATACATGAGTTGACCGAGTGTTGTGGATTTTTTAACCTAAAAATAAAGAATCTAACTACAAAATATATCTAAGGCATTCTTTGGTCTTCAAGTAATTTCTAAGATTCTTCAAGTCTTTTATTATTGTGACCCATCTCATGAATCAAATATAAAGCTCAAGTGTTACTTTAACAGTGTACTTGAGGCCCAAGGTAAGAAAAAATAAAATTCATTCCAAAATCTTTTGTTAATTCGGAAACCCTAACGTCGCGAATTTTCAGCCCATAACGCTTTCGCGCATAGCCGTCATTCGTGCACATAGGCTGCTTGCACCAGTAATGCGTGAACAGTACCGCGCGAACAAAATCGCATGAACAGTGCCCGTGAACAGTGTCTGCACCAATACCACGTGAACAGTACCGCATGAACAGTGCCCCAGTGAACAGTGTCCGTGAAAAGTGCATGTCGCTCGTGTTTCCGATTTTGTTCTTTCGCCATTCGTCTTCTTCTTCGGATTTCATCTTCCATATTTTACATTAAAAATTATAGCAAAATTTACAACAAAGAATTTGCAACAGATTTTGTAAAAAAAAAAAATTAAAATTAATTACAACCCATCAAAACAACATAAATCCACGACACCATACAATTAACGATCAACTATGTTTTAAAATTAAACCATTTAATTTAAAACAACATACAGTCAATTAAAATAGTGCCTACACATTCATACATGCTTAGGAACATTGAAATCGATTCTACTGTCAGAAATTGGCTTTGATGCCAATTGTTGGTGCCTTGGTTTTATCGATCGCGCAGCGAAAGGGTTTTTCAATTTTTTTTATAAAGCTATCAAAAACATAAACCTATTCTATACAGTGAAATATGATAACAAGGAAAGAAGGAAGAAAACACTTTTCTTCTTACCTGCGTTGGAGGCTCCTTCTCTTTAATTTGATCTGCTCATGATCTGAGCCAATATGATCTTCCTCTCTATCTCCTGGGACTGGTAACGGCGTGTGGTCGCGTCATGGAACTCAGGAACTGCCGGAGGTAGAAGAGAGAAGGGAGAAACTTTCTCTGCCCGATGAAAAAAAAATAAGAACGATTTCATTTTTTTTTTCAGATTCTTTTTATGCTCAAAACAATTTTTGATCATATTCTTGTGTTGTACACTTATTAGTTACCTAAAATATATACATCATATATATATATATATATATATATATAACTGATTTAAAATGTATTAAATCATTTTAAAAGACATCTGATATCTTTTAATAGATATTAATAAATTTTGAATTTAAACTTTTTAAATTCAAATTCAATATTTAATTAAAAATAAAATAATCACATTATCTTATCTTTCAAAATTAAATATCAAAGAACACCCTCCAATAATGATTATTTACATAATTAAATAATCAAATTATTTAATTAACATAATTATTATTTTCCAATAATTAAATAATCTCATTATTCAACTAATTCCCGATTAAACACGTGTCACTTTCATAACACAATTAATTGGACAATTCAATTAATTAACTGTAACCCTTGTTACCTAAATCGATCGAGCTAGCAAGGGGACCTAATGAACCCATAATATTTTGAGCTCCAATAATCCTTAGAAATAATTAATTAAACTCTTTAATTAATATTTTACGATTTTTAACTTCGTTGTTATTCCACTAAAAACCCGAAACTACACTCTCTCAACTGTAGACGTTTTTACACAAACCAATAACTCTCGGTGTCCATCGATATAGCTATTACATATGGTATGATCCTTCACAAGTAGTTCATAATTAGAGCTGTGTTATAATGTCCGTTATACCCCTCTAAATACATCTTTCCATTAAGTACCATTGATTCTCTAATGAACAATAAATCCTATATTTCTCACGGAATTAGGAGAGTGCTCATATTGTTCAAGCCATGAATCATCACTTAAGGAAACTACTATCTACCTCTCGCAAGAAGGACTGGATTCCACTATTATGTACAAACCTTCTCAGCCACAAGCCAAACTGCAATCCCAACATACAGAGCATATAGATCGGGAATGCAACTCCGACCTCACCCACGGTACATCAAAGACTACGACCTAACCTGAATGAGTCGATAAGACACTCAGGATTAAGATCACTCACATATAGCCATCATTTGTCGATATATATGAATCTCAGCGTAAACGGATCTTAGTGAGAGATTCATATAAATCGTGGCCCAGTCCTATATGATCACATCATACAAGGTGCCTCCATTCTCATATCACCATATGAATGATCCAGGATAAGATCACTGTACATTACGAATTGGAATGCAACTGTATATCAAACCACAAATAAAGTACCTAGCTTTATTTGCTATCTACGGACTCTTTAGATTGCTCGTTTCAAACTGAATCAATCTGTATATGACACTCATATACTCAGTTCAAAATTACATCTGACAATCTTGGATGTTAAGTTCACATGTTATATATAAAGTATGACACAAAATTAATGAATATACTACTTCCTTTATTTATGTTCAAATCACATTTACAAATTACAAGCTTTAGGGCAAAACCCCCAACATTGGCTAGAGATGTGAGCTCTTAGATAGCTAAGTATTAAAAGTCTTGGCTAGGATTGGAGTGATCCGGATAGATAAGTGTGGAAGTCTCATATTGGAGAGTGATTCTTCGATTTGAGCGTGGAAGTCACATTTTGGAGAGTGATTCTTCTATGTATGCATGAAAGTCTTGACTAGGATGGGGGTGATCCGGATAGTAAAACAATGAGGCATCTCTTTCATTGTGCAGGTTTTGAGGGTAGATTTCTAGGTGAAGTGGTCACTTGAGAGATTGTATCTTTTGATCTTACTAGTGAAAGGTGTTTTCCGGTGGTTATGGAATCAACCCGTTGATGTTTCCTCTTCATAGGTTTTACCACGTAAAAACCATGTGTTAATTTTCTCTATCTTTATATCTTGATATTTGTGTATGGGTTGATATATATCTTGTTTGATATCTTTGTAATTGATAATCATGTTATATCAAATTTGTATATGTTGGAGTTTTATGATTAAAAGCCAATTTATAAATTGAGTTTGTATCACATGCGAGTTATAGTTTATATTGACTGTGTTTGATCAAGCATATCGTTAACAGAATTGATAATGTGATAATGCTTGTCCATGTCTTTTAAAGTGTGATACAAGCTACTTAGAGGGACAAACTTATAAAGTTTGTATCACACTCAGGATTAAGATCACCCACATATAGCCATCATTTGTCGATGTATATGAATCTCAGCGTAAACGGATCTTAGTGAGAGATTCATATAAATCGTGGCCCAGTCCTATATGATCACATCATACAAGGTGCCTCCATTCTCATATCACCATATAAATGATCTAGGATAAGATCACCGTACATTATGAATTGGAACACATCTGTAGATCAACCACAAATAAAGTACCTAGCTTTATTTGCTATCTACGGACTCTTTAGATTTCTCGTTTCAAACCGAATCCATCTATATATGACACTCATATACTCAGTTCAAAATTACATCTGACAATCTTGGATCTTAAGTGCACATGTTATATATAAAGTATGACACAAAATTAATGAATATACTACTTCCTTTATTTATGTTCAAATCACATTTACAAATTACAAGCTTTAGGGCAAAAACCCCAACATTGGCTAGAGACGTGAGCTCTTGGATAGCTAAGCATTAGAAATCTTGGCTAGGATTGGGGTGATCCGGATAGCTAAGCGTGGAAGTCTCATATCGGAGAGTGATTCTTCGATTTGAGCGTGGAAGTCACATTTTGGAGAGTGATTCTTCGATATATGCATGGAAGTCTTGACTAGGATCGGGGTGATCCGGATAGTAAAACAATGAGGCATCTCTTTCATTGTGCAGGGTTTGAGGGTAGATTTCTAGGTGAAGTGGTCACTTGAGAGATTGTATCTTTTGATCTTACTAGTGAAAGGTGTTTTCCGGTGGTTGTGGAATCAACCCGTTGATGTTTCCTCTTCATAGGTTTTACCACGTAAAAACCATGTGTTAATTTTCTCTATCTTTATATCTTGATATTTGTGTATGGGTTGATATATATCTTGTTTGATATCTTTGTAATTGATAATCATGTTATATCAAATTTGTATATGTTGGAGTTTTATGATTAAAAGCCAATTTATAAATTGAGTTTGTATCACATGCGAGTTATAGTTTATATTGACTGTGTTTGATCAAGCATATCATTAATAGAATTGATAATGTGATAATGCTTGTCCATGTCTTTTAAAGTGTGATACAAGCTACTTAGAGGGACAAACTTATAAAGTTTGTATCACACTCAGGATTAAGATCACCCACATATAGCCATCATTCGTCGATGTATATGAATCTCAGCGTAAACGGATCTTAGTGAGAGATTCATATAAATCGTGGCCCAGTCCTATATGATCACATCATACAAGGTGCCTCCATTCTCATATCACCATATAAATGATCTAGGATAAGATCACCGTACATTACGAATTGGAACACATCTGTAGATCAACCACAAATAAAGTACCTAGCTTTATTTGCTATCTACGGACTCTTTAGATTGCTCGTTTCAAACCGAATCCATCTATATATGACACTCATATACTCAGTTCAAAATTACATCTGACAATCTTGGATCTTAAGTGCACATGTTATATATAAAGTATGACACAAAATTAATGAATATACTACTTCTTTTATTTATGTTCAAATCACATTTACAAATTACAAGCTTTAGGACAAAAACCCCAACATTGGCTAGAGACATGAGCTCTTGGATAGCTAAGCATTAGAAATCCTGGCTAGGATTGGGGTGATCCGGATAGCTAAGCGTGGAAGTCTCTCATCGGAGAGTGATTCTTCGATTTGAGCGTGGAAGTCACATTTTGGAGAGTGATTCTTCGATGTATGCACGGAAGTCTTTACTAGGATCGGGGTGATCCAGATAGTTAAGCAATGAGGCATCTCTTTCATTGTGTAGGGTTAGAGGGTAGATTTCTAGGTGAAGTGGTTACTTGAGAGATTGTATCTTTTGATCTTACTAGTGAAAGGTGTTTTTCGGTGGTTGTGTAATCAACCCGTGGATGTTTCCTCTTCATAGGTTTTACCACGTAAAAACAATGTGTTAATTTTCTCTATCTTTATATCTTGATATTTGTGTATGGGTTGATACATATCTTGTTTGATATCTTTGTAATTGATAGTCATGTTATATCAAATTTGTATATATTGGAGTTTTATGATTAAAAGCCAATTTATAAATTGAGTTTGTATCACATGCGAGTTATAGTTTATATTGACTGTGTTTGATCAAGCATATCGTTAATTGAATTGATAATGTGATAATGCTTGTCCTTGTCTTTTAAAGTGTGATACAAGTTACTTAGAGGGACAAACTTTTGTTTGTTTCAAGGGAATGACAAACTTTTAAAGTTTGTATCACACTCAGAATTAAGATCACCCACATATAGCCATCATTTGTCGATATATATGAATCTCAGCGTACACGGATCTTAGTGAGAGATTCATATAAATCTTGGCCCAGTCCTATTTGATCACATCATACAAGGTACATCCATTCTCATATCACCATATGAATGATCCAGGATAAGTTCACCGTACATTAAGAATTGGACCGCATCTGAAGATCAACCACAAATAAAGTACCTAGCTTTATTTGCTATCTACGGACTCTTTAGATTGCTCGTTTCAAACTGAATCAATCTGTATATGACACTCATATACTCAGTTCAAAATTACATCTGACAATCTTGGATGTTAAGTTCACATGTTATATATAAAGTATGACACAAAATTAATGAATATAATACTTCCTTTATTTATGTTCAAATCACATTTACAAATTACAAGCTTTAGGGCAAAAATCCCAATATTGGCTAGAGGCGTGAGCTCTTGGATAGCTAAGCATTAGAAGTCTTAGCTAGGATTGGGGTGATCCGGATAGCTAAGTGTGGAAGTCTCATATTGGAGAGTGATTCTTCGATTTGAGCGTGGAAGTCACATTTTGGAGAGTGATTCTTTGATGTATGCATGGAAGTCTTGACTAGGATCGGGGTGATCCGGATAGTTAAGCAATGAGGCATCTCTTTCATTGTGTAGGGTTAGAGGGTAGATTTCTAGGTGAAGTTGTCACTTGAGAGATTGTATCTTTTGATCTTACTAGTGAAAGGTGTTTTTCGGTGGTTGTGTAATCAACCCGTGGATGTTTCCTCTTCATAGGTTTTACCACGTAAAAACCATGTGTTAACTTTCTCTATCTTTATATCTTGATATTTGTATATGGGTTGATACATATCTTGTTTCATATCTTTGTAATTGATAGTCATGTTATATCAAATTTGTATATGTTGGAGTTTTATGATTAAAAGCCAATTTATAAATTGAGTTTGTATCACATGCGAGTTATAGTTTATATTGATTGTGTTTGATCAAGCATATCATTAATAGAATTGATAATGTGATAATGCTTGTCCATGTCTTTTAAAGTGTGATACAAGCTACTTAGAGGGACAAACTTATAAAGTTTGTATCACACTCAGGATTAAGATCACCCACATATAGCCATCATTTGTCGATGTATATGAATCTCAGCGTAAACGGATCTTAGTGAGAGATTCATATAAATTGTGGCCCAATCCTATATGATCACATCATACAAGGTGCCTCCATTCTCATATCACCATATGAATGATCCAGGATAAGATCACCGTACATTACGAATTGGAATGCATTTGTAGATCAACCACAAATAAAGTATCTAGCTTTATTTGCTATCTACGGACTCTTTAGATTGTTCGTTTCAAACTGAATCCATCTGTATATAACACTCATATACTCAGTTCAAAATTACATCTGACAATCTTGGATGTTAAGTGCACATGTTATATATACAGTATGACACAAAATTAATGAATATACTACTTACTTTATTTACGTTCAAATCACATTTACAAATTACAATCTTTAGGACAAAAACCCCAACATTGGCAAGAGACGTGAGCTCTTGGATAGCTAAGCATTAGAAATCCTGGCTAGGATTGGGGTGATCCGGATAGCTAAGCGTGGAAGTCTCATATCGGAGAGTGATTCTTCGATTTGAGCGTGGAAGTCACATTTTGGAGAGTGATTCTTCGATGTATGCATGGAAGTCTTGACTATGATCGGGGTGATCCGGATAGTTAAGCAATGAGGCATCTCTTTCATTGTGTAGGGTTAGAGGGTAGATTTCTAGGTGAAGTTGTCACTTGAGAGATTGTATCTTTTGATCTTACTAGTGAAAGGTGTTTTTCGGTGGTTGTGTAATAAACCCGTGGATGTTTCCTCTTCAGAGGTTTTACTGCGTAAAAACCATGTGTTAACTTTCTCTATCTTTATATCTTGATATTTGTGTATGGGTTGATACATATCTTGTTTGATATCTTTGTAATTGATAGTCATGTTATATCAAATTTGTATATGTTGAAGTTTTATGATTAAAAGCCAATTTATAAATTGAGTTTGTATCACATGCGAGTTATAGTTTATATTGACTGTGTTTGATCAAGCATATCGTTAATTGAATTGATAATGTGATAATGCTTGTCCTTGTCTTTTAAAGTGTGATACAAGTTACTTAGAGGGACAAACTTTTGTTTGTTTCAAGGGAATGACAAACTTTTAAAGTTTGTATCACACTCAGGATTAAGATCACCCACATATAGCCATCATTTGTCGATATATATGAATCTCAGCGTACACGGATCTTAGTGAGAGATTCATATAAATCTTGGCCCAGTCCTATTTGATCACATCATACAAGGTGCATCCATTCTCATATCACCATATGAATGATCTAGGATAAGATCACCGTATATTACGAATTGGACCGCATCTGAAGATCAACCACAAATAAAGTACCTAGCTTTATTTGCTATCTACGGACTCTTTAGATTGCTCGTTTCAAACTGAATCCATCCGTATATGACACTCATATACTCAGTTCAAAATTACATCTGACAATCTTGGATGTTAAGTTCACATGTTATATATAAAGTATGATACAAAATTAATGAATATACTACTTCCTTTATTTATGTTCAAATCACATTTACAAATTACAAGCTTTAGGGCAAAAATCCCAACATTGGCTAGAGACGTGAGCTCTTGGATAGCTAAGCATTAGAAGTCTTAGCTAGGATTGGGGTGATCCGGATAGCTAAGTGTGGAAGTCTCATATTGGAGAGTGATTCTTCGATTTGAGCGTGGAAGTCACATTTTGGAGAGTGATTCTTCGATGTATGCATGGAAGTCTTGACTAGGATCGGGGTGATCCTGATAGTTAAGCAAAGAGGGATCTCTTTCATTGTGTAGGGTTGGAGGGTAGATTTCTAGGTGAAGTGGTCCCTTGAGAGATTGTATCTTTTGATCTTACTAGTGAAAGGTGTTTTCCGGTGGTTGTGGAATCAACCCGTGGATGTTTCCTCTTCATAGGTTTTACCACGTGTTAATAGCCAAATTTGGCTAAGGACCAAAGGGAAATTTTCCACCCTTTAAACCTAGCTCCATGCCAGAGGTCATCCACCAGAAGACCATGTTACCCGAAGTCGAGCTACGATATCGCCCTACAGGAATCAGGATGGGCTCCTAAAACACCCGGAGTAGAGCCCGGCTCGATCAGATCGTGCCCACATCACTGAACCTGAAACCAGGGAATCCCCCCGAAGTCGAAATTACCTCACAATTTCTCCAGAAGCTCACCTATACCTTGCTGGCATAGTGGGGGGTCCATAGGAGGCTGCATCTAGTTTCAAAAGGTCAAGGGAGGCTAGACCTAGCTTATGGCTAGACGAAACTCCTTAATATCGAGGCTAGGACACTGATCGACCTCACTATGTGATGTACCTCACCATAATATATACCATATTCAACGACCCCTATAGAAGAACATGCTAGACCTGATGACACACATGATCATATCTTAAGACGTTACATACGTACATAACAAGTAATAGTGTCCAAGTAGGAAAGAAATTGATCTCCACCAAGATATCCTCAACTCAGCAATTAACTCAAAGTCAATGACATTTAAGTGTAAACTCCCGTCCGATAACGAGGGAAGGGATGGAGAAAATCAAGGGGGGAATCAATGAGTTTGACCTATGAAGACAATGTATAAAAGAAGGACTTGAGCCTTCTGAAAGAAGAGACTACTTTTCGACAGGCATATGATAAGTACCCAACTACACTCTAGAGAAAATTGAGAACAATTTGAGAGAGATCTGTATATCATACACTATCAATAAAGAAAGTATTTTTTTTTAATTCTTTCGTGTGGTTAATGGTATTATTGTTCCTTATCATTTTATTAGGCACAGTTACACATATGGTCAACCTTGGCCATCACCTACGTGGTAGTGGTCTCGAGGGTGTTAACTGGGATTTCTCGTCCTGAGAAAAATTTCCGTTAACACTTTCTAGCGCCGTCTGTGAGAACACCCTACATCCGGTTAATCAAGCCAACTATTTGCATTTTCATTTTCGTTCTTTTACAGGAACCGAGAGGCTCCGCTCTCCCTAAGGCCGACATGGAGTTTCGGAACAACTTTCTGTACGGCCTACGCGAAAGGCCCCAAGAAAGGGGAAGAAGTCTAGGTATAGCAATCAAGCTCCAGTCCAAACAGCTAATGTGCGGGCTTCTGGCCACCCTATAGTGAGCCAGGCCGCGCTCGACCAACAAGCGGCAGCCTTCGTGGAAACTGTCTGCATCAGTCTGCTCGCTGAAGGCATCACAGTCCACCAAAAAAACCCGAATGATCAGAGAGAACCGAGCAGGTTCGGAGCTAGGCAGCCTTCCTTTGACTGCCTGGGACCTCCTCTTTCGGAGCCAGCTCGAGACAGAACTGGGCCCCAACTTTCGATCCGGGATAGGATGGGACCCATGCCCCAAGTTCCGAAAATACCTTCACAATATCAACCCATGCAAGTCAAGTCGGCTTCAGACGCCTTGACCCTGGAGCAACGAGAGGTACCTCGCCCAACGGCATCAATGAGGATTGCCCTGGCCCAAGAGGAAGAAAGTCGACAAGCTTCCCGAGTGGATCATGTCCATGAAGGGGACCGGATAGAGGTCTCCAGTTCATCCAAGGAACTCGACAGTGAAGAATCCGAGGTTAATTCAAAGAAACCTGGGAACAAGCGACTGAGGGATCAGCTGGCAAAGCTACAGAAAGAGGTCCAGCAGATAATAAAAGGAAAGAATAAGGAGGATAAAAAGGATCCATTGAGCGAGATGAAAGCTCCCTTCACTAGGAGGATCTGGGAAGCGGAGCTCCCACCAAAATTTAAAATGCCAGCAGATAAGTTCTCTGGAACGGAAGATCCTCTAAGTCACCTGGAGAGCTTCGTCCAACAGATGGAGGTCCTGAACACTACCAGAGTAGCTATGTGTAGGATGTTTCCAACGACCTTAACCGACTACGCGAAAACTTAGTTCAGGAAGCTGCCTGCTTTAGCGTGAATTCTTTCACGAAGTTATCAACAGATTTTTGCTCACAGTTCCAAGGGGTCAAACCTCGTCCGAAGGATCCCATACACCTCCAATATGTGATTCAGGAACGAAGTGAGACACTTCGATAGTACGTGGAACGTTTTCACAAAGAGGTCATACAAATGGGAGTTTTCGTCGAGAAAGAAACTCTCACCAATTTCAGGCGGAACCTGTGGCGGGAAAGCTTTTCCACTCCTTCGCCAAAAGACCTCCCGAGACTTACCAGGAGGCCTACGATCGGGCTCTTAAGCAGGTCAAGATTGATGAGCAACTCAAATTCAAGATGGAACACGATGATATAAGAACAGCGAAGCGTCAGAAAAAAGAAGCCCCCAAATCTGAGCCTACTCAAAAAACTCAGAATAAACCTCCCAAAAGGTCAACCTATCGCATCCCCGCAAGCAGCTAGGAAGTGCTACGCGGTATCTGCCAATCCTACAACTTTAGCAAAATAGTGTGTGCAAGTTGCATTAGTCCAGGAAGATATGGAAACATCCCGGATAATTCAGGAAGAGATGGAGCCCACGGAGCATCCTGAGCATCCAGAGAGCGAACATGTTATGCCTTTTAAGGAGGAACGGAGCAAGGAGTAGGCCAGCGGGTAGCCCGTAGATAGATTAGAGGAGATACCCATCAAAAATGACGATCCCTCCAAGGTTGTCAAGGTCGGGGCCACCATCGGGTCAGAAGTGAAAGAAGGTTTAATTAATATTCTCAAAGAATTCAGCGACATCTTCGCTTGGAGACATGATGAAATGCCTGGGATCCTGGCATCATTGGCCTCCCATCGACTAGCTGTAGATCCAACAGTGAAGCCCGTCAAACAGAAGAGACGTCACTTCAATGCTAAGAGGAACGCTGCGGTACAGGAAGAGGTAGATAAATTAATCAAGGCAGGGTTTATTAGAGAAGTGCGCTATCCCGAATGGATCGCCAACGTGGTCATGGTTACGAAGGCGAATGGGAAGTGGCGTATGTGTGTCGATTACACTGACCTCAACTAGGCATGTCCAAAAGACAGCTTTCCTTTACCAAAGATCGACCAGCTGGTTGACTCCACATCCGGAAATAAACTTCTGAGTTTTATGGACTCGTTCTCAGGATACAACCAAATTAAGATTCACCCAGCTGACCAAGATAAAACTAGTTTCATTACTGGGCAGGGCTTGTACTGCTACAAGGTGATGCCATTTGGTTTGAAGAATGCCATGGCTACGTACCAGCGGCTGGTTAACAAGCTGTTCAAGCCCGAGATAGGAAGGACGATGGAGGTATACATCGACGACATGATCACAAAATCACCAACCGCAGAAGGACATCGGGAAAACTTTCGTAATACCTTTCTCATACTGAGAGAAAACCAGATGCGGTTGAACCCCTCCAAATGTGCCTTCGGGGTAACAGCGGGGAAGTTTCTAGGTTTCATGGTCCATGAGAGAGGCATAGAGGCCAACCCAGAAAAAATCAAAGTTATCTTGGACCTGGAATCCCCCACATCACTCAAACATGTACAAATTCTGACGGGAAGTGTAGCAGCGCTCAACAGGTTTATCTCTCGCTCTACCGATAAATGCATCCCTTTCTTCAAAGCCATCAAACAAGGTAAAAACATGAAATGGAGCCAGGAGAGCGAACAAGCCTTCCAAGCCTTGAAAGAATACATATCAAGCCCACCGTTGTTAGTCAAGCCAGTTCCCGGAGAGGAGCTGCAAATCTACCTGGCCATCTCAGAAACTACAGTGAGCGGAGCTTTGGCCAAGGAGTGCTGCGACGGGATTCAAAGGCCCATATACTATGTGAGTCATGCTTTAACCAAGTTAGAGAAAAATTATATTCTCCTGGAAAAGCTCGCTTATACTCTGGTGATCTCGGCGAGGAAGTTCCGTCTCTATTTTCAAGCTCATTCAATAGCAGTGGTGACGGACCAACCTCTTCGCCAATTCTTACAAAGACCATATGTGTCCGGAAGGCTAGTCTTATGGGCTCTGAAGCTCACTCAGTTCGATTTAAAGTATAAGCCCAGGACCACGATTAAGGCACAAGCTTTGGCAGACTTCGTGGCAGAATTTTCAGCGCTCCCAGATCAAGAGAATATTGCAGCACTAAATGAGATCCCTGAAAAGACATCCGAGATCGACAATTGGCTGGAATGCTGCAAGTCCTGGACCCTATTTACAGATGGAGCTTCCGGGCAAGCTAGGGGAGGAGCTGGCGTAGTTTTAATAGACCTGGAGGGGACTGAATTCTGTCACTATTTCAGATTCGAGTATAAAGCCACCAATAATGAAGCAGAGTATGAAGCCCTCCTAGATGGGATGAAAGCAGCCATCGAACTACAGGCCGATTACCTACAAATCAAGAGCGACTCATTGCTTGTTGTCAATCAGGTGACTGGGGTGTACCAAGCAAAGGGAGATAATATGGCTGCCTACCTAAAGCTAGCTCAGTTGCTAAAAAATAAGTTTAAGGAGTTCAAGATTGATCAGGTGCCTTGACACCAAAACCACCGCGCGGATGTTCTAGCTAAGATAGCTGCAAATGGAGGCCAATCCTTACCACGGGAAATTCCCCTCCAAGTGATCTCCCAACCAAGCATAGCCACAAATAAAGAAATCTGCTCCCTAGATCGTCAGCCTTACTGGATGGACCCGATCATTGCCTACCTCCTAAAGGGAGAGCTCCAGAGGAGCCCGATCAAGCCCAAAGAATCAAAAGACTCTCGGTCCGATATTTCTTAGTAGACGGGTACCTCTACAGAAGGGGTAGATCCCTCCCCTTACTTAGATGTTTGCATCTTGATGATGCTAAATGGGCATTAAGAGAGGTCCACTCTGGGGACTGAGGGAACCACATCAGTGGGGAAGCTCTAGCATATCAAGTTCTTCATATGGGGTACTACTGGCCGACCATCCATCAAGACGCAAGGAGTTTTGTACAATCTTGCGAGCCATGTCAAAGGACTTCAAACTTGAACCACCAGCCACCTGAGCGACTGTTGTCTCTCAGTTCACCCTACCCCTTTGCCATGTGGGGAATCGACCTAATTAGACCGCTTCCTACTGCTCCCGGAAAAATGAAATATTCTATCATGGCTATCGACTATTTCACAAGATGGGTCGAGGTAGGGCCTCTTTCTCAAATATCAGAAAAGAATACGACCAAGTTCATCAAAACCAACGTGGTATGTAGATTCGGGACCCCTCTCATCATTATAGCCGACCTGGGTAAGCAGTTCGATAACGCCCGATTCAAGGACTTCTGTAAAGGATTCGGGATCGACCTCAGACTCGCTTCAGTAGCCCATCCCCAGACTAACGGGCTGGTGAAATCCACCAACAGGACTATCAAAAAACTTTTAAAGAAGAACTTACAACAGAAAAAAGGCAAATGGGCCGAAGAGCTGCCAAAATTCCTCTGGGCATACCGGACTACAAAGAGAACAACTACTGGGGAGACACCTTACTCCCTGGCTTTCGGAGTTGAAGCGGTCCTCCCCATTGAGCATAAATTAACCTCGTTCAGGGTTCAACACTTTGAACCTGAAAGTAACGAGGTTAAGCTCCTGGCTAATCTAGACCTCCTAGAAGAAAAACAAGACCGAGTAACAGAGAAAAGGGCAATCTACCAGAGCAAGATCGCTAGATATTTCAATCGAAAGGTCAGAGCCCGAAACTTCAAAGAAAGGGGATCTGGTGCTTAGGAAAGTCACCATGAATACTCGGAAAAGGTCGAATAGAGTCTTACACCCCAATTGGGAAGGGCAATATTTGATAAAGCTAGTTGCTCGCAATGGAGCCTACAAACTCGAAGACATGGATGGACGACCCATCGACCACACTTGAGGAAATTCTACCCTTGAGCAAGGAGTTTTCAAGCAGATTACCCTCATTTAGGTTTCATTAGAATCCTAAATAAAGATGTACTACATCTCGACCATCAATAAAGTCATTTTTTCTTTTTCCTCTTTATCTCCGACTGTGTTAACACTTTCTTACATCCTCGATTGGGAAATTCAACATAGACACCTCAAGACCAGTGATTAGCTGGGGAAGCCCCATTGTTACCTCCTGATGCCTTGGTCGGGCTACCACCCCCAAGAAGGGTCTGAGTATAAGAGCATAGTTGCCATCCAGATCTCGAGACCAGGAAATAGCTAAACAGCCCTTCTGATGCCTTGGTCGGGCTACCACCCCCAAGAAGGGTTTGAGTGTAAGAGCATAGTTGCCATCCAGATCTCGAGACCAGGAAATAGCTAAACATCCCTCATGATGCCTTGGTCGGGCTACCACCCCCAAGAAGGGTCTGAGTGTAAGAGCATAGTTGCCATCCAGATCTCGAGACCAAGAAATAGCTAAACAGCCCTCCTGATGCCTTGGTCAGGCTACCACCCCCAAGAAGGGTCTGAGTGTAAGAGCATAGTTGTCATCCAGATCTCGAGACCAAGAAATAGCTAAACAGCCCTTCTGATGCCTTGGTCGGGCCACCACCCTCAAGAAGGGTCTGAGTGTAAGAGCATAGTTGCCATCCAGATCTCAAGACTAGGAAATAGCTAAACAACCCTCATGATGTCTTGGTCGGGCTACCACCCCCAAGAAGGGTCTGAGTGTAAGAGCATAGTTGCCATCCAGATCTCGAGACCAGGAAAGAGGTAAACACCCCTCCTGATGCATTGGTCGGGCTTGTTGGGGTTTTTGCCCTAAAGCTTGTAATATGTAAATGTAATTTGAACATAAATAAAAGAAGTAGTATATTCATTCATTTTGTGTCATACTTTATATAACATGTGCACTTAACATCCAAAATTGCCGGATGTAATTTCGAACTGAGTATATAAGTGTCATATATAGATGGATTCAGTTTGAAACGAGCAATTTAAAGAGTCCGTAGATAGCAAATAAAGCTGGATACTTTATTTGTGGTTAGTCTACAGCTGCGGTCCATTTCGTAGTGTACGGTGATCCTATCCTGGATCATTCATATGTAGATATGAGAATGGAGGCACCTTGTATGATGTGATCATATAGGACTGGGCCATGATCTATATGAATCTCTCACTAAGATCCGTTTAACAATGAGATTCATATATATCAACTTATGATGGCTATATGTGGGTGATCTTAATCCTGAGTGTCTTATCGACTCCTTCAGGTTAGATCGTGGTCTTTGATATACCATGGGTGAGGTCGGAGTTGCATTCCCGATCAATATACTCCGTATGTTGGGATCGCGGTTTGGCTTGTGGCTGGGAAGGTTTGTACACAATAGTGGAATCCACTCCTTCTTGTGAGAAGTAGATGGTAGTTCCCTTAAGGGTTGATTCGGGGCTTGAACAATATGAGTGCTCTCCTAATTCCGTAAGGAATGTAGGATTTATTGTTCATTAGAGAATCAATGGTACTTAATGGAAAGATATGATTAGAGGGGTATAACGGACATTATGACCCAGCTCTAATTATGAACTACTTGTAGAGGATTATACCATATGTAATAGCTATATCGATGGACACCGAGAGTTATTGGTTTGTGTAAAAACGTCTACAGTTGAGAGAGTGCAGCTTCGGGTTTTTAGTGGAATAACACCGAAGTTAATAATCATGAAATATTAATTAAAGAGTTTAATTAATAATTTCTAAGGATTATTGGAGCTCAAAATACTGTGGGTCCATTAGGTCCCCTTGCTAGCCCGATCGATTTAGGTAACAAGGGTCACGGTTAATTAATTGGATTGTCCAATTAATTGTGTTACGAAAGTGACACGTATTTATTCGGGAATTAATTGAATAATGAGATTATTTAATTAATGAATAATGGTGATTAAATAAATTAAATAATAAAATTATTTAATTATGTTGTTAATCACTAAATGGAGGGTGTTAGTTGATATTTGATTTTGAATAAAATAAGATAATATGATTATTTTATTTTATTAAATTAAATATTTGAAATTGAATTTAAAATGTTTGAATTCAAATATTAAATATTTAATTATCTTTTTGAAAGATATGAGATAATTTTTGAAAAGTTTTTAAAAATCAAATAAGATTTTGGTTTGTTTAATTTTTGAATATATATGAGATATATATTTAATAAAAAAAAAATTGAGAACAACCAAATGAATAAGCAAAAACACACAGCAAAAAGAAAAAAGAAGAGCAAAGTCTTCGTGAACAGCAAACAACACAAATAGAAAAGAAAAAGTTAGTGTGTGGTGAGACCACAAGTGCTGCACTTCTATTTGTGTGTGTTCTTCTCTTTTTCCTCCATACAGGTCCTGAATATCGTGACGCGCCCACACGCAGTTACCAGTTCCGGGAGATAGAGAGGAAGATCACGTGGTTCAAATCAGGAGCAGTTCGTATTAAAGTGAAGGAGCCTCCTACGTAGGTATGAAAAAGTTTCTTCACTTGATTATTATTGCATTTGATTATTACTGTACAAATGGGTTAGTTTAATGATTGCATAAAATTTTTAAAACCTTCCGCTGCGCAATCTGTAACCCTAGGTTCCAACAATTGGTATCAGAGCCAATTTTTGTACAGTATAATCGAATTCGATTACTCCTGATATGTATGAATGTGTAGGCACATTTTTTTTGATGAGTGTATGATGTTTTTTAATTAAATTGTTTAATTTAAAAAACATGGTTGATCGTAAATTTTTATGGTGTTGTGGATTTAGAGTGTTTCTGGGTTGTAGAATGTTTTTTTTTTTTTACTGTTGTATTATTAAAAAAAAATATGTAATCGCATTATTGCAAGACCTGGTGCGTGCATAGTAGACCAGTATTGCCTACCAAAGTGATGCATCACCAGCGCGCACAGCACACCTCCTGCGAGCCTACCAGCGGGCAAAGCAGGCTACCAGCGCTCAAAGTCAAGCGCATGCTTCCAGCGCGCGCCATCAGCGTCCTTCCAGCGCTGCGCGCGTCGCAGACCAGCAGCGCCCTCCAGTGATCGCCTGCCTTCCAACGCGCACCCAGAGCTTCCCACCAGCGCGCAACAACCCACCTGCGCGCATGCAGTCCAGCGACGCCTACCAGCGCCCAATGTCCAGTGCATGCTACTAGCGCACATGACCTGAAGAGATTGGAAGTCTTGGAAATTACAAGAAGACCAAGGGATGCCTTGGGAATATTTTTTGTAATTAGATTCCAATTTTTAGGTTAAATAATCCACAACACTCGGTCAACTCATGTATGTTTTAATTATTTGATGATTAAGCATTGCCATGCATATACATGTCATTTAAATTAGTTGTGCCTACACACATATATATATATATATATATATATGTTGATATATCATACATGCATAATAGCCATCCATATTATGTGTTTAATTTTTTTTTAATTTGATTAAAATGGGTTATTCACATAATTGGCTATTTTTAATGGGATTAGTTTTTTAGGAGTAAAAACTTGGTAAATCTCATTAATTACTAATCTTTTTATTAAAGAGTTTTAATACTTAGATTAGTAGGGTCCTTAAAATATATATTAGGATTAATTTGATTAAGCTCCTAATAATAATTGGACCTAATAATGTGTTTAGTTTTAATAGTTAAAACTTGGTAAATACACATTTAATAATAATTCTAGTCTTAGTAAACAGTTTACATAGATTTGAATTATCACTAATGAACTAGATTTTTAAGTGTTAAAAATCAATTTAGTTTATTAGTTATTGGAATAGGATTCTAATAATTTGTGATTAATGCACTTGACGCTTAAATTAAAATTAGCCGTTTAATCTAGTTTTATTTAGGTGCATTAATATTAATAGAAAACCCTTAATATAAAATAGTGAGTGGGAGAGGGATATATGACATTATATCCCGCGGTCTCCATCATTAGTTCAACACCGTGAGATTCGAGTGGGGCCTCGTGACGGCTTTGTTTTTCGTCCTCCCTAAGGAGGGTTTCCATATGAATCAATACCAAGGTTGACTTCCTAACAGATAGGATTTCGGAGGGGATTTCGGGATTGACCGACCCTAAGGCGGCAATTCTCGAGTTAAGCTCTTGAGATCTGAAATGATGGGTTACACTCACAAGGTTTTAATTAAATTGGTTAATTAAAAACCTGACCTAATAAACGATGGTTGAATGATATTGGCATAAGAGTTATTCTGGTATATCCTTTGACTGAGAAGGTCTCGATCCAACATGCAAGAATTTGACCGACCCTAAGGCGGCACTTGCTTGTGGTATGTTGGATTGTCGTGGCATAGAAACATTGTTTTTAGGGTTGTTCTTGTTCATTAAACATTTTCATGCATCATGTTTAATTTTATGCCGAACATTAGCACATGTTTAGAATGTATGACTGAATGAATCTTTAATTTATGTTTTTTCAGCCATGTCATCTGCACTATTACAAATACTTGCAAACGATAAATTAACTGGTGATAACTACATAAAATGGAAACTTAACATTAATGCAATACTGGTCACCAAAGACCTCAAGTTTGTGCTTACGGAGGAATGTCCTCCGGTGCCTACTGCCAATGCCACACGAACTGTTCGTGAGGCATACCAGCTATGGGTCTCATCTGATGAGAAGGCCCGAACATATCTGTTAGCTTCTATGACAGACGTGCTTGTCACAAAGCACGAAGCAATGAATACAGCATTCGAAATTATGGAGTCATTGCAAGCTATGTTCGGGCAGCCCTCCGAGCAAAAGCGACACGAAGCTGTTCGTTCCGCTATGCTCGCTCGCATGAAGGAAGGTACATCAGTTCGGGAACATGTCCTGAGCATGATGTCCTACTTCAACACGGCAGAAGTCAATGGCGGGGCCATTGATGAACCCAGTCAAGTGAGCATCATACTGACGACTCTTCCGAAGAGTTTCGATCAGTTTAAGAACAACTACGGGATGAACAAGTTAAGGTTTAGTCTCACACAGTTGCTCAATGAGCTCGCTACTTTTGAGTCCATGACCAAGGACAGCAAAAGTAAGACCGGTGAGGCAAATGTTGCCGAACCATCTTCCTCCAATAATAAGAAGAGGAAGAGGTCTGCTGGAAAGGCGAAGGGTAAGCCCAAACCCAAGAAGGCCCAAAGCAAAAAGAAGGGCACCTCCACCGACCAAGACAAAGGAAAATGTTTCCATTGTAACAAGGTCGGGCACTTGAAGAGGAAATGTCCTCAGTACCTGGAGGAGGTAGCCAAGAAGAAGAAGAAAGGTAAATATGATTTACTTGTTCTTGAATCTTGTTTAGTGGAAGATGATTCTTCACCTTGGATTGTTGATTCGGGGGCCACTAACCATGTTTGTTCTTCTTTGCAGTGGACTGATTCTTTGACACAGCTAGAGGAGGGAGCCTTCTCCATGCGTGTAGGGTCGGGGGATGTCGTGTCGGCCAAAGCAGTGGGAGCAATAAGATTGCAATTTTATAATAATAATAATTTTTTATTATTGAACAATGTTTTTTTATATTCCTGGATTTACACGGAATTTGATTTCCGTTTCTAAGTTGTTAGAACAATTATATTCTGTTTCTTTTGATAATAAATCAGTTATTATTGCAAAGAATGGTCTGAATATTTGTTCAGGAATTAATGAAAACAATTTGTATGTGTTAAGACCATTAATGCATACAACACTGCTCAACACCGAAATGTTTAAAGTTGAAAAACCAAAAACTAAACGACATAAGATTTCTCCAGAAAATGAAACGTATCTCTGGCATCTAAGGCTTGGTCATATCAACATTGACCGGATAGACAGACTAGTAAAAAGTGGACCTTTAAGTGAGTTAAAGGTTGGCACCTTACATGTCTGCGAATCCTGTTTAGAAGGTAAGATGACTAAGAGACCTTTTACTGGAAAATGGCATAGAGCTATAGAGCCACTAGAACTCATACATACAGACGTCTGCGGACCGATGAATGTTAGAGCTAGGGGCGGCTATGAGTATTATGTCACCTTTATAGATGACTACTCAAGATACGGATATGTCTACCTAATGCAACGAAAGTCGGAAACATTTGAAAAGTTCAAAGAATTCCGAGCTGAAGTTGAGAATCAATTAGGTAGGACTATCAAGTCACTACGATCAGATCGTGGAGGTGAGTACCTTGACCAAGAGTTTGAAGACTTCATGGTCGAGCATGGGATAGTTTCCCAACTCACAGCTCCTGGTACACCTCAGCAAAATGGTGTAGCGGAGAGGAGAAATAGAACCCTGATGGAAATGGTGAGATCTATGATTAGTTTCTCATCATTACCAAATTCCTTCTGGGGATATGCGTTACAAACAGCGGCATACATTTTGAATGTAGTGTCATCCAAATCTGTTCCTAAAACTCCCCTAGAGTTGTGGAATGGTCGTAAAGCTAGTTTGCGACATTTCCGCGTATGGGGGTGTCCAGCACACGTGCTGAAGAACAGAACCGGAAAGCTATATCCCAAGTCTGTAGTCTTCTTGTTTGTAGGATACTCCAAGGAGACCAGAGGTGGATACTTCTATAGTCCTGAAGATAACAGAGTATTTGTATCGACAAATGCAACGTTTCTTGAGGATAACTATATAAGTGATCATAAACCTCGTTCTAAAATTGTATTAAATGAGTTGGAGCCTGGTGAGACCAGTACTCAGTCAACTAGAGTTGTTAATCCATTAACATCTGAAAGTCAGATAATTCCTAGTCAGGATACACTACCACCTAGACGAAGTGAGAGGGTTGTGAGACAGCCTGAACGCTATTTGGGTGTAAGTGAGGGATAAGATCTTGTCTCTGCCGATAGTATGGATGATCCATTGACATTTAAGAATGCAATGGAAGATCCTGATAAAGAGGAATGGCTTAAAGCCATGAATCTCGAGATGGAGTCTATGTACTCTAACTCAGTCTGGGAACTTGTAGACTTACCGAATGGGGTAAAACCCATAGGATGTAAGTGGATCTATAAGAGGAAGAGAGTAGTAGACGGAAAGGTAGAGACCTTCAAGGCAAGGCTAGTAGCTAAGGGTTATACCCAGAAAGAGGGGGTCGATTATGAAGAGACCTTCTCGCCAGTAGCCATGTTTAAGTCTATTCGGATTCTCTTATCCATTGCTGCCTATTTCGATTATGAAATTTGGCAAATGGACGTCAAGACTGCATTCTTGAATGGCAATCTTGACGAGAGCATCTATATGATGCAACCAGAGGGATTCGTGTCTCCAGATCAAGAGCAAAAGGTTTGCAAGTTGCAAAGGTCCATCTATGGACTTAAGCAAGAATCTAGATCTTGGAACATCAGGTTTGATGATGTGATCAAAACCTATGGCTTTGAGCAGAACGTCGATGAGCCTTGTGTCTACAAGCGCATCATTGACAAAAAGGTAGTTTTCTTGGTCCTATACGTGGACGACATCCTACTCATTGGGAATGAAGTGGGAGTGTTATCTGATGTAAAGGGCTGGCTGGCTAGCCAATTCCAAATGAAAGATTTGGGAGATACGAGTTATGTTCTAGGGATCCAACTTATAAGGGATCCAACTTATAAGGGATCGTAAGAACAAACTCATAGCATTGTCTCAGGCATCATATGTCGACAAGATTCTTGTGCGATTTTCGATGCAGAACTCCAAGAAAGGTAATTTACCTTATAGACATGGGGTTCACTTGTCTAAGGAACAGTGTCCTAAGACACCTCAAGAAGTTGAGGATATGAGACGTGTGCCATATGCATCAGCAGTAGGTAGTCTCATGTATGCTATGTTATGCACGAGACCGGACATCTGCTATGCAGTGGGAGTAGTCAGCAGGTACCAGTCCAACCCAGGATTAGATCATTGGGTTGCTGTCAAGACTATTCTCAAGTATCTTCGGAGAACGAGAAACTATATGTTAGTGTATTCCGGACAGGATTTGATCTCGTTAGGATACACAGATTCTGATTTTCAGTCAGACAGGGATTCTAGAAAATCCACGTCTGGATCAGTATTCACCCTAGGTGGTGGAGCCATTGTGTGGAGAAGTATAAAGCAATCTTGCATTGCTGACTCCACCATGGAAGCCGAATATGTAGCCGCTTGTGAAGCTGCTAAAGAGGCTGTTTGGCTCCGTAAGTTCTTGAGTGATCTGGAAGTTGTTCCAGATCTGGATAAGCCCATCACACTTTATTGTGATAACAGTGGTGCTGTGGCTAATTCCAAAGAACCAAGAAGCCACAAGAGAGGGAAGCATATAGAAAGAAAGTATCATCTCATTAGAGAGATAGTGCATAGAGGAGATGTGATCGTCACCAAGATAGCCTCACAAGACAATCATGCTGATCCATTTACGAAGACCTTACCGGCTAAAGTGTTTGAAGGTCACCTAGAAGGTCTAGGGTTACGAGACATGACTCACATGCTTTAGTGCAAGTGGGAGATTGTTGGGGTTTTTGCCCTAAAGCTTGTAATATGTAAATGTAATTTGAACATAAATAAAAGAAGTAGTATATTCATTCATTTTGTGTCATACTTTATATAACATGTGCACTTAACATCCAAAATTGCCGGATGTAATTTCGAACTGAGTATATGAGTGTCATATATAGATGGATTCAGTTTGAAACGAGCAATTTAAAGAGTCCGTAGATAGCAAATAAAGCTGGGTACTTTATTTGTGGTTAGTCTACAGCTGCGGTCCATTTCGTAGTGTACGGTGATCCTATCCTGGATCATTCATATGTAGATATGAGAATGGAGGCACCTTGTATGATGTGATCATATAGGACTGGGCCATGATCTATATGAATCTCTCACTAAGATCCGTTTAACAATGAGATTCATATATATCAACTTATGATGGCTATATGTAGGTGATCTTAATCCTGAGTGTCTTATCGACTCCTTCAGGTTAGATCGTGGTCTTTGATATACCATGGGTGAGGTCGGAGTTGCATTCCCGATCAATATACTCCGTATATTGGGATCGCGGTTTGGCTTGTGGCTGGGAAGGTTTGTACACAATAGTGGAATCCACTCCTTCTTGTGAGAAGTAGATGGTAGTTCCCTTAAGGGTTGATTCGGGGCTTGAACAATATGAGCGCTCTCCTAATTCCGTAAGGAATGTAGGATTTATTGTTCATTAGAGAATCAATGGTACTTAATGGAAAGATATGATTAGAGGGGTATAACGGACATTATGACCCAGCTCTAATTATGAACTACTTGTGGAGGATTATACCATATGTAATAGCTATATCGATGGACACCGAGAGTTATTGGTTTGTGTAAAAACGTCTACAGTTGAGAGAGTGCAGCTTCGGGTTTTTAGTGGAATAACACCGAAGTTAATAATCATGAAATATTAATTAAAGAGTTTAATTAATAATTTCTAAGGATTATTGGAGCTCAAAATACTGTGGGTCCATTAGGTCCCCTTGCTAGCCCGATCGATTTAGGTAACAAGGGTCACGGTTAATTAATTGGATTGTCCAATTAATTGTGTTACGAAAGTGACACGTATTTATTCGGGAATTAATTGAATAATGAGATTATTTAATTAATGAATAATGGTGATTAAATAAATTAAATAATAAGATTATTTAATTATGTTGTTAATCACTAAATGGAGGGTGTTAGTTGATATTTGATTTTGAATAAAATAAGATAATGATTATTTTATTTTATTAAATTAAATATTTGAAATTGAATTTAAAATGTTTGAATTCAAATATTAAATATTTAATTATCTTTTTGAAAGATATGAGATATTTTTTGAAAAGTTTTTAAAAATCAAATAAGATTTTGGTTTGTTTAATTTTTGAATATATATGAGATATATATTTAATAAATAAAAAAATTGAGAACAACCAAATGAATAAGCAAAAACACACAGCAAAAAGAAAAAAGAAGAGCAAAGTCTTCGTGAACAGCAAACAACACAAATAGAAAAGAAAAAGTTAGTGTGTGGTGAGACCACAAGTGCTGCACTTCTATTTGTGTGTGTTCTTCTCTTTTTCCTCCATACAGGTCCTGAATATCGTGACGCGCCCACACGCAGTTACCAGTTCCGGGAGATAGCGAGGAAGATCACGTGGTTCAAATCAGGAGCAGTTCGTATTAAAGTGAAGGAGCCTCCTACGTAGGTATGAAAAAGTTTCTTCACTTGATTATTATAGCATTTGATTATTACTGTACAAATGGGTTAGTTTAATGATTGCATAAAATTTTTAAAACCTTCCGCTGCGCAATCTGTAACCCTAGGTTCCAACAGGGCTACCACCCCCAAGTAGGGTCTGAGTATAAAAGCATAGTTGCCATCCAAACCTCGAGACCAGGAAATAGCTAAACAGCCATCCTGACGCTTCGATCGGGCTACCTCTCCTAAGACGGATTTAAATATAAATAGTTGTTTTTGTGTGCAGGATCAAGATCATCATAATAAGAATTCCCTACCAAAGTTTGAATGAAGTATGAACAAATTATCATTACGGATGCAGTTCTGGTTCCTTGTCAATACCAGGAGTAAAACAAGAGTTTCTCAAAGTGAATCGGTTTCTCATTAAAGACAAGAGGAGCCTATCCCCCGGTAAGGCTATATCTATCCAGCGGGGAACCCCCGAGCACGGGCTATAAAAAAACAAACAGCTAAACTAATCAAGAGCAAAACGGGTACCCACCCCCTTTTCCGGGCAATCAAGACAAATCATAAATAGACCGCTTCAAGCTTTGGAACTCTCTTAGTTTTCCTCTGCTAATCCTCCTCCCTTACGCCGATCCTCGCCATCAACCCCTCCTTCAGGTAGTTGCCCATCTTGGTTATCCTCGCCAACCATCCCTCCATTCAGAGGCTCCTCCTGTTGATCAGCAGGATCTTCCTCCAGGACTTCATTAATCACTGTCATAACCTCGGGCGGGATAGCCGCATTGAGAATGGCTGCCATGGACCCCGTCTGGCTCCTGTCGACCTCCATCTCCATTATAGGGGGTTCCTCAGACGGGCTCCTAACTTCTTCCCCAGCTCCTGGCTAGTCCCCCTCAGATCGAGAGGATAGAACCTTACTTGAAGACTCCCCGGGACCTGAAGCAGTAAAAATAGGAGGAGGAAATAGAGGATCTATCTGGACGGGTTGTTTTCCAGCTCCTGCCTGGCTCGAAGGAACCGCCTCGTCATCATCAGGGCGAGATAACTCAGCAGCCTTGATCATTATCTCCTGTCTATCCCAACCGGCAATGGATGACAGATCAAAGGGAAGAGCGAGAGCCTCTACGACCTGAAACGAAGCATAGAAGTATCTATTGCTAAAGGAGGTCTTCGCGTCAGCTTGCAGCTTGGTCACCTGAGCGATCAAAGCCTGATTCTCGAGGTCCAACTTCTTATCCTCAGCTTTCCAAGAATCCTTCTGCCTAGCCCTCCGGGTAGATTGGAGACGCTCTTGATCATAAGACTGCTTCGTCCTTTTATGGTCACAACGAAGCTCGGCCAGCTCGATCTCGATTTTTCGTTGGTTGGAGGTCATCTCTTCAACTAAGGTCTGAGCCTGCTTGAGCAATCATATGGCTTTCTTGGCTTCGGCCTTAGCAGGCAGGTCACCCTGGTGGCCCATGGCTACATTAAACTTGAAGGCCTATAAAATACAAAGTCAGGGTTAGAAATTGAACAAGTTGGCAGAAGCAGTATGAAGGAAATACAATTACCTCGAAAGTATACCCCTTGGTGAGCAGGACATCCACGGGCATGGAGGCCATCCTGGAGATCCCACCGCCCGGACAGGACGCGATGAATTGTTCCAAGACTTCGTCCTGCCCCGTCGAGCTAGACTGAGGGCGGGAACGGCTAGGAGGAACCCTTGCGACACCCCTTTTAAAGTCCTCCGAAGCTCAGGGGGTTAAAAGCGCAGCGGAATCAGGAGGGCGAATCGAGGGAGTAGCAACTTCAGCGATTACAATAGAAAGGGCAGAAGTAGTTGGACCAACAGCTTGGGGAGCCTTACCCAGAGCCCGAAAAGCCCGCGACGCAAGGTTGGCCATCTTAAACCCAGCTGGGGAGGTAGATTGAGCAAGAGCCGGTACGACCCCAGCAAAGGGAAGAAGAGTTAGAGCCAAAGGAGAACGTTGGACGTCGCGGGAAGCTGGCTCAACAACAAAAACTGTGAGTAAACAAATCAAAAAAAGAAAACGTCAGAACCAAGCTAGTTAACAAGATAAGGCAAGACAATTCAGTGACACTTACGAGGAGTAGCATCTGAGATTCACAGGTATTGATTCACCCTACGAGGATCGAAGGCTTCAGCAGTTGGGAACTTCAGGTTCAAGTAGTTCCTGGCTAGAATATCCTTCTGAATCAAAATGGTTTCAGATTCAGAAGGCAGGGAGTCTCAGTCCCACGATGGTTTGTCACTAAAAGCTGTGGGAACCTCGAACTCATGCCCCCCAATGAAAATCGAGCTCCCCCAGTCATCACCCGTAAGGATCCATTCTTCCTTCCAGGTGGGGTACTTCTTCGAAGCGCCGGGAATAACAAAGTTGAGCTTGTTCTTGGCCTTAGCATAAAATTGACATCGATGAGCGCCAGAAAGGCTCCCGATCTAGAAAAGATAGGCCAGCTCCTCTGCTCCGGGCTCTCTTGTCACCTTGTTCAGATGACATTGTTCCCTCCATAGCACGATAAAGCCAATCAAATGCCTTCAGAAGCCGGGCGTCAACTGGAGGGGAGCAAGTTGGATGGCATTGAGAGCTCGCTGAAGAGTAGGATGAAGGGGAAGCCTAACCCCATTCTCGAGAGCCGCCACATGAATTGGAAGCATGCCTTTAGGGGGGTTGAAGAACTCATAACCCTTGGGAGGTACTGTGATAGAAACGCTGTCGGGAATGCGGTACTTTGACCTCAAACGATCAATCACAACCGGATCAACGATGGAATTAGGGACAACCCTGAAGTCATAGGGAGGGAGCCTCTCCAAAAGGGGGCCGGAAGCCAGGACTCGATGCTCCCCCGCGGCGTCGCCGCCACCCTCTTTATCAGAGTTTTCATCAGCTATATCCAAAGGATGGTCAGGATGGTTAGAAAACCCTGGTCCCAATGGACACATTCCTGTTCGACCGCCGACGTTGCGGATTGGGCGGAGAATCATCGCTGTCTAAGCTCATCCTTGCCCGTTTCCCAGGAGCAAGGCTAAAGACCTCATCCCTGTCAACCATGGAATCAACGGAATCGTGACTGGTTTTCGACATGATGAAGTCGGTGAGGATGAGGAATGAAGAAAAAGATAGGCTTGAGAGAAAGTCTATGAAAGAAAGTTTATCCTGGGAAAAATTTGAAATTTGAGAGATGTGAGGAAGACGTTGAGATAAACAAGTATATATAGGCAAGAGGGCAGCAGCACGAGCTGTCGAGATCCTCGGTTAAGATCACAAAGAATCTCGGGGACTGCCGTAACATAACCGGATTAATTCTAAAACAGGTCAGTCAACTCACGCCACATCACTTGCACAGTTAATGAGGAGATTTCCCCAAGATTCAGGTAACGGTAAAGAATCTCAGGGACTGCCGTAACGCATCAGGATTAATTTGGAAATAAGTCAGTCAGTTCATGCCACGTCACTTGTGCAGTTAATGAGAAGATTTCCCCAATATTCTGGTAACGGTAAAGAAGGAAAGATTTCCCAAATAAAATAGAAAATCTGACCCCAACCCTAAGCTTGATAACCGGTGTTCAAGTCAGAGGGGACTTCTGTTAATAGCCAAATTTGGCTAAGGACCAAAGGGAAATTTTCCACCCTCCAAACCTAGCTCCATGCCCGAGGTCATCCACCAGGAGACCATGTTACCCGAAGCCGAGCTACGATACAGCCCTACAGGAATAAGGACGGGCTCCAGAAACGCCCGGAGTAGAGCTTGGCTCGATCAGATCGTGCCCACGTCACCGAACCTGAAACCAGGGAATCCCCCCGAAGTCGGAATTACCTCACAATTTCTCCAGAAGCTCGCCTATACATCGCTAGCATAGTGGGGGGTCCATAGGAGGCCGCATCTAGCTTCAAAAGGTCAATAGAGGCTAGACCTAGCTTCTGGCTAGACGAAACTCCTTAATATCGGGGCTAGGACACTGATCGACCTCACTATGTGATGTACCTCACCATAATATATACCATATTCAACGACCCCTATAGAAGAACATGCTAAACCTGAAGACACACAGGATCATATCTTAAGACGTTACATACGTATAAAAAAAGTAATAGAGTCCAAGTAGGAAACAAATTGATCTCCACCAAGATATCCTCGACTCAGCAATTAACTCAAAGTCAATGACATTTAAGTGTAAAATCCCGTCCGATAAGGAGGGAAGGGATGGAGAAAATCAAGGGGGGAATCAATGAGTTTGACCTATGAAGACAATGTATAAAAGAATGACTTGAGCCTTCTAAAATAAGAGACTACTTTTCGACAGGCATATGACAAGTACCCAACTACACCCTAGAGAAAATTGAGAACAATTTGAGAGAGATCTGTATATCATACACTATCAATAAAGAAAGTATTTTTTTTTTAATTCTTTCGTGTGGTTAATGGTATCATTGTTCCTTGTCATTTTATTAGGCACAGTTACACATATGTTCAACCTTTGCCATCACCTACGTGGTAGTGGTCTCGAGGGTGTTAACAGGGATTTCTCGTCCTGAGAAAAATTTCCGTTAACACCACGTAAAAACCATGTGTTAATTTTCTCTATCTTTATATCTTGATATTTGTGTATGGGTTGATAAATATCTTGTATGATATCTTTGTAATTGATAATCATGTTATATCAAATTTGTATATGTTGGAGTTTTATGATTAAAAGCCAATTTATAAATTGAGTTTGTATCACATGCGAGTTATAGTTTATATTGACTGTGTTTGATCAAGCATATCGTTAATTGAATTGATAATGTGATAATGATTGTCCTTGTCTTTTTAAGTGTGATGCAAGCTACTTAGAGGGACAAACTTTTGTTTGTTTCAAGGGAATGAAAAAGGGAATGACAAACTTTTAAAGTTTGTATCACACTCAGAAATAAGATCACCCATAGGGATGGGCATTTCCCCCACGAGGCCCCATCCCCATTTGCCCCCACCCCCATTTGGGGGCAATTTTTGCCCTTAAATGGGGTTTGGGGGTGGGGGTGGGGGGATATTTTGCCCCCCAAACCTAAATGGGGATGGGGGTAAGGGGACCTACCCCCACCCCATTTCCCCATTTCCTCATTTCTTTAAATGGGGGTGGGGCCCTATTCCCTCATTTCCTCATATGTATATAATATATATATATATATATGTATATATATTTATATAATTTTAATATATATATATATATTTTTAAAAGTAACTTTAACTTTTTTTAAAAAAAAGTAACTTTAACTTTTTTAAAAAAAAGTAACTTTAACTTTTTTATTCTTGGTTCCGTCACTAATTGACTACATGACAGTCGAATGTACTTAGTTTTTTTATGAATTTGTTTAGACTTTTATGTGTAATACTAAATTACTATAGTTATTTCTATTAATTTTGAACAATTATATGAATTGGATATCAAAACATGATGATTCATAGGATTGAAATAATCGAATTTCAAATCCAGAATTATAAATTTCGGATTTCGGATTGAAAAATATTAGAATTAGAAATGGGGGAAATGAGGGAAATGGGGGACGGGGTGGGGGTAGGGAACCTCCCTCCAAACACCCCCATCCCCACTTCCCCCAAATGGGGTTTGGGGGCAGGGATGGGGGGAGGTTTCAGAAATGGGGATGGGGGTTGGGGGACCTTCCCCCACCCCAATGGGGCCCCACGCCCATCCCTAATCACCCATATATAGCCATCATTTGTCGATATATATGAATCTCAGCGTAAACAGATATTAGTGAGAGATTTGTATAAATCGTGGCCCAGTCCTATATGATCACATCATACAAGGTGACTCCATTCTCATATCACCATATGAATGATCCAGGATAAGATCACCGTACATTACGAATTGGACCGCATCTGAAGATCAACCACAAATAAAGTACCTAGCTTTATTTGCTATCTACGGACTCTTTAGATTGCTCATTTCAAACTAAATCCATCTGTATATGACACTCATTTACTCAGTTCAAAATTACATCTGACAATCTTGGATGTTAAGTGCACATGTTATATATAAAGTATGACACAAAATTAATGAATATACTACTTCATTTATTTATGTTCAAATCACATTTACAAATTACAAGCTTTAGGGCAAAAACCCCAACATTGGCTAGAGACATGAGCTCTTGGATAGCTAAGCATTAGAAGTCTTAGCTAGGATTGGGGTGATCCGGATAGCTAAGTGTGGAAGTCTCATATTGGAGAGTGATTCTTCGATTTGAGCGTGGAAGTCACATTTTGGAGAGTGATTCTTCGATGTATGCATGGAAGTCTTGACTAGGATCGGGGTGATCCGAATAGTAAAACAATGAGGCATCTCTTTCATTGTGCAGGGTTTGAGGGTAGATTTCTAGGTGAAGTGGTCACTTGAGAGATTGTATCTTTTGATCGTACTAGTGAAAGGTGTTTTCCGATGGTTGTGGAATCAAACCGTTGATGTTTCCTCTTCATAGGTTTTACCACGTAAAAATCATGTGTTAATTTTCTCTATCTTTATATCTTGATATTTGTGTATGGGATGATATATGTCTTGTTTGATATCTTTGTAATTGTTAATCATGTTATATCAAATTTGTATATGTTGGAGTTTTATGATTAAAAGCCAATTTATAAATTGAGTTTGTATCACATGCGAGTTATAGCTTATATTGACTGTGTTTGGTCAAGCATATCGTTAATTTAATTGATAATGTGATAATGCTTGTCCTTGTCTTTTAAAGTGCTATACAAGCTACTTAGAGGTACAAGCTACTTAGAGGGACAAACTTTTGTTTGTTTCAAGGGAATCAAAAAGGTGGAGTAACCTATTTCCACCCCCCCCCCCCCCCCCCCCCCCCCCCCCCCCCCCTACTTCTAGGTTAGCTTAAGGCAAATTAACAATGTTTGTATTTTTCAATTTCTTGTTAAGCAAGAACACAAAAATGAATGAAGAAGGTGTTCTACATACCAAGTCAAATATGTTGATAAAGACTCATGCTTAAACACATCCTAGATGAAGCTAGATGATGATTGAATCATGAATTAAGGATAGGTGTTTGGGTTTTGGTTAATAAAAATTGTATCTTGCTAACTTTCCTTGCAAGTCACTCTTGAGCTTTAAAGATGAAGTTTTTAGTTGAATTTTGAAACTCTAAATAACCAAAGAAGGGGAAAGGATCTATATATATAAAGCCCTAGATGAAATGACATCGTTTTGATAAAACAGGGCACGACTGTTGTGTGTACCATTGTGGGAGTCATAACGGTCACACAGCGGTGATCCAGATCGAAAAACAACATAGCTTAAGACCGTTGTTTGTACCGTTATATCTCTCATAGCAGTCGTAACAGTAGTGACCTACTGGAATCACACTATTGTGATAATCCACAGCGCACCAACAACGGTGCCACAGCGGTGACCCAATGAAATTACAACGCTGTGATAATCCACAGCGCAGCAACAGCGGTGCCACGGCGGTGATCCACTAAAATCACACCACTGTGATAATTCACAGTGCACCAACAGCGGTGCCACAGCGGTAAGCCTGCAAAGACAAAAAAAAATGCAAGGACTTATACCTTAAAGCAAATCAAACAAGATGCAATCGAAAAAGGCATGCAAGAAGAGTTAAAACATGAGTATTCACCTAAAGGAAATACACAAAGGATAAGAAGTATGAGATATGTGTGTGTGCAACTAGATCTCTTCAAATAAGAGTAGAGTCAAGTAATCTACCTTCCTTGAAGCACTTGGAGTCCAACGGTATTGATGATGTGAGCCATTCAAGACTTAAGCTACCTTTTACAATATTGGAACTCAATTGTGATTTTGTCATCGAAATAAGTCAATCATAAAATGAGACACTTACACACGTTAAGAGAAATGGGGGCACGGCACGGCACGACCCATTGGAGCTGTGACATGTCGTGCCGGCTCGGGGGCCTTAATAAGGCCCACTTCAATTTTTTATTAAGTTTTATTTTTTTAATTTAATATTTAAATTTTATAGTATTTCATTTATTTGTTATAAAATTAATTTAACGATTTAACTTATGCACTTTTAATTGTAATTTGTTTATCTTATTTATTATTTTAGTTTAATGAACTAAAATGTAAAAATAGATAGATTTATTTAATAAAATAAATCAAAGAATAAATAAAAATTAAAGATATAAGAAAATAAAAAATAGATGAAAATAAATATTTATTTATTTAATAAAAAGTGTGTAAGTGTTAGTCTGATAAAAAATATATATAGGTAAAGAAATGAATTTTATTTACTTATGTAGAATTCAGTATCATGTGACTGTCTCATTAAACACCTTACCAAGAAAAACTCAGTGTGATAAAAACTTGGTAACGGAAAAAGAGTGCAATCGAATTACAAGTAGTCAAGTAAATGTACAAGTATAATTAAATTTTAAAATTTTAAATTTTAAAAAAGAGTGCAATCAATAACTCTTCAGTCTTTACTCCTGGACCTGGTTACTGCCGAAACCCTCATCGACGTATAAATTGGTGAAATTTTAAGTAACTTCTTGGTCTTCCATTTGATCTTGCATCCTCTTTCGAGCATGCTCTCAATCCCAAAGGCATGTTAATACCTCCACCATCTCAAGAGGCAAAGAAGTTCTTCTTGTTCAATTATACTTCCACTCGTGTTGAATGCATGTTCTGAAGAAACAGTGGATATAGGGATAACAAGTACATCATGTGCTTGTTGTGACAGGATCGGATATATGTTGTTATAGTTCTTCCACCATAACAGCAGATCAAATTCCTCCATGTTTCCGGTTGAATCAAACTGAGTTTCAAGGAACATGTTGAGTTCGGCACCTCTAGTTGCAGCAGCTTGTAAAGCTTGGGGTGAAAAGAAGAACTTGATGAGCATGCATTTTTTCGATGATTGAGAATGCTGTAACTTCTATTCAAAGGGAATGTGTTCCGTTCTTCTGATGGTTGGGTGTTAACGCCGCCAAACCTACACTTATAAATACTAAAAACTTCGAACAACTTGGTTCGCAGGTCAGTAAATTGTTCAGAAAAATCTAAGTCCAATTTAGAACCAATATAATCAAGAAAAGTTTCTAAACCAGATAATTTAACCTCAGGATCTAGTATAACATCTAACGCATAAAGGAAAGGAATTTTAGACCAGTATTTTTTAAATTTGTTTTCCATGGAAACAACTGTAGTACCTAAGATATCATCTTCTCTATACATGTTTAACAGTTCAGACATTTCCACAATATGATGGATTACCTGAGAAGATATGGGGTAATAGACCCCGGAAAGAATTAAAGTGGAATCTTAAAATAAAATAAAAAAACCTTTAAAAATTGAAAAAAAAAAAAAGCTTTGCTACATACCAATCGTTTGAGGTTAGTAGTGGACGGCCAATTTCAACCATTTTCATGTTATAAAAACCTGAAATAGTTCCAGCATAATCCAAACAATTTTACAGTATTAAGTAAGTAGAATTTCACCTTACCGACATATTTGTTTGGAATCGTTGGGGTCGTAGAGATTTAGTTTGACAGTATCTGCCAAGATCTCGCAATCTTATATTAGAGCTGCTGATCCAAGAAAGGGCATCTCTGATGCAATCTATACGATCGCCTACAACCTTCATACCTGATTTTACAACTAAATTTATGATATGACATGTATACCATTGGTGGAAGAAATTACCCCCATCTCGCAGAATATTGTTGTTAAAAAACAAGGCAATAGAGTTACTATTTGCCGATGCATTATCTAATGTTATAAAAGGATGCATTGAGTTATTCCATAAGTTTGTAAAACAGAAACAATGACATGATAAATATTTTATGCAGTTTGTTGAAAATTCATAGGACGAAAACCAAGAATTCTTTTTTTGTAACTTCCAATCATAGTCTAAATAGTGTATCATGACACATAAATAGTCCTGTTTAGAACGTGCGTTCCAAATATCGGAAGTTAGTGCATTAGAAACATTTAAATGTTGTAATTCAGCGATCAATTTTTCTCGTTCGGTCTTCAAACATTTTAACAAAGCACTCCTAGTGGTGTTTCTATAAACAACTTTAAATTAGGGGTTGTATGCTTTTTGGATAAATTGATCATAAAAAACATTGTCACCGAAATTAATCGGTTGATCAGTTTGTGCAATATAAAGTGCCATGCAATCTCTAGCATACGCGAAATCGTAATTCCACGTCGTAACGGACCCGTCTGGGTTCCGTTATAGTTGTGTCTAGGTTGTAATGTCTACATGTTCGTGTCGAGCCATGCATTTGTCCATATGTCTTTTCAAATGACCGGTTCTCGACTTAGAAGTGGTATATAAGGCTTTACAAAACTTATAGTGAGATTTTGTTGTCACCGTACCGTCTGGGTTTGGTATTTCTTCTTTGTCAAAACACTGTCACACAATAGATGTCAACTTTCTGGTTTTGGGACGTGATGTCGATGTGACGGCCGAAGGTCCTGCTGTCGGTTAGGCCGGTTTGAAAAGGTCAAAATCATCATTGTCCATGTTAAGACTGTATAGAAAAAAGGGATGATTAGGATCCACTTCCTACAATATAAATGTTAACTCATTAGTCAATAAATAACTAAGCCAAAAGTCGTAAATACACTAATATACTAAACAAAAATATTAAAATTAATAACTAAGCACAAATATTAAATATAAAGTAAAACACTGAAACCTAAGATTCTAAGAATAAATATTAGCTTCAAAAAAATATTAAAATTTATAACAAAAGCATAAAAATATAAAGTCATAAATATACTAAGAATTAAACATTAAATATAAAGTAAAACCTAAGAATAAATATTAACTTTAAAAACTAAGCATAAAATCATAAATGTACTAAGCATAAATCCATAAAATACTAAATATAAAGTAAAACCTAAGTGTAAATATTAAAATTAATAACTAAGTATAAATATTAAAATAAATAACTGAACATAAAATCATAAATATACTAATATTCTAAGAAAAAATATTAAAATTAATAACGAAGCACAAATATTAAATATAAAGTAAAACACTAAAACCTAAAATTCTAAGAATAAATATTAAAATTTACAACAAAGCATAAAAATATAAACTCATAAATATACTAAGCATTAAACATTAAATATAAAGTAAAATCTAAGAATAAATATTAACATTAAAAACTAAGCATAAAATCATAAATATACCAAGCATAAATCCATAAATATTAAATAAAAAGTAAAACCTAAGTATAAATATTAAAATTAATAACTAAGCATAAAATCATAAATATACAAAGAAAAAATATTAAAATATAAAAAATATAACCTAAGAATAAATATTAAAATTAATAACTAAGCATAAATATTAATTATTAAATAATAATGGTGTAATTGAAATTAACTATAAATATAATAATTTACCATTTTGATTTTTGAATTTTGAGCATAAATATATAAAATAAAATTAAATAAAATACATAATTTTATGATTTATGAAGCGTATAAATATAAACTTAAAAATTAAGCATTAAGATATAAATTTTTAAATTGGGAATAAAAATTTAAATTAAAAACTAAGCATAAATATATTAAGTATAAATTTAAAATTTAAAAACTAAGCATAAAATTAAAGAAAAAAATTGCTTTTGTACTTTGGTGTCTTAGTGCCTTGGTGGAGAGATTATAGAATAATAGTTAGAGAATAGTAAATGGAGATAAGATAGTGTGATAGTATTAGTAGTAAGTAGTTAGTCATGTAGAGAATAGAGAGAGGGTAAGAATGAAATGGTGTAGAGAATAGAGATTAGAGGGAGAGTAAATGAGTAGTGGAGAGAAAGTGTATGGAAATTGGAATGGGTTGGGTATTTATTGGAAAATTTAAAATGTTGGTAAAAATATAAAATAGAAGAGATGAGAACTAGTTTTTGTAATTTTCTTTAAAAAAAAAAAATTAAGCACCCAACCGTTGGTGGCTGAAGCCAACGGTCGAGTTTTTTGTAAAAATAATAATAAAAAAATAATCCAACTCCACCTGTTAGAATTGGAAAAAAAATTAAAATTAAAATCTAGTTGGTCAAAGGTCGGCACAGCATGTCGGCCTGTCGTGCCGACAGTTCAGTCTAGCTTGTCGTGCCGTGCCGAAACGGCGGGCCGATACCCTCAGCCCTGCATGGCACGAACCTCGGTGTCGTGATAGCCTAGCCAAGCCTATGAGGTGTACCGTGCCAGGCACGGCCCGCCTCCTTGGCAAGCTTTAACGGGCCGGACACTCCAGGTCCAGCCCCAATTGACAGCTTTACCAAAGACAGTGGTGATCGGTTCAATTAGAGCTGGAGGTGTAAATCGGATAGGACGATCCGATTCTGAATATTATTCGAAATTTCGAATAATTTTTTATTTGAATCTGTTCTTATCCGTATCCGGTTTTCGGATATTGAAGGATGAAGATTACTGTTCGGATTCGGATAATCCGAATCTGAAAAATTTTTGAAACTGAATCCGTTACGAATCCGAAACCGATATGAATCAGAAACTAGTCTGAATCTGATCTGATTTAAAATCTAAAACCGATTTTTCATATAAAATCGTGTTACCTGTCAAATCAAATTACTTTTAAATAATATATATATATATATATATATATATATTAACATTATGCGGTGTGCTCTTATAGCACACTTCATAAAAATTATATACACCAAGTCACTGACACAAGTTAAGTGTAATTATTGTTTTTTATTTTTATTTTTCCTTTTTAAAAAAAAAAATTCTGTTGATATTTTAAGTGTGAAAACTATTTTGAAAATTTGATTATACTCTTAAACCTTGATTCATATTTGAATATGTGTAGGAATTGAGAAATGGAAACATTATGGATTGAATGTAATGTTTGGGAGGAAAATGCAAATGATTGGTAGCTTAGTAGGTACCAACCTAGTTAGGATGAATTTTGGCTAAAGTGATGCAATTAAATCCCATTCGATTTATTGTAATATTTTTTTATCAATTTATAGTAAGTTACATTTTATTTATATTCAAATATATATTTTTAATTAATTAAGTTGTTAGCAATTGCAATAAATAATTATTATTTTTTAAAAACCCGCATTGCACATACTTTGTATATAGAACATTTTTTATATTTTTTATTTAAAAAAACTAACATTGTTTAATTTAAATTGTTTTTTTAACTCTTGTTTAAAAAAAATTCCGAAAATAGTCGGAATCCAATCCGATCTAAAATTTCCATATCCAAATACAAGTCTAAGTCCGATCCGAATCCACTTCCGATCCGAAATATCCGATTGGAAGACTTTTTTAGTAAAACCGAATCCGAATAATCCAAAAAAATCGGATTCGGATAATCCAATCCGATCCAATTGACACCTCTATTTAGAGCCATCACCCATCAGTAACAATCTGCAAACAATTTTACTTCAGTTAATAATTTGTTGCCTGTTTAGTAATTTATAGATTGTCAGGAATATCGATCTAGATCTCAAACGTATGCAGATATGATTTACAAACATAAACGATCCGAATCCGATTGGATCAAACTGGAATGGAGCTACTTATCATTCTTATTTTTTTTAAATCTTGATGTGACATAATTTTTTTAAAATATTCAATGAGTTGAAATTCTTGAAGAATGACATTCACAAATTCTTGATGGGACATTTGATTCGTATTCATAAGTTGTAACATAGTTCAAAATCTATAAGCTTGGTAACTAAAATGACCTGTGCTAGGTGGCGGAAAACACAAACCAAAAGAAAAAAGAAATGGTTTATAAACTCAAGGACAAACACTACAACAAAATTCTTAAGCATATAGAGCTTTAACTAGAACTCAAATATTACAACACAAATTTGGCTGGACTTCCGTTTTGAAACATGATTACCTCTGCACCTTCTAAAAACTCTTCTATTTCTCTGAATTTGTAACTCCCGAGTTCTGTTTCCTTGCACGGTCACCATCACCTTCCTCTCAAATGAAGAACAGAAATAACCAGCTTATCAGCCTTGTTGTTCAGCACACTTTCACTGTGTTTAAATTCCCCGGATTTGATTTCTTCTGTTGTATCAGGAACTGCATGACTATTCATTTAACGCACGGCACTTAAAGTTTGTTTCCTTTCTGTCCATTTCTGATTCCTGGAAATTACTTTGTTTCATTTCTTTCAATTCAACTGCACATGTATGTTCCCCATTACTATCCCTCTTTTCCATATGGACTGCTCTCCATCTTACCAACAATGTCAATTGGCACAGCCTCAGTAGAGTTTAATTTCTTCTTAGATCTCCGCTTCTTTTTCTTAGATCCTACTTCGGCTTTTATTTCCAGCAATCCAACCGCACTTGTATGTTCCCCATAACTATCCCTCTTTTCTATCTGACTGCTCTCCATCTTACCAACAACGTCAATTGGCACAGCATCAATCGTGTTCAATTTCCTCTTCATAGATCCTACTTCGGCTTTTATTTCCTGCAATCCATCTGCACTCACTACTTGATCATTCCCTAGATTCTGCACCCCAGTAGATCTAATCTCCAATTTCTCAACAATATTATTTGGGACATAATTAGCTTCACTTAGTTTCCTTATCTTGCTCGTGCGTCTCCTTTTCTTACTCTTAGATTCTACTTCAACCTTTAATTCCTCCAGCCCATTTATAGCTGCAGTCTCACCTTCACCTCCAACGGCATGTTCTCCTCTACTGTCACTCTGTTCTCCAAGAGTGCGGCTCTCCAATTTCTCAACAATGTTATCCGAGGCAGAATCACCTTTAACATTTAATTCATCAGCTTTGCTCTTTTCTTGAAGATGATAGCTCTCCAATTTCTCAACAATGTTATTTGGTTCAGAATCACTCTTATTTGGTTTCTTTTTCTTAGGTTTACGTTTCTTTTTTCTTGATTCAATTTCAACTTTTATTTCCTGCAACCCATGAGCACTCGCCTGATCGTGGTTCCCTCCACTGGCATTATGCTCCCTAGATGAACTAATCTCCAATGTCCCAACAATTTTATGTGAGACATCTTCACCTCTAATTTTTAGTTCTTCAAACTTATCTTCATCAGCATGGTCGGCTTCAGCTTTGCTCTTATCTGCAAGAACACAGCCCCCCAGTTCCTCAGCATTGTTATTTAAAATACCTATGACTTCACTTTGTCTCATCTTTTTAGATTTCCGTTTCCGTTTCCTTTTCATGTTGACTTCTTTTATTTCCTTCAACCCATCTACACCTGTAAGGTCATCTGTTCCTTCAGTCAGTTTCATGACAACACAACTCTCTAATTTTCCAACAATGTTATTTAGATTCTTTTCGCCAGATCTGTCTTTCTCTGTTATCATATTCACCGATGCATCTGCAGCTACATGAACACCATCACCTTCACTCAGTCTACGCTTATTATTTCTCCATTTCCTTTGCTCGGATCCAACTTTTGGTTTCTTTTCCTTCAATCCATCTGGGCCTACATTATAATCGAGTTTCATGCTTTGCAGTATCTGCGGCTGCTTCCCAAGAATATTTTGAGATACAAGGGAATGAGCAAATTTTGCTAGAATAGAGCCTGACACTAACTTGGTGATAAACCTAAGGAAAAAGATAAACCATGTTAGTAATGCACATACTAGTTACTAACAAGATAACAAAAAATTCATTGAGACTACAGTTTCTATTTCTCTTCCCCGGGGAAAGAAAAAATAATTGAAAACTCTCACCTTCCAGAAAATTTGTGCCATAAACCACGGAGAAGTAAAATGTCCTGCTCACTGACAGACTGATAGAACAGAAAATGTTAAATGTAGGATCAACATTTTAAGCAAACTCAAGAGAGAACCCAAAAAATGGCAGAACTAGCATCTTTAATGGAAAAAAAATCAATTATCATATAAGAAAATATTAAATCAATGATTTTAAGTATGGTAACATATTAATCAACTAATGCAATTCAAGTAATATACTTCTGAACAACTTAGCTAGGTTCACAGGTACAGTATTTGGTTTGGAGAAAATAGTTGTTATTTACCTTCTCGGGCAACATTACTCCTGGCAGTAGCCTTGGAATATGAGAGTGAAATGAAGGGTTTTTGTAAAATACAAACCTGGAGAAAAAAAATAAAAGGAATTTGTAAGAATGACAGTCAAATAATAAATGCTGCTATACATGTCAATCAAAATTAATTCCGTATAGAAACTTACAGTACTTCATTCTTTGCAATCATCTTCATGCCTCGAACTGCTGAGGGTATTTCCAGAGGCCACATAGATTTATCAGAAATGTATATGTAACCACTCATTCCACCACTGCATAATTTATAAAAACAACCGATTTACAATTTCACATCTCTATTTGCAAAGCAAAAAATATTTCACAAAGAATAGTAGTATGTATAGTACTACATAGAACTAGAATTTCAATCAGTAACAAAATAATGTAACCAAGGGATTTTATCAAAAGTTGATGCTAGAGAAAGCATTTCTGCATAAAATACTTGACTTGCAGGGAAGCATAACGGCATAAACTTTCTGCAATGTACATCAATCACAATGATTTTGTAATGGTTAAAAACTTTGATTTCAGAGCCCTGGAGTTAAAATTTAAAATCAAGACAGCTTTTGGTACAGTTGATCTCTGCTAATTGAAACCTCAATCCTCAGTCTATGCCAACAGAAAAATAATAATAAAATAATGATGATGACTGTTAGAAACTACACACCTGAATTTTGGATCAATTTTTTTTTCAGCTTTAACCTCGATGAATTCTGGACTATCATTCATTTGCTTAGAAAAAGAATTGATCTCCACTGCTAAAGGATGTGAAATATGAAGAAAGAGAATGTCCAGACCCAAACTATTTCTCCGTCTCTCTTCATCCTGATTGAAGATATGAAACATCATCAGTAATTTCAAATTAAAAATTATCTGTAATGGAAAGCTATGTCAACATGGACACTTCAAAGCATGAGAAAACCCAATGACGGACATCAAACAACAGTAAATGTGAGGGATAATTGTGAGCATCTCAACAAAATTTCTTGCAGCACACCTTGTATACTCTCTATTTGTTGCATAAATTAGGACATGTTATATCTATAAGTTTCAAACATTCTATATTACAGTGAACATAACTTCGCCTAAGTTAAGGAATCAGAACAAAAAATTGGGGATAATGCCACTTCGTAATTCCTGTGACTGTGAGGATTGGCACATTTTTCTAGTGTATTAAAACATGGTAATAATCCTATTAGCAAACGATAGAGTCATGATTAGTTTATGTGTTCACATCATTGGATTGTAAAGATGCACTTAAAAAACAATCCTGGATTTAAATTATCCAAAATATCGCCAGTATTAAGAATTACCGTTAGTGTATGCTCCAATTTCACTGTCTCTGAAAGAAGACGGGACTCCTCAATAAATGGTAGTTTACAAATAGCCTGCAAGACCAAATAAGACTTCAGAAACTTCACAGCATTTTCATTCCTCACAAAGCATCAATTTATTAAATTTACAAATATATATATATATAGAGAGTCCTTATCAAATGAGGTATACCTTACTTTAATTTCAGTAAGGACTTTGATGAAATCACATCGATTTTTATGAATTTTGATTTGAATTTTTATGTGGATGATAAGTTTATTGAAATTTACCTATGATTCAAATTTGAGAATTTTTCAAATACTAAAACTATTGTTTTAAATTTTCCTATATTTCACTCCTTTTTCCAATGCCTTTATATTTAATAAAATCGGGATAAATAGTTCTAGTACTTGAAAAATTCTCAAATTTTAGTCATAAGTAGATTTCAATGAACTTATCATCCACACAAAAATTCAAATCAAAATTCATAAAAATCGATATGATTTCATCAAAGTCCTTACCGAAATTAAAATAAGATATACCTCACTTGATAATTATTGTACATATATATATATATATATATATATATATATAAACCAGGAAGAAGAGGAAGAAGAAGAAAAAAAAACAGAAAGAGAAACTTAAACTGAAATGCTTTCTATACTTGGCGACATGATATGCTTAATTTCCAAATAAATTATAATAAGCATAAGCAGATAAAAAAATTCTGTTACACAAGTATTAATATTTAAAGATCAACATTTGCAAAACGAGAGAAAATGAAGATGAATGATAATAGGTGACTATCCACATTTGTATGCATATAAATCTTGCATAATTACATACGTAAACAAGGCTAGATTATATGTCTAGATATTTGAGGTTGTCACATGCCCTGCCTTAGAGTCTGTCACTAAATTACTTATCTGGTAAAATGGCTAAAATCTATCTATAAGCACTACAAAGTAGCCAAACATTCTGCCCTTTACCACGTCTTTCCTTCACGTTTTTACAAGAAATAAGATCAAAAAAAGGACCAAGGGCAGAGAATGATTTATAGATAGAAGTCCTTGATTGTTGATAACACAGGGCAAAACTTCAACAAATCTATGCATCAATCAATGTTAATCACCAAAAGACAGTTATCATTATCGGTAACTTTGGCAAACTGAAGAAAAGAAGTACACAGAAATTTTCTCAGAAAAAAAATTCCAGAATTAAACACTACCTGCCAAGCAAAACGCTTTCCATTCATGTCAAGCTCAAAGTCTGAGGGAAAATTTTATGATTAGACATCTAAAGGAAAATAGTAATTATATCTCTGTAAAATTTAGAGGTCAGTCAAAATCCTACCAGTGGGATAAAGATCCAATATAGGTGACAACACATCTGTCATCAATTTCCTGTAAAACAAAGGAAGAGCATGTGCACTGAATGTGCACAAATATGTCAAAAACTTAGTTACGTAAATAAATGAGCAAAAGAGATGGACAAGTTATGTTAAACACCTTGCAGCAGGCAATACACCTAGTAGCTGATCAAATGGCTTGAAGGGTTGTCCTAGTGTGAAGTGAAATTTTAACTGACTAATATCATTAAAATCTGAAGCCAATGGAGCATAATGATAAGGGTAAAACCTGCACATGGAGATATAGGGATGATAAAAAATAAGAGTGATCTTGAAAAAAGGGAATATAATGAATTGAAATTAATAGGGCATAGCTTAGTAACCATTTTTATTAATATCAAAGTTATTAACGGCGTAAGGCTGATCAAGGCACAAGGGTCCCCTGGAACCCGAAGAGCAAGGTAAAGCGAGGCGCACCTTTTTTCAAAAAAGGTGCGTGAAAAAAGGTGAGTAATAGCTTTCTATGAATTTCCCCATGGAAAATACTCATAAAAATTCTAACAACCTAATTTATCCTATAAATTTCAAGTTACTAAGCTAAATTTAATGTTTAGAACTAGGGATGGCAATTTCACCCAATAGAAATCCCAAACTACAAACTCCAACGAATTAATTCCCACAATCAAACTTTTTTATTTATTCACCAACACATAATCTGAAAAAAGGCTCTTCCAGATTCTATGCTAATATTACATTTTACCAAAATAATGAAAGAAACCAAACTAATTGAAATGCTAAGGGGCTGTCTGGTACCTGTTTTTGCAATTTTGGGTGGTTTTTGTTTTTATTTTCCAAAAATGATTTTTAAATTTGCGTTCGATAACCGTTTTTCATTTTCTTTTCAAAAAAACATTTTCATTTTTTTTTTATATAACACACACAGAGAGGTCCTTTTTTTTCTTTCTTTTTTTCCGCATATTCTTCGTTCTTCTTCTTTTATTTTTCTTCTTCTTCATATCTTCTCTAGGAAGCAGATTTGGAGAAGTAGATTTGGAGAAGTAGATTTGGAGGAGCAGCCGATTTGCTCCTCCAACACCGGGGGAGATGAGATCCTCCTCCGGCGATGCCGATATGGCCAGCCAGTGTCGCCAAAGGAGGATCTCACCTCATATGGTGTTAGAGCTGCCAATCGGCTCCTTTATTGGCGGATTGGCAGCTCCTCTAATTTTGAATTTTTTAAAAAAAATTCCTTATTTCTTTTTGAAATGTTTTAAATTTTTTACACGTAATTTATATTTAATAAAAAATTAATGTTTATATCTAAATTCTTACTCGGTTGATAATAATTTGTGATGAATTATTGATAATTTTTGAGATTTTTCGATTAACCTACGGTACAAGTTTTTAAAGTTTTCCGTATATGCTACCAGATGCATTTTCAGATTTCGAAATTGAAACCAAAAACATTGTATTGTTTTAATTTTCACTTTTATTTTTGAGTTTTCAATCTGTCATTTGCACCTAAAGTTTTAGTTTGTCCCACAGAGAATAAATTGATTTCTAAATCAATTATAGGGCCTTACGACATCATATTTTCTTTTTCTTTTTTACAATTGACCAGGACTAAACAAACTGAAGATAGGACCCCATCGACTAGTTCAACTGATCTACTCATTTGACCATGCATATTGGTTTAAATTGTTAATCAGTTTATAGATGTGTAAATAAAGTTCAATTATGTTTGAAGATTATAAGAAACAAATAATAAAAAGAATACACTATGTACCATTGCCACGAGCATACTCCTTCGTAGTAATAATGCATGACCCAGCAAATTCCTTCTATATATTTGGTAACCTAGACAGATTGCAAATGACATTGAAAACACAATGAAAAATGTAGTTATAAAGAATTATATCATTTGTGGAAACCAATCCAAAGAGAGATTTAAAAGCAATAGAAAAGAAAATGAGATCAAAAACAGCAAGAATTAGAAGAAAATTTTTTTTTGATATTTCACCTATCATTAATCAGAAACAAGAACTTGTAAAGCACCCATATTTGTTAGGTAAGTTTGAAAGGATAATGGTAAAAACATAGATAGGCTAATCCGTAATTACAGTATAAACAACACTGAGCTTAAGGTGGTTAAAAAAAAAGACGAACTCAGGAAATAGATTAGAGCAGAACAGAATATTTGTTCTTCTTATCCAGCCAGCAAAACACTCATCAAACTTATATTCACTAACCGCATGTCTCCGAACTCTCTCAAGGTCATCTGGAAGTTTAGCCTCAAATTTTTCAGTGTAATATCTTTCCTTCCAACTCAATTCAATCTACAAACGAAACATGAAACCAAAAATAGGGAAATGAGAAAACCATTCACTGTGTATTAAGATAAGAGTATGAAAACTAATCACAAACTTCATCAACGACAAACATCTGTGCCACCGAATGTACATAAACTCGTCTATTTGAAATTTTATGCTACTGGATGCATTACTAATAATCAAACAACATCCCAGTGTTGATAAAACGTGAGGTGTGAAACTGGACTCCAGCTTAACTGTTAAAAAGTCAAAATACTCACATTTTGTGGGTCCTGAGAAACAGGTTGTATTTTGCATTCAATGGGAGAATCTTGATTTCCAGACTCCGTATTCCTCTCAACAAATGGCACCTTTGAAGAATCATCGGAAAGCTTACTAGTTAATAGACCTTGAGAGCAGGTCACTCTTACATTTTCAATCTGAACAAATAGACATTATTCATGAGAAACTATCTCAATACCTAAGCTAGCAAGCATACTGTTAGTATTATTATACTACAATGGAACAACTTATAACATAATGGGTTGTTTGGTGGCTTGTATTGTATTGTATTAGAAGTTTAAAATGTATTAGAATAATACAATACAATGTTTGGCTTATTTTTGCATTGCCCATTGCATTGTATTAGCTAATACATTTTAATTGGTCTAATACAATGGATGTTGCATTAGCTAATACAAGGAGGAGAGGTTGCATTAGCTAACAAAAAGGGGAGAGAAATAATAATATTAATAACAACAACAATAATAATAATCAATAATAGTAGCAATAATAAAATAATGATGATAAAAATAAAAATGAATTTAATAATAATAAGTAATAAATGTAATAACAATGATAATAAATTGGACAATTACCAAATAAGTGCTGGACTTTTTTAAGAAATTCCAAGTAAGAGAAATAATAATAATACATTTTTATTAGCTAATACAAAGAGGAGAGGTTGTATTAGCTAATTCAAAGTAAGAGAAATAATAATAATAATATTATTTCAACAATAGTAATAATAATAATAATGACAATAAAAATCAAAACAAATTCAATAAAAATAAGTAGTAAATGTAATACTAATGATAATAAATTAAGCAATTACCAAATAAGTCATGGACTTTTTAAAAAATTTCAAGTAATTTGCGACCTTTACAAAAATGACCAAATTGGTTCTTAATGTTTTCACAAGTACCAAATTCGTACCTCCATTAACCTTTTGTTAGTCAAACTAAACGGTCATGGGGTATTTTAGACTTTTTAACTTGTGTCAATAAAATAAAAGCTAAAAACTAAAATCATTTTACATAATAAAAAAAAATTATAAAAATCAAAATATATATATATATCCACCTCCACTGCTGGAGGTGTATTCTGGCAATCCTCCACCCAAAGAGACAGTGGAGGACCCCTCCGCGATCTGAAAGCCCTTCGCAATCTGGGCTTTCCAGATTGTGGAGACCAATATTGCCTATATAACCAATCAACTCAATCCAAGCACTAATATTTTGCAGGTTAAACAAGTGTTTATCATCTAGCCACATAAACAACTCAAGGAAGAAACTCAAATTGTCGACCAGAGGCAATAATAGAGAGAGAACAAAATCATTTTAGGATTCAAAATGAGAGTTTTGAAAAGCTTCGATGGATTGAGTGAATCCAATTTTGAAGGCTTTACGACTCATCAGTCATCCCAACATTGGACCCGAAGCTCAAGACGCCAAGTCAAGGGTAGGGTTTGTTGGAGTGGGAAGACAGAAGATGCTAAGATGATCTTGGTAACATAGCTAGAGATTTGGAGAAGATTGGTAATACCATCTCATGTTGCGAGATATGCTTCAAGATGGTTTAAAAAGTCTTTATTGTCTTTGGGTTTTGATGGGTTTTTGGAGGGAGGGAGAGTTGTAGAAGCCTTAGAATCCATGGGGTTGCAAAACATAGACTTGAGGAGATCGTGGAGGACTCCACGACACCAATTACTCTTTTTTTTCCAAAAAAATTATTAATTAATTAATTTTAATAGGGGTACTAAAGTAATTTCAGAACTTCATTGAAGTCAACCGTCTAAATTAACTGTCTAAAAGGACTAATTTGGTATTTTTGAAAAGTCGGGGACCAATTTGGCACCTGAGAAAAATACGAGGACCAATTTGGTCACTTAATAAATGTTGCAAACTACTAAGAAATTGGAATTTTTTGAAAAAATCCAAAACTTATTTGGTAATTTAAAATTTCAAGATTTCTTTAGTAATTGCCCTTATAAACTTGATGTTAATAATAAAATTTTTAATAACAATAATAGAATAATAAAATTAATTGTAAATAGAATAAAACTTTATATAATATTATTTTAATATTAAATTTATAAATAAATAATATATAAATTTAATTAAAAAAATGTTATTTTGGAAGTATAAATCTATAAATTAATTAACTTAAATAAAATATAAATAAATTATTAAATATTCCTGAAATTAGGTTACATGAATAATAATAATATATGAATTATTATTTTAAAACATATAATACAACAAATATATATTATAATATCATTTTTAATTCTAAAAATATATCAATTTTATTATTTAACAAAATATTCCATAAACAAAAGTCAACCAAAATTCTTGGATTGTATAACTTAATAGTTAATACAATCTAATACAAAATATAACCAAACAATGATTGTATAAAATAACGCAATGCGCCAAGCGTAGCCTAAAAGCATAAGTTTTTGTTAAAATATCAAATAATCATAAAATAAGATGCAATGTCTCGGCGAACATTAAGATTAAGATGACCAGAGAACGTAGCCTAAAAGCACACGTTTTAGCTAAAATATCAAATAATCAATAGATAATCATAAAATAAGAAGCAATGTCTAAGCAAACATTAAGATGACTAACACGGAACATGTCCTAAGATACAGCATAATTAATTGTACGTAAGATGATTGCCGGTCATAGAACCTTACAAAAAAAAAAAATAAGTTCAACAAAAAAGAATTGTAAGAGAGGTATACCCGAGTAAGATTTTGGTGTTCATGAGTCGCAATAGACCGAACGAAGTGTTCCACATGTTTTAAGTTAACCTATAAATTAAACAATCGAGAAATAATTAAGCTTAAAAATAGTAATAAAGATAATATAGATGGTTTGACAGAAATGAAATGACCATTATTAAAGAATTTATAAGGGATTATAACTTGTGCATGTACATATATGTGCTTGTGTTTGTCGGGAAGCAAGAGAATGATAAACTGATAAAACGGAAAGCTTCAAAACAGCAAGAATTTTGCACCATTGCCCATAAGAATATGTTGACTAAGGCATCAAATACTAGTTATCACAACAGATACACAGAAACGCAAGTTTTCCACCTCAAAAGAATTAGTCAGGTAACCTCCTCTTTTAGAAAATTCCTTGGTGTAAATCCTCATGAGCAGATTGATAGCCCCCTGACACCATGAACCAACAAATCAGAACCATGTGAAAAAAATTCACCATTGACAAATTATATGATTAGTGTGCCAATATGAGAATAGCGAGATGCAAATTCTTACATATTAACCTTAGCACAACAGATTATTTTGAAGATTAAACCTATGACCAGTAGAAATAAAACAAGTGCCTAAGAACACGGAAGCAAGTGCCAAACAAAATATTTCCCAAAATCATAATAGAGAAACATAAATGTGTCCTTTGCATGACCGTATGCAAATGAACATTAGAAAAACAAAGCATAATTCACCAACTTCAGTTTGAAATAATATTTTACCGAAGAGAAACATAAATGTGTCCTTTGCATGACCGTATGCAAATGAACATTAAAAAACAAAGCATAATTCACCAACTTCAGTTTGAAATAATATTTTACCGAAGAGAAACATAAATGTGTCCTTTGCATGACCGTATGCAAATGAACATTAGAAAAACAAAGCATAATTCACCAACTTCAGTTTGAAATAATCTTTTACTGAAGAGAAACATAAATGTATCCTTTGCATGACCATATGCAAATGAGCATTAGAAAAACAAAGCATAATTCACCAACTTCAGTTTGAAATAATCTTTTACTGAAAAATAAACATTTATAACTTTACTGAAAATTAAGATAAAGTGAGCATCGTAGATGTTACAACCTCAGATATATCCAATGAAGGTATTTGTGGTAGAAAGTCATTTCCAACAAATATACACATGAAAACAAAATCATCAATCAGACGCTCCAAGTTTGCTTCCACAGTTGAGCTCGGGATTTTCATGTCATATGCTAAATACTCCCTCAGAATCCATATGTTGACAAACTGTCAAACAAAATAGCAGACAAGAATGTTGATTTCGCATATAAGTGAAATTATAACCAAACACTCTCTCTCTCTCTCTCTCAAACAAAATAGCAGACAAGGATGTTGATTTTGCATATAAGTGAAATTATAACCAAACACACACACACACATACACTCTCTCTCTCTCTCAATTCAAACAGCATACAACAATGTTGATTTTGCATATAAGTGAAATTATAACCAAACACACACACTCTCTCTCTCTCTCTCAATTCAAACAGCATACAACAATGTTGATTTTGCATATAAGTGAAATTATAACCAAACACATACACTCTCTCTCTCTCTCTCTCTCTCTCTCTCTCTCTCTCAATTCAAACAGCAGACAACAATGTTGATTTCGTATATAAGTAAAATTATACCCAAACACACACACACACTCTCTCTCTCTCTCAATTCAAACAGCAGACAGCAACGTTGATTTCGCATATAAGTGAAAATGTGAAATTATAACCAAACTCTCTCTCTCTCTCTCTCTCTCTCTCTCTCTCTGATTTCTATGGTGAAAAATATACATAAGTAAATTTCAACTCCAACTCGTAGAGGTTATCCACATGAATTGTAGTTTACCCATATAGGCTCATGTTTTAAGTAAAGTGTTCACAAACTAGATCTTTTACACTGAAAATTTATAATGGACTAAGAAAACCATAAAGAATAGCCGTTTTATGGAGTAAAATACTCTTCACTCAAGTACATCCCCACTCTAGCTATATATATACATACATACATATATATATATATATCATTATGTGCATTGGCATATTGGCTTCCATGAAGTAGAGTTCTATGGTGAAAAATATACATAAGTAAATTTCAACTCCAAACTTGTAGAGGTTGGCTGTTTGAATTGTAGTTTACCCAAATAGGGTCATGTTTTAAGTAACGTGTTCACAAACTAGACTTTTACACAGAAAATTTATAATTGACTAAGAAAACCATAAAGAATTGCCACTTTATGGAGTCAAATGCTCTTCACTCAAGTACATCCCCACTCTAGATGTATTAAAGCATAAATGATGCAGTCTGGCTAGAGAAGAGGTCATAAATGGAAGGGAAAACAAAAACTTTGATTTGATTTATAAAGCATGGCCATTTAACACTGTATAATTTTTCAAGCATAGCTCACTCACATAATTATCTAATGTTTTAATCCAAAGCTATTTATTAGTTTTCTTGATTATAGATATTCTGAATCAGGAATGAATATTGAAAACAGAGAAAAGGATGGATAAAAAAAAGGAGCTCCATTGATATGTTTTTTCTCTTCAAGGACCTCTCTTTTTATTTATTTTTTTCATTTCAACTACGTGACTTGCGAACCATTATATATATATATATATATATATATATCATATTAATTCCATAAAACTTGCAATGTCAGTTTTTTATAGATAAACACCTCACAGAGAATAAGTATGGGAAGATTATTGTATCACATTCAATAGATGCTTCTATGCCCCAATACGAAACCCTTAGTGCCTAAAATTACCAGATAGGGACTAATGGACTATCTAAAACTATTTTGCTTCAGCATTTTATTGGGTTTAGAGTACCATCCTCACAACGAAGAAAATCACTACTAATGCACAAGAGAAAGCATTCAAACGAACAAAATAAAAAAGTTAAAAAATAATAATAAAAATAATGACCTGAAATTTCTGACTAATGATATAGTCTTCCAGATTACTGCTAAACAACGTCATATTGTTTTCCTTCCTCCGTTTCTTCCTTCTCATCTTGTGTTTTGCACGTTTTGAAGCTTTCTTACTAAGGTCCGATTTTTGTACATCCTGCCTCTCAAATAAGACCATCAAATGGAACAATCACTTTTATGACATTACAATAGCATAAAGGCATCTAAATATTATAAAAAATAAAAGCCTGTTTCTTAATCGCGAATTAGAATATGAACCTCTCTCAAAACTGAGAAATGGATTTCGTGAGTAGCCAATGCAAGCATGATTAGATCCGCATCCTAAAACAACAGGTAACAGTAAGAATAGTTATTATCATTATTGGAACTCGCCTTCAAACACAGATGGGGAAACCAGCATTTACCAATCCATACAGACAATGCCGTGTGTTTGGGTCATATCCTGGCACATTCCTTTGCAAGCGAATATAGGACATAATCTTATGCTCCCCTTCACCAGGAACACTGGCATCAGACAGTATAACCTAAAATCCTCAACCGACATGAGTTAATTTAAAGAGAGAGAGAAAGAGAGAGAGAGGTGAAATCATGCCAGGAATATTCATCCTTACCTTTATTACCCGCCACCCTAAATCGTCATTCATCCTCAAGTGTATGTAATAACGGAGAGCCGATGACAACAAATCCATGAATTCAGTCCCAGGTGTGATAACATTTGAGTCCAGTAGATTCTCAGATGGTTTTTCTTCTAATTCAATGGCCTTTCTTAATCTCTCTGTTCCCAAGTCCTGAAAAAATGAAACTATTAATTATTTTAAGAGAAAAAAAGGCTTTAAAACTTCAATAAGGCCAACAAAATCGCTCATGGAAGCTATTAAACTTACATTATCCACTGCATCTTTAGCAGCTTTGAAACGCCTGGACCGTTGTTGATTCATCTTAGCTCGAGGTGCAACACCATCTAATGCCCACATGTTAAAATGAAATTAAAAATGCAGATGTCATGAAGAATTTCCAGCAATAGAACATTTCTGAACATGTTCCTAAGCAACCAAGCTCTACTACAACCCTAAATGCTTAATACTTCTTTTCCTTCCACTTTAGAAGGATGTCTAACAGAGTATGTATTGCAAGCCAGAGTTTTCGAACCATAGTACCATACTATTCTTTATAAGAAAGAAAATTTATAAATTGCAACAGAAAAGAAACAATATACAAGAGAAAGATTAATCAGAAATGAATCCACTAGCACATAAAAAAAATAACAATTGAAAAATAAAATTATGAGAAAAGCTAATGCATAAAGAAAACATATTAAGAGTCTAATCATAAGATTTCCAAAATATTACATAACTTTGGAACACTTACTATGCATCTATACCTACGATATCCCACGTCATACAGGAAGAAGATAAATGTCATGGGCCATATAAGGGTGATACATCCTAACCTAGTAGAAGTATTTTAGAACCATGAGGATTGAGGGTAAAGGTTTCTCCAAAGTGGTCAATATCTAATAGGAAGTAGTGACTCGTGACTATAGTCTATATAGTATCAAAGCTAATCCCTACCTAAAATATGAGGAGGTACAAAATATCATCTGAGGACAGAATGTCAGTAGAGTGTTGGGTCCCAAAAAGGGTGATTGTGCTATCCTACATTGCTTGGGAAGGAGAATGTCATGGACATTGGACCACATAAAGTGTTGTTCTATTAGATGCACATGAAAACCATGACGGGCAAGGGTTCTCCAAAGCAGACAATATCTAAAAAGAAAGGGTGACTCATGACTCATGAGTCATGACAATGCCTTAAACTAATCGATGTTCGGGGAAAGTATGATCCAAAAAATCTATTGAGAAATTCCTAAAAGTAGTGATTCTTGCAACCTGATGATACAAACGATTAGTGGAAAGCAATAATAATGTGAAATGACTTGCCCTACCCTTTGCATGCCATTTTATCGGAAGCATCATGGTGAATCCGCTTCATTGAGCACATATTATTATTAGGGGTAATTAAACAAACTTACCCTAGTTATATGTATAATAAGTTAATAACACAGAAACCCATGGAAAAATCATAATAACACTCGCACCCCCTTGACCTGTTGACTCATGGCTGACCACCTGTTGACCACTGTTTGTCTGTCATAGAGAAGGGGTAATGTTGTCTTTTTGTAATAAATAAACAATAAATGAATATAATAAAAATTAAATAGTATTTATTTCGAATCAAATGTATTTTAAATTAATTTTCTACTAAACCATAAAAAGGTACTCTGAGTCTTGAATACTTAATTTTTATTAAATACATAAAATAAATTGAACCAAAAAAATACTATGTAATAGAATACTATTTAATTTTTATTATTAAACCAATAAATACATTTCTACGTTTGTCTATTAAACCAAAAAATACATTTGATTTTTATTAAACCAAAAAATACATTTGATTTGAAATAAATACTATTTAATTTTTATTATATCCATTTATTGTTTATTTATTACAAAAAGACAACATTGCCCCTTCTCTATGACAAACAAATAGTGGTCAACAGGTGGTCAGATGTGAGTCAACAGGTCAAGGGGGTGCAAGTGTCATTATGATTTTTCTGTGGGTTTCTGTGTTATTATACATATAACTAGGGTAAGTTTGTGTAATTACCCCTAATTATTATTAACAAAGTTGAGCACATATTATGTGATAATGTCAGAAACCAATTTGAACTCTTATAGCTTTGAATGCATAGATGAACACTTTTTTTATAACAAACAAGAATTATTGATAAATAAAAAATGAACCAAAAATCAATAAAGAGACCAACAGAAAAAAAGAATCTCCTATAATTATACAAGAAACAGTCAAAAACTATCTTCCACATATAGCCTCCCTCCAAAAATTTAGACAAAAAGTAACTAACCCGAAAATGAACAAAAGTACAACAAGACCCCTTGCCAGACAACAAGAACAAGTTTCATAATTGAATTCCTTTATAGATGGTCCTACATAGCAACTAAGCAAAGGTAGATCAACATAATTTATTAGGTGAAAAGTGTTGGTAACAATGTTCACCATATATCTCTGTCTGTAGGAGAAACAAGACAAAAGTTAAAGAGAAAAGAAACATGAGAAATGTGGGGTTGAAGTGAACATGACAAGAAAAAAACATGAGAACAAAATTCTAGTCTTGTTCGGTTGTTCCATTCAATAATGTCATGTATGAACTTTTTTTATCTTGAATTGAAATATAAAAGGGTTCAATTTTTGTCATTTCCAGTTTTTAATTTAATTATACAACAATTTAAATCAATGCACAAAATAGTTTGAGAGAGTTGAATTTTGTGGAATGTGGAGTACAAGAAGTACTCAAAACAACGCCAGAAGTTATCATCTGAAACTCCTCCACTTGTTTAGAATGCCACTCAAGAACAAGAACCAGAAGCCTTTCACATCTTTAACATAAACATTGTGAGTACAGCTAGTTCATAGTATAAATAATTAAATTTGCTTTTCTAACATGACTATGATTACATAGTCATATCAACATAAATATAGAATCACCTGTTCCCTCCAATACACACACACACACACAAATATAATAATAATAACAATGAAGATATAAATAAAATAAAGAAATCTGTGGAAATAATTTTACATTCTCCAAAGGGATTGCACTCACCGACTGCTAAGAATAGGAGCTTCCGAGGTCTAATTATGGAGAAGATCCTATCAATGTACTTGTAAACAGCCTCAAAAACCTCCTCGTGCGTCTTCGGAGCAGGCTGCAAGAAAAAATAAATCATTGACAACCGAATGTCAAAATGTAAATCTCTATAATTACATGACAAAACTAATAAAAATGCCTTTGGGAGTGTTTTCGTGAAAATAAACTAAGAAGCATCTTCTTGAAAGTATTTCACAAGTGATTTTTTTAAAAGGTGCTTCCTTAAAAATCACTCACAAAGTGCTTTATATTTTTTCTTTCAAAAAAAGCAATTTGTACATAATTACTAGCCAAGTGCTCTTTTGTATTAACTATCAATTGTTTTTGCAGAAAATAGTTACTGGGAAATCGCTTGTTAAGAAGGTATCCAACTAAAATACTAGAAAACAAATCTAAAAGCAGTTGTTTGTGAAGTACATTCGAGAGAAGAAAAAAGCAATTACCAGTCCTTGAGGGTGGAAACAGGGGTGGATAATGCCGTTCAAGTCGAGATAGAGGTTGTCGAATTCGAGGCCATTCGGGTTCGGCCTCGTCGTATCGACGGCACCGTCTTCTCTGGCGCTGACCACGCACTTGGGGTACCTCTCCGTCACCCACCTGTAGAATGACGGAATTCCCATCTGGGTTTTTGATTATGTGTAATAGAAACGACCACGTAGTCGTAGTGGCATGTGAACTAGGGTTTATGCCAAGTGAAGTCGAAAAAGAAGAGACGGCGGGTAGAGGTTGAGGGTTTATAAGGTTCTGTTGATGCTAACGTGTCGACTCCAATTAGGGTTGCACATGGGGAAATGAGGTTGGATATAGATCCCCATTTCCTATACCCTCCTCCATTCCTACCTATTTCCCTATTTGGGGGGAAAATGGGGATGTGGAATTTCCATCCCTGTCCCCAGTTTCTCATTTCTCTTGTTTTCCTATTTCTACGTTTCTCGTTTGACTAAAAATTATAAATAATAATAAAAAAAAACATTTCATTACAAATACAAGATAAATCTATCAATGCATTACAAATATAAAAAAAAAATCATTCCAAAACAGATTATTTCAATTATTCAAAGTTTGACTAGGTCAAATTCACATATAAATATATTTATAATATTTGGAGGGAAATGGGGAAATGGGAATGGGGGGACCTTCCCCCATACCCATCCCCATTTCAGTATATTTGTGGGGGAAATTGGGAAACGAGGTTGAGGGAGGGTCTCCCCATCCCCATTTCAATTTGGATTTTCATCCCCATCCACACCCCCACTCATTTTCTCATTTCCCCCCAAAAATTTCCCCCCAAATGGAGATGGGGTCGCGGGGTAATGGGGATCCAGGGGAAAATGTACAACCCTAACTCCAATACATTTTAAGACGTTAGATTAACCAAAACGTAAGCCATGATCTTAGATTTAATTATAAAAATAGAAATTATTAAAATTTCTTCTGTATTTTTATAATTTTAAATTAGTGTATTGTTATTTTTTTTAATGAATTTATTTTCCGGCTGCAATTTATTATTTATATTTTTTTTTTAAAGAATAGACTGATATATGGGAAAAAAACATTACAAGCGATCATATGCTAAAAAGCCGCTAGACAGTATCTAAAACTATATAGATAAGACAAGAAAATAACAAATAGAAATAAATGCCAAACCGGTCATAAAAAACCATGGGAAATTATTATTTCTAGTGTTATATTATAATTTATAAAGTATCACTTTAACAAAATTGTTTGATAATTTTATGTTACAATGTCAAACAACCATATATCAAAGCCAGGAAAAACTTAGCTTTCTTACTTTTGGGGAAAAAAAGATTATCAATCATCGGATGGGAGTAGATCAAGTTCTCCATGTAATGTCAGGGATGAGGGTTCAAGTTTGCCTTCTTCATCTCAAAGATTTGAAATTGAGATTGTTGACACTCTGTCAGATATTTATACTCCATATTATGAACGCGATCATGGATTACACCTCCCAATAGAAGTTTATCTTGCTGACAAGCGTGATGATGTTCAAAAAACTTATATCAAAATGGGTCCATGTCAACCCATGTTAGATAAATATCCAATCATTCCATATGGTAAACAAACTCAGCAATTTCATCATTCTCTAACAAATTTCGTGACTTGAATATTCAATAAGGAAAAATATAGCATTTTGTTTTCCTTGCTATCTTTTTTATAGTGTTCTATTAAAGCGTCACACATTTATGATTGATGGTTTTCAAAGTTAGAAAAGAATCAATTGTAGGAAGAAAACAAATATTGGTGCATCATAAGGGTAAACATAATTCACAACATAGTTTTGCCATGCAAAGTTAGAATAACTTAAAAGATTTGTCTCGACATATCGACAACGTCATGAATACACTCTATGTACAAGAAACTTTGCAAAATTGGTTACTACTCAAGACATCACTAGAGACGATGAAATGGCTAGCAATACAAGGATGTGCTTTTTGAGGACGTAATGAATCCATCAATTCTACCAACTGCGAGAACTTCATTGAGATGATAAAATTGCAAGCAAAGGCAAATCAAGGAATTGCTAGGATTTTGCTAGAAAATTCTCTGCAAAACGCCAAGTATACATCACCCAAAATTCATAAAGAGTTGTAGAATATTCTTGCTAATAGATTGATTAATATGTTTGGTTGAACTTCTACTCTTCTTGAAAATTTGATTGACAATGGAATGAATAGTAATATACATGCAGAAGCCAAATGTGTGTGTAAAGATTTGAGATCCTTTGAATTTGTGTTTATCTTATTGTTATTACATAAAGTTTTAGGAATCTCTGATATGTTTTGTCAGGCTTTGCAATTGAAATCTCAATATATATTAAATGCTATGAATTTAGTGTCAACTACAAAACTGTTGTTATTAGTAAAATCCGAAAGGATGACAAGTCAGTAGGATTACCGAAATACGTGGCGGTCAGAGGTGTCATCTCACCAAGAGTCATCTAGACTAGACCAATGCCAGTTGACCAAAGATGACCTCACAGGACCCAGTCAGGTTTGCCTAGACGATGGGGTGGAGATAACTCGGTCAGGGTGATTAGATTGATCGGGTGAAGGTAATCCGATCGGGAGAGCTATGTGGATCGGATCAAGACATCCGGTCGGGATCAAGTAACCGGTCGGGGTGAATGAGGTCTAGTCGGGTTAGATAGCCGGTTGGTTAAGTGACACGTGGATAACGTTGAATTCAATACATTCACAACTTAAATACGCAAAGAAAGAGTTATGCTCAAACAAGGTGTCTTGAAGCACACTCCGATAAAGAAACAAGTTTCCTTATAGATATTAGAGTCCAAATGGAGCAAGAGATCTAGTGCGTTTAATGCACAGAAGATGCAAAACAGGAAAGGGGATTAAAACGACTCCAACAAGTTAGAGTCCCATTAAATCACAATAACTTTCCTTACTTGTACATCAAGAATTAGGGTTCTATGCATATATAAATAGATCCTAAAACACCATTGTAATAGTTAGTGCAATACTACGCAAAAAGAGTGAGAGAGAGAGAGAGAGCAACAGTATGCGAAAGAGAGATTGAGTGTGTAATTATCATATTCATAGTGGACTTTTCTTCTTGCTATCATCGGCACTCGTGGACGTTTTCCAAACTTAGAGTTTTACCACGTAAAATTATATGTCTTGCATGTTCTATTCCCCTTTCTTTTCTATAATTTCAGTGTCAATTCGTATTAACTTGTTGGACGTGTGATCAACTTTACACAATCCAAAAATCACCGTCAACAATTGGCGCTAGAAGGAGGGGATGACAAGCTAATTATCTATATATGTTCTCCAATTAAGTTTTATTCACTTTATAATTAGATCATATTCTTTATGTGATTGATTTTGTATACCACTTATTAATGCAATATTGGTAAGATAATGTGTGATAAAATCAATTGAGAATTGACAAGCTTAATTGGTTATAGCTCATAGTGAATAGGATAGGTTAGTTGGTGGATATATCAACCCCGATTGCCTAGACCGTTGATTGTAATTAACCGATCTCATCATTATCCCCTCTCTAAATATCATAGGTGAGAAATTTTGGTGGGAAGTGGTTTGGTTTTGGTCTTACGGCCAAATCACACCTATGAATACAATCAGTCATTAATTGTAAGAACGGTTCCTTAATGAAACTAAATTTGCATTGCCCAATATCCATTGGTAACTTTATCAATTCCTTAGTTTCTCTTTAATTGATTATTCCATCTCTCTTATCTAGATAGTTGAGTATTCTATTTTCCATATCACCTTTTTATTTTGCTCATTTTGATATCTTATGTTTGTTTGTTGGTTTTCCAAACCGATTTCTATCATTCCAATCTATGATTTACCTTTATGCAATTAGTTTAGTATTAACTAAGATTAGTTAAACATTTTAATTTTCAATCATAATCCCTGTGGATGATCTCTTGCTTACCATTTTTACTAATTTCACAATTTGTGTGGTTGTAAGTGCTTAAAATCTGTTTTCAAACTAAATATATAAATTATTTTTGACAAGTGTTTAAAAGACAAAAACAGCCACAACAAAGATTGGATCAGTACTCCTTGATGGTCATCCTTTGACCTTGGTTAGTGGGAGGTTCTTGGTTCTCTTCTCTCATTGGAGGAGCTTGGTCCTCCCTTCTCGGTGTTTGATCTTTCATCCCTGGAACTTAACGTGGGACTTCTTCAAACTACCTCACAATTCTTCCTACACGACTAAAATTGTCCAAGGGTGGATGCAAAGCTCTTCCTAATGATCTTCTCCCGTGCATAAACCTATATACCTAAAAATCAATTAAAATACACAAGAAAAACACAAAAGGTAAACAGAACTACCTAAAATCTAATACGAAAAGTTATGATCAATGATTAAAAAGAAAACTAATGTTAAATGGCAAATTACCAAAGAACTACCAAAAATCTAATCTATAAAGAAAAGTTAAACAATCCAATAATCTATACGTCAATCCCCGGCAGCAGTGCCATTTTTGAAAAGGGCCGTTTTACCTCTTCAAAAAAGATGTTTTATATTTAGTTTTGAAACCAAATTTTTAACCACTTGCAACCACAGAAAATGTGAAATCAGTAGAATAGCAAGCAAGGGATCGTCCTTAAGGATTATGATTGATAATTGAAATGGTTGACTAATCTTAGTTAAACTAACCTAATTGCATAAATGTAAATCATAGTTTGAGATGATAGTAGTTGGTTGGAAAACCAACAAATAAACATAGGATAACAAATAAGTAAAATAAAGGTGATATGGAAAATAAAATACTCAACTAATCTAGATAAGAGATATGAATGAATAAATTAAGGTAAATCTAAAGAATTGATTTAGTTACCAATGGATACTGGGCAATGCTTATAAAGCTTCATTAAAGAACCGTTCTTGCAATTAAGGACCAATCGTGTTATTAAGTGTGGTTTGGCCGTGGGGAACTAAACCAAACCACTTTCCACCAAAATTCCTCACCTATGATATTTAGAGAGAGGGGATAATGGTGAGATCGGTTAATCACAATCAAAGGTCTAGGCAATCGAGGTTGATATATCCACCAACTAACATACCCTATTCACTACGAGCTCTAACCAATTAAGCTTGTTAATTCCCAATTGGTTTTTTCACACATAATCTTACCAATATTGCAATCAACAAGTGATATTCTCGATTAATTACATAAAGAATAAGATCTAATTATAAAGTGAATAAAACATAATTGGAGAACATTTATTGATAGCCAAAACAAACACCAAAAATCCAAAGGTCTCTCAAATCAATCCCCTAGAGTGGTATTTAGTTACACATGATTACAATCAAGAAGAAGAGGTAAAAGATAAGGAAATCACCCATGAGCCTCCTACTTTAAGCTTGATCCATTCTTGCTCCTTAATGAACCTTGATGCAAAAAATGGAAGATGAGGATGTGTAGTGAGGTGGAGTCAATGGAAATTGACAAATGAAGGATGTGTAGAAGATGGGTAGAGAAGAATGGTTATGGGGAAGTAATCTAGATATCTATTGTTGAGATTTTGGATGGAAAAGATTAGTTTAAGATGAGAAAATGGATAAAGGTGAGATTAGGTAAAATGGATTGAATGCACAGTATATTTTCTGATATTTTCGTCCTCTCGTCAAAATGAAATAGAAAGGTATTTATATAGTCCTAAGATAATGTCTTGCAACTGCCAGATTCGCTCATGTGGCATATGTCGCCGCCCGAATGTCGCGGGTTGGACCTATCGATATATGACCGCAATAAACGATTATACGGTCTTCGATGTGATTGTCGTGGTTGGCAGACAGCAACATAATGACAACGACATCTGCATCTAGTTTCTTCAATGGTTAGTGCGGTTAGCAAGACAGCAAGGCAATGTCATCGACATCTGGATCTGATTTCTTCAATGGTTGTCGCAGTCGGTAAGGCAGCGACGCTAAAGCAACGACATCCTATGGAGTATGGTTTGATGTCTTCATTCTTCTTTGTCGCAGTTCCATGGCAACGACGCAATGGTCGCGACATCCTCTAGAGTTGTCTTTATTGAACTAGGCACTTTTGTCGTGGTATCTTTGTAACGACACATTGGCCGCGACATATCTGGTGGTTGGGTTGTTGTTGCTTTCAAGCGACATGGCAGCGAAATCTCCTTAGCTTTGTTTCTCTTTTTCTCATTTTTGCACTTTTTCCACCTGAAATTCCTTCATCTCTCATAAATGCCTATATGGCATGAATACATCTGAAACACTTGATTCAAACAGTTAAATCACGAGAAATTTGCCCGAGATCAAGCAAAAAGAGTCGAGAATAAGGGCCAAAAATCGTGTACTTTTTGGCTCAATCAACCATATCTCTCTACTCATATCAAACTAGGTTGAGATCCACATGTTTTTAGAAACCCCCGGATGTCTAGTTTCCGGTGCACTTTACGATTCGTCGATCAGAGTTTTCTAGAGTAAGTTATGACTGATTTAGTAACCAAATGTCAAAGCTTGAAAAGTCAACTGCGGCCTAGACCACGATTCGTGCATATTGACCTACGTTGCAGCCTGGTTGGCAGAAAATACCAGAGAAATTCCACGGTTTGGACCGCAGTTGACCCATTGAGTGTCTCAGGCCGCGGTTTGACATATTTTTGGTGGAAGAACACTCTGAATTGGTTTATAATTTTTCCAAAACTTCCCAAATCAAATTCTAATGACTTTAGAAGGCCAAGATATGTTTGGGAAACTTCCTAAACTCAAAGTAGGAGTCAATCATCAAAAAAGGAAATTCAAGTTAGGAAAGAATTCTCATTCTTTGTTTCATTCTACTTTCCCACTTGGTGAGTTTCGCATAGTAAAGCAAATTCATAGTCAACAAGGAGAAATCACCTATAAATACTAAGATTTTCTTCAAGAGAAGAGTCAGAGATTCATTATTCAAGATTGAAGACCGAAGATCCTTCGTAGTTTTATTTTCTCTCTTCTTCTACCGTTCTTTAGTTTTAATGTTTTTATTTGCTTTCATAGTCATGATGTGTAGCTAAACTTCTCATAGCTAGGGCTAACTTGAAGCCCTAAACATGATTTTGATTTCATAGACATATTGTTTTATTGGAGTATTATTTTTCTTACATGATGAATTCAATTTCCCTATAAAAATTGTCTTTCTCTTATTATGTTTCTTTGATTGATCACCTTAGGAGCATGATTTTAGGATTTATGTTGCAAGGATACAAGTCGGACACCATACGAATCTTTGGATGTAAAAATTAATTGAAATAAGACTCAATTAAGGGAAGTTGTTTCATAAATTACCTAGATTCGATATCATGTTTTAGGGTTTATGTGATGTTCATATTCTCTTTATTCTTAATGAATACCAATTATTAAATCTAAGTAGACACCATGCCAGGTTATAATTTAGAATATAAGTATTTATGTAGACACTATACAATTTACATGCTAACTAAGAGAGAATCATACGGCCAGAGTGAGACACCATCGCCTTGTCGTGACATCTGCATCATGTTTGATATCTATCTTTAACTCCATTATTGTCTATGAATCGGATAAATGTTTAGTGGTGGATAAGAGGTTATAGCTGGCTTCTCTTATCAAATTTTCTTAAATAATTTATTTGATGAATGTTTAGTGATGAATGCTATTTTGCAACCAACATATATGAAATTTATTTGTGCATGTTTTTGAAATGTGTTTAAAATGCTTTGAAATGTGTTAATTATGCATTTTGAATGTGAATATATTGTAGCATACAAAATGTTTTTGCTAGGCTACTTTCATTTATTTTTGCTAGTATGTATTTTTGTGACTTTGTATGGATCCATATGTGATATATGATTTGTTATGTGTGGTATATGTGAAGTGTCTCTGGGGTACTTTGGGGATTAAAGAGTCTTCACATTCATGTGTAGACATATTAGTACATGTGGGAGGACTCGTAGATGATCACGACGACGGTCTAGCACTTACATTCGGGCATGAGTGTTTTGTATTTTGATATAAAGAAATCCTCACCTGATACATTAGTTGTCAACAGTTAACTTTGGTTTCGATATGTGATATGTGTTATTTGTTAAGTCCTATTATACAATAATGGATAAAGGGAACCTAGCAAGTTTGATTATTATTTGATAAGTGATTCAAATTATTTATGGATTGTGTTTTAAAATGTATGGCTTTCCATAATTTATGAATTTTTTTGTATAAATATAAAAATATGTATAATATGCTTACTAAGTTTTTAAACTCACTTAATCCGTTATAATTCCAGATTCTTGAGGTTGTGATTTTACACATAGCATGAATTTGCATATCGGTAGAGTTTAATTCTTGGTTCCCTAGGTGATAGGAGTTCATTTATTTTCCAGATTATTATTTGTCTTTTTTTAGATATGAACTTTGGAAGTATGTAACTGTTTTGAAATTATTGTTAAGAATTTTTCTAGTTATTTGTTAATAAGTAAGATTATGTTTTGACTTTCGGATAGGAGCGTGACAATAAGGAACATGACTAGTAGTAGAAAGGACTACAAGGTGATACATTCCATTCCTTTTCATGTCCTCCACCAATCATTTTCCTTGCACCAAGATCCTTAAAACACAATGATTGTGAAATAATGTAACCAAAATATTAAGGTCATTTGCTAATTGACTAGTAGAAAAAAAAGATCCATTGGAAATTTATGAACATAAAGAATTAAGGAAATATACAAATAAGGTGTAGCTTGGAATACTTTTTTAACTTAGACGGGTAAACCATCAACTTAAATAACATAGCCAAATTTTTGTGACTGTTGACAAGAATATAAATAACATAGCCAAATTTTTGTGACTGTTGACAAGAATAAAAAAAGATAGCTTTTATCAGTCATGTGAGTAAATGCTTCGTAATCAACTATCAAGGTAAAATTCAGTAGCGCAGAAACATTATCACACTGTCTACAAAGAGATCTTAGCAGTCAAATATGCCATCCAAAAGTTTGACTTCTACCTCCGAACAAAGAACTTTACAGTCGAAATGGATAACTCCTCTTTTCCTAAAGTTCTAGAGTTTCGGAACAAAATACCTCCCAATCCTCAACTATTGCGACTCAAAGATTGGTTTGCTCGCTATGATTTTACTGTACGGCACGTGAAAGGCGAACACAATATAATTGCAGATATGCTCTCACGTCCTCCACCAGTCCACCTTGTCACTCCCTTCTACAAAATTCCCCTTGTCCTGATGGCCAGTTCCGCATCTTCCTCAGCTTCATCCTCTTCCGTTCCTCCCTCACCCTTCCCTCCGGTCAGGGATTTTCCTCCAGAACTTCTTTCTCAAGTTCCCCCAGGTCAACAACCTTCTCTTCTCCAGATGCAGACCTTTTCCCACACATATCTTCCTATCTACTTACTCCAGCTCAAACAGCAAGGGATCCGTCATGTCCTTTCTCACCCTTCCAGGCCTTTTCTGGATCTTTTTGTCATGCCTCCAGTCTACTATTTTTCTCCCCAAGTTCTCTGGTATTTATGGTGTTTGTCCATCCTCCATCACCATGCCTTTGTCTTCCCTCTCCAGGCCACATATGCCCTGCTCCAGACTCCCTCTCCTCACCGTACCCTGTTTCTCTCTTTCCTCCAGTGGTTTAACCCTTTATCAGTCTGGAAATCCGAACTGACCAAGCTCATGGGTCAGTACAACCTTTGGAAGTTAGATCCTGACTCAGCTGCCTCCGTATCCTATATATGGATTCTCCACCGGCCATACCGCTCAAATCCTCAACAGAAGCTACTGTGGTCCTCCAATGTTAGCTATGAATGGCAGACTACTTTTGACTACCCAACCTCTTATACCAAAACTCTACGAACTGCTCTTCTGAACTTCTTGCTCGATGTCAACAGGATCTCCATTCCTGAACCCTTCATCCTTCCTGGTGTGCCCCGAGATCCCTTCTTGAGTTGGCATCCTTTCCAGGATTCCTTCATGCTTGATTCCCAGGACCCTTTGGCTATGGACACCTGGCCCTGTTTCATTTGTGGTGCCCAAGACTCAGATGACGAAAACCATGCCAATTGTAATCTTCATAGCCCATAGTTCGTCCTTCAGCTACCCCTGGTGGACCACGCCTCCTGTTTACTTTTGTTTGCTTTTGTAAATATAAGCCACCTGTTTAAGCCCTGTTTCCTTTTGTTTGCTTTTGTAAATAGGCCACCTGTCTAGGCCCTGTTTTCTTTTATCGGCCACCTGTTTAGGCCCTGTTTGCTTTTGTCGGCCACCTGTTTAGGCCCTGTTTGCTTTAATCGACTGTCGGCTCTACCTTATCCCGAATGGTCTCTCCTTCCTCTATAAAAGGAGCTCGGGTCTCTCTTGTAAGGCAGATCGAAAAATATAATAAAAAATTTCTGTTCTGTTTATCATGTCTAGCTAAATCCTCTTCTTTTTCCTTCTTTATGTTGCTCTATCAAAAGGCTCTCAGCCTGTAATATTATCTTAGTATGCTCTGTGCTTGCCTCTCCTTGAGGATCATGCACATCAGAAAGATGATATTGACCCACTGGCTCAAGATCCTTATCAGTCTCTAGTATGTCCGATAGCTTTTGTGTCCCGTCCAGGCTAGGGTTGCCGCTTTAGGGAAAATATACATCGCTAAGTGCCATAGAGAGACTGTGTAAGGCTCTCTGCCACCGCCATGGTATCAGAGCCTCTTTGCTCTTGGAAAGCTGAGAGTGTATAAAAGTTAGGCTGTTGTTAGAAGTCCGATAGAGTCAATATAAAGTAGGGCAATGAAGATTTCTCCAACATGAATTCCTCATCCTCTGAAATAACTCCTCATCGCCTCTCTTCTTCTGTGTCCTTACCTCCTTCTGTTCGATGAACCCAGTCCAACAAAATACAAAACCTTGTTGAATATACACACATCCCTGATTCCGCTCAAATCTCTGAAACTGCTCTACCTCTTCTCAATCCTTACAATATTTTCAAACGAAATAAATCCATTACCAGACGAATTTCTCATCTTGTGCAACAAAGGAGACCCCCTGTTAAAGAATATGTGCAGTCTTCTGCACTTGATAATTGCCTAATTCCAGCATCCTCTGCTGAGCAATATGTTGATCTAGAGATTGGTCAGCCCCTGATCGATCAATGGATCCGAAAAGGTTATTCCCATCTTCATGTCGGTGCTGTTCGGATCATCCTCACCCTTCATGACAGAAAAGGTTTACCTGTCACAGCCAGACTTGCCTTGCTTAATACAGTCTTTCAAGACTACGAGCAGGCCGTTATTGGTACCTGCTTTTCCACTCTCCATGCATGACGCATCTCTCTGACATATTACCCCAACTTCAACATCCCTCTTCGAGATGCCAATCTCTACAACTGTCTCAAGATACAACTTCAGTTGATGGGCATGAAGATGCTCCCGGATTCTTACATGGCCACTCTTCACCACCAGATCGCTTATCGTCTCCAAGACCATGCCTTGGACCTGCCTATCCTGGCCACTCTGGTGACACCATCTTCATCAAAGCTGAAAGAGAAGATGAAGTTCCTACGATCCTTCAGATTCCTAGACAGTTACCCAGAGACCAACTTCTCGAGATCATGCCGCTGTCTTGGATCACCAACTATGAAAAGGCTTTTCAAAATACCATCCCTGTCATTGCCTCCGACACTACTTATACCAGACAACCAGATGGCACTGTTAAGACAATTTATAAGCCTCTTACAGCCATTTCAGCCTCTCCTTCAGAAGCTATACCTACTGCTCCTACTCCACCCAGTGCTCCTCTAGAAGCCCATATATTCCAGTCCTTAATGATCCGTCCTCTTATCTTTGAAGATGACATTCCTATCTACAGCTTTGAAGCTGATGGCTCTGCAGTCTACACAGACAAGATCAACGGTCACTTTATCTGGGATGTTGATCCCTCCATGTGTGACCCAGATTGCCTTTGCAACCGTTCCTCCAGACAATTTCTCAATTCTACTTGCAAACCCGTCCGCCATCGGACCCATTCTCCCGATGACCCAGATAGTCCCTGGGTAGGTTTACTACCTGTCTCTTCACCACCTCTTCCCATATATGACAGAGCATTACAGATTCTCTACACTGAAGGTCTTTTACCCAGCCCTGTTTCACAACCGATTCAGTGTTTCATGGCCTCCAGCTATGACCAACATTTCCCTCCTTTAGAACCCACTTCTAATCCTGAGAAGACACGGTTCTCCAGACCTTATGTTCAAACCACTGAGGTTTTACCTGATGGTTCTGTTAAGCATCCCTCTCATGCTGAACAAGTTCTCAACTGGCAATCCCATAATGCCAAAATCCAAAATCGAGTCCTGAGTTCTATCGATTAGAAGATTGACCGAGTCTCTCATCATGTCTCCCAACATGAGAATCGACTTCGTAGAATGGATTCCACTTTTCGACAGATGTTTTCTGATCTCCAGTCTCGAATTGCTAAACTGGATGCAGACCTTCACTACTACATCAACCTTGGTTACCATGGTTCCAAGTTTGATAAGAAGGAAAAGGAAATTCGCCAGCTCAGAGCTCAACTAGATCAATTACAAAAAGATCAGGCCTATTCTACGCTGCCTCCATATCAGCCCAGAATGTCTCATCCCCATTCCATGGGATTTTCGGCCTCTCCTCCTCCTCCTTCTCCTGCAAGGTCCCCAGACTATTCGCATTACTTTAAGTCTACCGGAGAACTATTTCGGAAGTATCCTCTTCCGAAAGACGCCTCGAAGTCTAAGCCTCAGTCCTCTACTGCTTCAAGTTCTCGTTCCCGTAAGGATAAAAGACCTGCTCAATACAAACCAGCCTTCTATGCATCTCCTAGGTCCTCTCCATCCGCCACAATGGCCTCAAACTCTCTTTCATCCTCTTCAGAGTCTCATTCCTCTTTGGGATCTTCGTTCCACCTGTCTTCTTCTCCAGACATACCAGATCCTATTCAGGCCTTTATGGCTTCCAGAGCAGACCCTTCAGACCGAACCTATGACTCTCCTGGTGATAGTTCTACTGGTCCTACAGGCACTACTCCTATTGTCAAAGAACCTCTTGATGTTCCTCCGGCTCCACCTCCTTAAGCCACTAAGTCCAGGCCTACCAATGGCCCTTGGTTCCAACTTGATGACTATTCTCCTGACACATGGAGGAAGAAAATCTCTGAGATGAGTGCTTGGCTTGATTTACAAATGGCCAAGTCCGAACAAACCCTTGAAGCTATCCTCCGAGAATTTGTTTCTCACTTTACTGGTTCTCTCCGTGATTGGTACCAAGCCTTGGGTGAGTACAGGCAGCTCCAGTTTGTTCGGGCCCAATCCACTGCCCATGCCATGGGAATTCTCTTCCGTGAGTTTCTCGGGGATCCCAACCAATATTACAAACATGCTCGCCAAGAGTTCTTTGACATGCGTTGTTGTTCCTTAAGGAAAAAGGATGTTGAATACCACTACAAACGTATGTTCGGTCGATACCACATCCTTGGTGGTATTAATGACCAAAGTCTCAAACATATGTACGTCAACTCTCTCCCCACCGAACTCCAAGAAGAACTCCAGCGTCGAATTGATACGTCTGGTCGACCTTTTAATGATATCACTTTGGGGGAAATACACATGTTCACCTTGGAGCTCTCGACAAACTCTGCGCCACCCAAAAAATCTTTTCCAAAATGCTTCGAGAAGGAAAGAAATATGAAGGCCAGTGCAAACAACCCTCTCTTCATATTAAATGCAAAGACAAAGATCAATGCTTTTGCAAATCCAAAAAGAAGAACCACTACCGTCCTTTCAAGTCCCGTTCTGGCAAATCTTTAAAATCTAAGACAAAGAAGTTCAAATACTTCAAACGGAAGTCCTCTCGAGCCCAGAACAAATCCTCCAAATGTTTTGTTTGCGGCCAGCCAGGTCATTTTGCCAGACAATGCCCGAACAAGAAAGCTAAGTCTGCTAAGCTTGTCCAGCAACTGGCTTCCATTGCTGATAATATTCCTTCAGATGCTGATGTTGAGTCCATCTTCTCTGAGCAAGAAGTTGCTGATCAGAATACAATTTTTGTCCTCCATCTCTCTGACAGCTCTGACTTTGGCTCCTCTGACCCAGAGTCCAGCCCGACTTACAGTTCTTACCAGACAGCCTCTACAGAAACCTCCTTAGGCCCTCAGGTTCCTATTCAAATTTTGCCTGATAAATATGCTAAACCCAGTGATGTTATCGCTTATTTTGACACTGGTTCTCATACCACAATGATGAACCCGACCATCCTTCCTCCTGACAGTTGGAAACCGCATACCCGTTACTTCAAGGCTGCCAATGGCAAAATCTTTACTACCAATCTCATTTCAAAATCTAAGGTTGGTATAAAGCTCTTTCCGTCCTACACCGTCTGGGCCCAAGTCCTCGGTACACCCTTACCTGACAAAGATATCCTCATAGGCTGGGATGTTTACTGCCAATGCAACTCTCTCCGCATTCTCCCGTCCGGTGTTCGTTACAAACGAGATTTTAAACCCTTTTCCCCTATCCATAAAGTTTTCCCGCTGTCTGCTCTCCAGCCTCCTTTCCAAGATATTCAGCAAAAGCTTCTCCAATTCTGCACTAATAGTCATGCTGAGTTTCACCATTCTTCTCCTCTATGGAAGAATTCTGACTTCTTCGTCCACCTCCCTTTTAAGCTCAACGAAGACGTCAACCCTACTAAGGCCACCCACACAGGCATGTCACCTTTGACCTCCAGTTAGCCTCTGCTGAATGCGCCGAGCTACTCAGCCAAGGTCTCATTGAGCCCACTTCGTCTCCATGGGCCTTCCAGGCCTTTTATGTTGAAAAAAGATCAGAACTAACATGTGGAAAGAAAAGACTGGTGATCGACTACAAGCCTCTGAATCTCTTCCTTAGAGATGACAAATTTCCAGTCACCAAGACCTCCACTCTATTCTCTCAGCTTCCCGGTGCTACCATTTTCTCCAAATTTGATCTCAAAGGTGCTTTCTGGCAAATTGGCATCCATCCTGATGATCGTCATAAGACCGCCTTCTGTCTCCCCAATGCTCATTACCAATGGAAGGTCTTCCCTTTCGGGCTTAAAACCGCCCCTTCACTCTTCCTGAAAGCCGTGACCCGGATCTTTCATCCTTTGCTCTATTCAGCCCTCATCTACATTGATGATATCCTTCTGTTTTCTTCTGACAAACAGTCCCATTCTCACCTCCTTCAGATCTTCCATGATATTGTTCTTAAATATGGTATCATGCTTTCTGATAAAAAGAGTTCAGTTGGTCAATCTGAGATCGACTTCCTTGGCATGCACATTGTCAGTGAACAGTACCACCCTGGTCCCCACCTAGCATCCCAACTCCTTGATTTTCCAGATTCTCAGCTCACTTATAAACAAGTCCAACAATTCCTTGGGATCGTTAATTTTATTAGAAATTTCATCCCTAAAGTTAGCCTCTACACATCCAGGCTATCCGCTCTTCTGAAGAAAAATCCTCCTTTGTGGGACCACACACATACCTCTGCTGTGAGCCACCTCAAAAAAGTGGCCCAGTCACCTCCTGCTCTTACCATTCCATCCACAGGACAGCTCATCCTCCAGACAGATGCCAACGATCATTATTGGGGTGCTATCTTAATTGAAGATAAGCTCGGCCAACGCCATTATTGTGGACATGCAAGTGGACAATTCAAAGAAGCGCAGAAACATTATCACACTAAAACATGTAAGGGAGATTATCATTTCAATCCCTATGGTTTTTCAAAATATTAATGTTTAACCGTATTTGCTTTTTTAGAGCATGTGGTCCCTAAAGTTTCGTAAATATATCAAATAAGTACCGAACAGTATTGAATTTTAATAAAGATTAAAAACTGAAAATTGAATAACATGTTTGATTTTATTTATTTTTTACAGTGATAATTTAATTTTTTTGAAAGGGTTTGTTTGATATTTACAATTAACACTTAAATGTGTATTATTAAATTACTTTATTTGATTTTATAAGTGATACAATCACTCAAATAGCGTTTTAAAAAACAAAAAACAAAAAAAAACTCACTTTTAACATAACAAAAAAAGCATTGGATTACTTATCAGTTTTATTTTTCCTAAACTATCCTCACATATCTTATATATTTCTAATTTTGTCTTCTCTCACACCCCTTAACAATATTTTTTTTAAACATCTTTTAACGATATTAATATATTTTTTCTTCCCACATTTAAAAACTTTTTTTTAAGTACTATACTATTACATAAAATCGGGGTTTTTTATTTGGGGAGGAGGGGACTTGAACCCACAACCTTGTGGTGCATGTGTGATGAGTTTACCACCAGATCAACCTCATCTCATCCACATTTAAAAAACTTTAGTAGCCATAACTTCTACATGTGATTATCAAATCACTTAGGGTGCGTTTGGTACGTGGTACATGACAGGACAACGTGGGACAGTTTCCTCTTGTCCCACGTTTGGCACGACAATAACATGAGACAACACAGGACAAGGTGGGACAAAAATAAGGAAAAATTGTCCCACCTCAAACCATGGGACTACTTGTCCCATGGCATGGAACAAGTGTTAGAAAGACCAATTTACCCTTCATATGTTCAAAAAAATTACAATCATATCCAGTGTACTATATATATATATACATATATATTTCAATAATATATATATATATATATCTTATATATACATATATAATAATATTTAATATATCATATTATTATATATCTTATATATATATATTATATATGATAATAATATTTAATATATCACATATATATATATATTATATTATTATATATAGGATATAATTAATATATATAATATATATGTATATATATTATTGTAATATAATATATATATATATTATACATTATATAATATATATTATATAATAATATATATATTATTTAATAATATATATATCCTATATATAATAATATTTAATATATCATATATATATATATATTAATAATGTTTGATATATCATATAAATATATATATATATATATTATGTATTAATATATATATCATAAAAATAAATATATATATATATATCTTATATATATAAAATATATATGTAATATAAATATAATATATATATATATATATATTATAGTATATATATAATATATAATATATAATATATAATTATTATATAATAATACAGCCTAACGTCCACCTGACTAACGGCCAAACCCTACAAGACTACTGACTCTTGCACCTAGGAAGAACATCCTAATATTCCCCTTCAACAAGTCGCAAGGCTTTGATACCAAAACGTAGAACTAATGTATACAATAAACACCACAAGATAATATATAGCAAATACAGAAACATAAATTAGAACGGTAGGTTAGAAGATTCTTACAAAGCAGATATAGTCTGACAGCAAAGAAGTATACAAAAATGTGTCACAAACTTTATTGCAATCCGTTGGATAATTTACAGTGGAAAGAAGAAAGATTTACAGTAGGAGAGGAAGGATTACAAGGAGGAAATTTAAACACACTGAAAGCAAAATGAAAAACCAACTCTGTCTCTTCAAGGAAACTGAGGTCTTATATATAGAAGAGAGGAGAAACTATGGTACAACTAACCTTGGTAAACATAACCAAGGGTAAACATTCATTATGAGAATATTAATAATTATGTCGTTGATTGAGAAAAGCAGATGCTTCACAGGTTGCCGAGCAGATGCTTCACGGGTTGTCGTATTCTACCGACATTTTGCCTTGTCAATGGATAGAGAAGATATTTGTCGTTTTCTGCTGACACTTTTTTTTTTACACTTTTCGACATTATTTGGAAGGTGATAATAATGGGAGGATAAGATAAGTCTAGTGAACCTAATAAAGTTAAAGATGCTGTGACTCGGATTCGTCGTGGCAAAAGAATCTGGTGGGGTCATCGTCATCACTAAAATCTCTGTCATCTTTTCCAATAGACCTTGTCTCCATTTGTGAGGAAATAGTGGACATAGCTTTGTTCATGTCTTTGGCAATTAGGCGGAGCTCTTCAGGAGTGCTGGCAGTAGCCAATCTTGAACTTGCAGCAGCTAATTGCGCTCTTGATTGTGATTTAGCCATAAGGAAGGGAGATTGATCAATCAGAGTCTTGCAGAGAGTAGGGTTTTCATTGAACCAGGAGGCCACTCTCTGAGTACCTAGATCAGCAATGTTCATTCCACTCCACCACTTGATTTTGGTCTGGCGACTGAAATACGGTACATTGATATTTCCAATGAGTTTATCCATGATGGCATATTCAAGCATCAAGATCCATGTGAGGCTAAACTGTTTAAAAAAGATTAATAAGTCGGGGATGAAGTCCCAGACAGAGGGTTTGTCAAAATGAGATATCCAATACTAGTATCCTTCTTGAACATTGGGGGGAAGGATGTCTGTCGTGTGGCCATATTTGTCCCACCATTCTAAGAACCAGAATGGAATGTCAAGTTGGAAATTTTTGTCAAAATATATGAACCAAGAAAGAGAGTTACCAGGATTCTGACCATATAATAAATAAGTCCAGGCCTTAATATAGTCCTAGTAATTGAAATCGGGGACAGGGAAACGTTGGGAGAAAGGTTTCTTTGAATTAGGATTTCCTCATTATTCTTGGGTCAGTATTTTGCAAAGTTTGATTTTTCGAAAAAGAAGTTTGTCTTTATCGATTTTGTCAAAAACATCAGAGATGAAGACAGAGTCTGTATCCTCTAATATGAATTCATAAAAAATATGTCTTTTGGAATGGTCTTCAGGAAATCGGAAATACAAAGGGTTAATGAGGGCATCGGCCAATCTTTTGGGCTCGTCAAAGTATTGGTCCAAGAGGACAGGGATTTCCATAGTACAAAATCAGTCAAAGAAAGGTTTGGCAATATATGGATAAGAGGTGGTAATGGGTCGAGGAGAAGTTTGAGTTGGTGATTGCTATATAATGGATTGGGCTTTGGCTTTGTTTTGTTTGATAGAATGAGGACTTATACGAGAGGAAGTAACTGTCTTAAAAGAGGGAGAATCTAGTTGCAATGGACTGAATGTGTTAGTCAAAGTAGGAGAGCTAAGCTCTGGGAACTCTGTCATAGCATATTTGTCTTTGTGATTGGGTCTGGATGAGGAGGAAGGACTGATAGATAAGGATAAGCCAGTTGATAAGTCAGAAATTGTTGAAGAAAGAACAAGATGTTTCTTTTGTCCCTTCCAGGCGATCGAAAAATAAAGAAATAGTTAATATATTCAAGATAATTACGTATTTACAAAATACCGTCTCAATTCATCCTATTTCATCAGATCCGGGATGTGATATGGTTCCGAAGGATGAGCTGGATATGGAAAGTTCCAATAAGATTTCATTCTTAAACAAAAATCATTTATTTCATCTATTCCATGGCCGGAACAGGGGGGAATACACGTTACACCACGATTTTGAATCAGAAGAGAGATTTCTAGAAATGGCAGATCTATTCACTCTATCAATAACCGAGCCGGATCTGGTGTATCATAAGGGATTTTCCTTTTCTATTGATTCCTACGGATTGGTTCAAAAACTATTCTTGAATGAGGTCTCCAGGGATGAATCGAAAAAGAAATCTTTATTGGTTCTACCTCCTATTTTTTATGAAGAGAATGAATCTTTTTATCGAAGGATCAGAAAAAAATGAGTCCGGATCTCTTACGGGAATGATTTGGAAGATCCAAAACCAAAAATAGTGGTATTTGCTAGCAACAACATAATGGAGGCAGTCAATCAATATAGATTGATCCGAAATCGGATTCAAATTCAATATAGCACCTATGGGTACATAAGAAATGTATTGAATCAATTCTTTTTAATGAATAGATCCGATCGCAACTTCGAATATGGAATTCAAAGGGATCAAATAGGAAATGATACTCTGAATCATAGAACTATAATGAAATATACGATCAACCAACATTTATCGAATTTGAAAAAGAGTCAGAAGAAATGGTTCGATCCTCTTATTTTGATTTCTCGAACCGAGAGATTCATGAATCGGGATCCTAATGCATATAGATACAAATGGTCCAATGGGAGCAAGAATTTCCAGGAGCATTTGGAACATTCCGTTTCTGAGCAGAAGAGCCATTTTCAAGTAGTGTTCGATCGATTACATATTAATCAATATTCGATTGATTAGTTTGAGGTTATCGACAAAAAAGATTTGTCTAAGTCACTTCGTTTCTTTTTGTCCAAGTTTTCAAAATTTTCAAACTATCCTCACATATCTTAAAAGGAGAGATGAGATGGAGGAAAGGAAGACCGAGGATGACATTTTGGGACAGGGTTTTTACCATGACAAAGTCAGTGGTGTAACATACACCTCAGTTACAAACTTTAGCATTGGCTAGTTTATACTGAATATCCAATTGCTGCTTGTTAGCACCAAAAAGAGACTCAGTGGTTTTTTCCAAATACTTAGTAGGCACAAGAGCTTCCATTATACAATTAAGGTCTGCTCCGGTGTCAACGAGAGCGTTAACAATAAAGTTATAATCTTGGGAAATTCTGATATCAATTTCAATGTACCATTTTTGGATTTTGTAAGTTTTGATCTGGCGAATATGGCCAGGAGAACGGGGATGGTTGAGGACAGTGGTCAAGCCTGGTTGGGCAGAAATATCGGGATTATCTGAATCACTGGAACTAGCAAAACTAGGATTCTTTTGGTCGTTTTTTGTAGTGGAAGTGGAATGCTCTAGTTTATAAATGGTGGTCTTAATGACCTTGATTTCATCTTTGAGAACTTGAATTTCTTTTTGTAAATCAGAAATAGTAATTTTCCTGGATTTGTTTTGAAAGCGTCCGATGACATTGGAATCAAAATCAGGGGTACTGAAAGGAATACTTGTGGGAGGAGAAGAAACAGTGGGTTGTTGGGTTCGTCCACTAGAAATTTTTTGTTGTAATTCTCTGAGGTATTTAGCTTTTAAAGAAGGGTCTTCAATACTGTCAATCATGCCAATAATCATGGTATAATCGTGCTGATCAAGAACATTTATTTCCTTGTAGATACAGGGTTGTGTTTCAGGATATCGGTCTGATATACAAAGGGAAGAGGTTGTGTCGGAATCAGAAGTGTGGTCGATAGCTAAAACAATATTGTCAGAGGAATGAAAAATTTCATGGTCAGAATAGGAGTCGGGAGTATCAGAAGAAAAATCATTGTGAAGAAGTTAGACAAGTTTGTCTTTGAGTTCATCAGGGATGTCAAGGGTCCTGATCTTATTTTTGATTTCAGGACATCTATTAGCATAATGTCCTTCTTGGCCACAATTAAAACATTTTGTGGATTTGGGAGATTTTTTATGTTTTGGTTTATGGGAAACAGTTTTGGGCTTAGTTTGAGTAATAGAAGGTTTTGATTGTTTTGTGGAAGGCTGCCGAGAATACCATCTTTAGTATTTTTTGTAACCCTTAATGGAGGGTTTGGGTCCTTTAAATAATTTCTTATTCTTGTGATGTTTTCTTTTGGGTATAGGTAGTCTATCAAACCCAAATTGTTCACACCAAGAACCAAGTTCTTTTTTGGTGGTGAGCTTTTATTTTTTAAGTTGACTTTTGAGTCTAATATCGGTACATAATTGTATAGCAACAATGTTTATAGTACTGATGATCTCACCATAAGTCTATGTATTTAGGTCGATTTGTGACCAGTCAGAGCTGGCCATTTGTTCAACCATTTTATCTCTGACCTTAGTAGAGAAAAGGGTAGGTAGTCCAGAAATAAATTTTTCTTTCCAATAAGAATTAACATTGTCAGGTCTTTGGAGGACTCTAGTTAAAAATATGTCTTTATACCATTTGAAGTCACTCAATTTTTTGCACTTAAGATTTTGAAGTTTTGAAAATTCTTTGCCTTGGAAACGTTTTGGGTTTCCAACAAAATGCATGAGGATGGTATAACAGAGAACATCGATGCCATCAGGTTGTGAAGTAGTGGTTGTAGTGGCTGATGTGGAAGGTATAAAGGTAGTAGAAGGAGTAGTGGTTGTGATAATTTCTTTGGTGTGGTTAATGATTGTTTCTCTAGCTGAAGGATTCATAGTATGAGTCCACCAACCAAACAATTGTCCTTCAAAGCCAGTGGCTAATGAAGTGACGGCATCCGCATGGGTAATATTTTTTTTTTGATATAAATATAACCTATAGTATGCATTTGTCTTAGGACAGTCATGGTTTGATATTCAGACAGGCCGCCAATGTTAAATTGGTAACAAGCATTACCAGTGTAAGCTCTGTATGGAACAGTTTCTTCATATTGGAGGTCTGGAGGAGTAGGCCGAGGGTAATACGGTTTTGTGTTGTGGTAATATCGATCATAATTATAACTGTCTACTTTGTCTGTAGAGGTTATTTTGTTAATCATTTGTTCGATGTCGTCAACTTCTGAAAGGGAAATAGTTTCATCCATGGTATGAATTTCTGGTTTGGGTAGATTTTTGAGTCTGGCTTCAAGGAATTTAAGGAGTTCTTCCTCATTTAGAAAATGGTCAAAGCATTTTTCAATCCCAGTGGGATCAGGAAATAGTAAAACGCTAGAAGTGGATGAATTAGGATCGATCTTTTGGGGTAGGTTTAGTAGGATGACTAGAGGTTGATTGGGGAACAAAGACTTGAGGATTGTCAGTCCTGGAAGCGGTGTGGAGAATATGGGAGGATGTAGTCATGTTGAGTTCAATTTTGTCGAGTTGTTCTCCCAGAGTGTTAAGGAAAACATTTGTGTAATTGTTTTGTTTTATAACAGCACCAATTTGGGCTGAAGTGGAAGGTATGTCATTGGATAACTCTGAATCCATGATAACAAAGGGAGTACAGCGAGTAGTTGTAGGTGTGAGAGCCTCAGTATTTTCATTAATAATATCTATGTCAAAATTTTGTGGGGGAGGATGAAATTGAATTTGTTCTCCATATTTTGTTTTATAGGTGCGATTATGAGTTCGGTTTAAAACTAAACATTGTTCTTCGAATTGTTTACGATTAGCATACCAGTCAAAGAAAGATATTTCTTGGTTAAGAGTAGTAATAGTGGATACCCATCTGGTATGAAATTGTTGTCGTTTCTTATGGGTGTAATTGGTTTCGTATTTTTCTTTTAATTGTTTGTTAATAGGGTCATGATATTCTTTTAAAAGGTAATCAATGTTGATCTAAAGTATCAATGGTCCTGATAGTAGGCCTAGGTGGGATACTGTCAGTTAAGGCTTGGGAAGGAGTGGGTGAAGTTGGTTCATCATATTCGTGTATAGGATGAGCAGTTTGGTTAGGAGTTTTAAGGATATTAGTAACACGTGTGGGTTTTCTTCGTATAGGATTGAGATTGACATGGTCATCGGTGTCACTGGAATAGGGCCTGTATTGATCATTGGGAGCAGGATTGGTAGGGAATGAAGATTTCAGTTTGTCAGTTTGGTTGAAGATTAGGTTAGGGATTTGGCTGGCTATATGGTCTCTAGATAGGCTAGACAAAGAGTGTCTAACAGTTTGTAAGCTACTATTACTAGGTATGTCAGAGATACTAGGGTGTTTATAAGAGTTACCCCGTCGAAAGGATATCTTAAGGGTACCATCTTGGTCTGTAATACAGTCATGTAGGTTTCGTGATGGTGGTTGGTATAAAGGTTGGTCAACTTTTTCTTTGACCCATTCTTCAGGGAAAGCAATGTTTTCCCATCTGACAGGAGCAGGGACCATGACATTAACAGAAGGTGAAGCACTGAAACAAATGGTTTGACCAGCTGGAATAGTAGGAGGGATAAAACTAGGGATGAGGCCAGAGGTAAGAACACGATAATGGACACGATAAACAAGTTTATAAGGACTTGATCGCTCAATGAACTTGTAATTATGTGTTTGGATGTCAATAACAAGACATTTTTCTTTATGTTCATCTGTGTTTAGGGCAATAGTAAAATTGGGATAACATTGAAAATAAATAGGACCATAAGTCAAAGTTGTTTCAGCCATACCAAGGATAGATTCTTTATAGTTAGTTATCCTTTTGTCCCGAAGGACAACAAGTAAGGAGTTATTGAGACCAATTTTTGATAAAGGTTTGATCCCAATTTGAACACTACTAATATGTAGGTCATTGTAACCAATTTTGCAGTAATGGTTGAGGCTATTTTTATTTAATAAATTAGCAGAAAAAGTATTATGTTAGAATTTAACGTTTATTTCTTTAGTCTTTTGTCCTAAAAGAGTCCTGAAATCTAATATATTTTTCTTTTTATAGATACTGGATTTCTGTATGTCAGGTAATTGCCAATTATTCAAATCTTTATCATTCCAATTAGTCTCGTAATTAGCTACGGATTGTCCTGTGGTACTGTTGTCATCATCAGGTTATAACATTTAAAATATCATATATATTATATTATATTATTATATAGGATATATATATACAATATAATATATATTATTAATATATATATTACAATATAATATATATATATATATTATACATTATATAATATATATATTATATTTTTTATATGTAGTAATATTTAATATTATATATATATATATATCTATATATCTTGTTATTATATATATATATAAAATATATTATTGTATATTAAATAATAATATATATAATATAATAATATGTTACATTTTAATATATAATATTGTAATATATATTATTATATATAATTAAGGAGGGCACTCTGGTCATTTGAACCTCTTGTCCAGTCCTGTCCCAGCCATACCAAACGCATAACAGTACAGTCCACAGTTCTGTCCCAGACATTCCAAACATAATACGGAACAACTGTCCAGTCCAGTCCAGTCTCACGTTGTCCTGTCCCGTCCCGTACCAACGCACCTTTAGGGGCCGTTTGGGATGAGGTAATCTTTGTATGAGAATGAGAATCTGAGAGCATTCACATGTTTGGTAGCAGGTTTACGTTTTTCGATTCCCGGGAAAATGATTACCATGTGAATCATATTACCTTGGGGTGAGTTTCACATTACCATCCATCTGATTCCCATCGTAGGACCCGCCTTAATTTTTTTTTAAAATAATTAATATAAATGAAATGGAATATATATATATATATATATATATATATATTAATATTATATAGTATATATATTAATATTATATAGTATATAAATTAAATAATATAATAATAATAATAATAATAATATATAGTAATGTATATATATTATATATTATAATAATATATAGTAATGTATATATAAAATAATAATATATAATAATATATAATATATAAAATAATAATATATAATAATATATAATATATAAAATAATAATATATAATAATATATAATATATAAAATAATAATATATAATAATATATAATATATAAAATAATAATATATAATAATATATATAATATAAATATATAATAATATATATTAATATGTATTATCTAAATTATTTAAATATATATATAATGTAAGATTTATATGTCCAATCAAACACAATTATCTCACAGTTTCAGGAATCTGACATAATATTCTCATACATAAACAAACTGATATATACAGGTTTCTCAAGAATCACACTATCATGTTTAACTTTCCCAGAAATCATATTATGTTGATTACCTCATACCAAACGGTCTCTTAAGTTTTTTTATTTATCATGTTATGTTCTAAGGGGAAAAATAACATTCTAGATTTGTTTTATTTCCTAATTCGCAGCAAGCCAGCAACCAACTTAAAAATGAAAAAAAAAAGTTTTAATAAAAAAACAATTTTTTTTATTTGATTTCAGGCCAATCGTTTTATACATTCCGTCTTATATTTTTATGAAATTAAAAAGTGCATTAAAATTTAATCAAATTATATGATTTTTCAAATTTTGAAATATTATTAATAAATAAATAATTATATTTTAGGATTATTAAATTTCTTATTTTTAAGTATCTTCAATATTCCTTAAAAAAAGTATCTTTAATACATATTAAATGTAAATATATAACAAATAATAATTGAAATGAAAGGACATGGATGCCCCCAGGGGCATAGCTCAGCTAGATGGATGAGCTTGGAATTTAAACAAATGACTCCCAAATCAACTGTTCAAATTCTACCGATAATAAAAACTTCAAAAAATACATGACCTAAATAAATGGATAGATAAATATTGTCATAAAAAAACTAGTGTAGAATCAGAGTTGGTATTTTTATTTTGCATACTTTTTTTCTTCCCTCTCTCTCTCCCTCTTGTCTCTTTATTGTTATGTTTTGAAAAGTAACGAACTTGTGCTTGAAATTTGCAATCTTTAGCATCAAATGGGTATTTTGATAGTGCTTTTAAGGTGTTTGATTGATGGAATGACTCAATAAGGTTTGGTTTTTTGTAGTATTGAGTATTGGTTTAAAATTTGATTTTTCTCCCACTTGAACAAAGAAAATGTCATATTAAATAAATAATTATAAAATGCAACTGAATAGTGAAAGCATTATAAAATTAAAAACCAGAAATGCAATTGTGAAAAAAAAATTGGTCGACGTTAGGAATTAAATTCTATACAAAAAACAATTGCATCTGTATATATTAAACATGAGGTAACACAAAACATTGGAAATATTATCATTAGGCATGCTAACTAAAGGTAATAATTTACATAATGGAATTGGATTTGTGCAAATGGTATTCAACAAAGACTTGATACATACTGCAAACTATTTCCTGTCAGCATTTGGTACCGATAGTCCGATACATACACTACCCTTGTAAAATGTATATCGCGCCTAATCAACTTGTCATCACAGAATTATATCCGACCACTGATACCATATACCCTTAAGCACAATTTCATGTTTTTACAAACATCACTAGCTTTTATATACTTATCAAAACTGCTAATACTAGCAAGAGTGGATATTTACATACCTTATCAAACTCAAAATGCTCTTGTAAAGGCTTTTCATCGTAGAACTATATATGTTTCCTTCAGCAGATGGTGTTCAGAATCGTTTCCAGCTCTGTTAACA